>CM043702.1:79898319-80278319 GCA_023935145.1 Bretschneidera sinensis | reverse complement strand
TGTGAATTGATATATACTTGCATCGATGATCAGTTATAAAATTCCGATGGTGGATGTTGACTTAGACCAAGGTTTGTTCTTTTGATTGATTTCGATACTTCAATTTGAATTGTTCATAGTTGTTTTTCTTAAAATTATTTTCGTTATACTCAAATCCACCCCATCCTTGTTCACGTAGCATAAAACTAGGCTAGATACTCTTCGTGGGAATGACCCTTACTCACACTACTACATGTATTTTTAGGAGTATAAGTTTTATTTTTGGTTGCCTGCGACAGCACACCAATATACCTTTGTTATTTTTATTGCTTATAAGGATGAAGCTTATAAAGATTTTGTGAAGTTTTACAAGAAGGTTCAAAAAGAAAAGGAATTTCTATTTCAAGTAATAAAAGTGATCATGAAAAAAAAATTGAAAACCAAAGCTTTTAAAAATTTTGTGATGAAAATGGAATTGATCATAACTTTTTAGGCCCTAGAATTCCTCAACAAAATGGTGTTGTTGAGAGGAAAAATAGAGTTCTAGAAGAATTTGCAAGGACTATGCTTTGTGAAAATAGTTTACCAAAATACTTTTGGGAAGAAGCCATAAACACTTCTTGCTATGTTTTAAACAGAGTATTAATTGGGACTATGCTTAACAAAACTCCATATGAACTTTGGAAAGGTATAAAGCATAATATCTCCTATTTTTGAGCTTTCTGTTGGAAATGCTTAAATAAGTTTTTACTTGATAATGGTTTTATAAGAGGAAAAATAAATACAACTCTTTTTGCAAAAAACTTATAAGCATGATACTCTACTAGTAAAAATTTATGCAGATGATATTATATTTGGTGCCTCTAATGAATCTATGTGTCAAGAATTTGCTAAGTGTGTGCAAGGTGAATTTGAGATGAGTATGATGGTAAAACTTACCTACTTCCTTGGACTTCAAATCAAATAGTTAAAGGCAGGCAACTTCATCAATCAATTCGAATACACCAAGGATTTTCTAAAGAGGTTTGAGATGGAGAATTCAAAACCAATTGGAACTACCATGAGCACTTCAACAAAGTTTGATCTAGATGAAGGAGGTAAATCTATTGAAACTAAAAAGTATAGAAGCATGATAGGAGATTTATTATATTTGACTGCTAGTAGGCTTGATATAATGTTTAGTGTATGCATGTGTGTAATATTCCAAGCTAATCCTAAGTAATCTCACCCTATTGCTGTTAATAGAATTTTAAGGTATTTGCATGGTACTCAAAATCTAGGTTTATGGTATTCAAGAAAATCACCTTTTAAACTTGTTGGGTACTCAGATGCTGATTTTTCTCGTTGTAAGATTGATAGAAAAAGAGCTAGTGGGACATGCCAATTTCTAGGTGTTATGTTAACTTCTTTGTTCCTAAATAAACAAAATTCAGTTGCACTATCAATCATCGAAGCAGAATATGTGGCCGACAGTAGTTGTCGCGTGCAAGTTTTATGGATAAAACAACAAGTAGAAGATTATGGAATGTGTTTTCAAAATATTCCAATTTTATGTGATAATGCTAATGCTATTAATCTAACCAAGAACCCAATTCAGTATTCTAGGACCAAACACATTAAGATTAGACATCACTTTATAAGAGATCATGCCCAAAAAGGTGATATCAAACTTGAATTCATACCTACAAAAGATCAAATTTCTGATATTCTTTACTAAACTTTTGAATGAAGAGAGCTTTTGTAAAATTAGAATGGTAATGTGCTTGAAAAACTTTGAAAGTTCATGTGTTTGATTGCATTTCATTCATCATATGCAAAATTGACATTCAGTGAATGAATATTAATCCTTAATTTGATGTTTCCCTCACTCAAAAATGGCATAAAGCAATTAAGACTTACAAAAAAAAAAAAATTCTGGAAAAATACTGATCCAATCGACTATATAAAGTCATTTAGTCGATTGAATGAAGAAAATCTTCTTTAAATCAACTAAACCAAATATTTTAATCTACTACACGTCTTTTGTATTTGAAACCCAACTTTCTACCTCTTTTTAAATTGACTGAAGGATTCCTTCCGACTGAACACACAATTTTTCAGTTTTTAAAGACCAGATCTGATTTATGAACGCCATTAAACCAAATCTAAACTTTCTCTCTCTCATTTTTCAATTGTTTCTCTAAAAATTTCTTTCGTTTTTTCTACATTTTCAGTCTTGATTTACACTCAAAATAGTTACCCAAATCGTTACCACTTTTAATTTCTTCAAAATTCTTTCATTTTCTGTCACAAAATTTGAAACCCTAAAACGGCCGCCTCTTCTCTCTCTATAAAGATCTGAGTTTTTCCTTCAAAAAATTTAGTAATTTATTCCTAACTCATTAAATCCTTCCTCAAACCTTTTTTTTTTTTTACCATTTTCCCAACCATGGATGAGCGACCCAAGTGTTTCAAGACCCTCTACTTTGGAGGAGTGAAATGGCGAGCTTCTTAAAGGGAGAAGGGCAAAGGGAAAGAAGGAGAAAACAATAATCTATCTCAAGACGACTTTGATGCTGCTAGTTTTCGGGATGACCAAGCTACAAAGAGGTATAACACTGCCATTAGGGATAAAACTATCATGCTCGGTAGATTGGTAGATGCAAATGAACATACTTGAGATATACCGGAAGGATGTCCAAAGACTTAGATTAGGTTCTTAGGTACTCATTTTAGAAGTTGTAAATATTTTAAGTACGTAGCTTACTATATGGCTCATTTAGATTCAAAAGAACCTTTTAACAAAAGGAATTTTACTGGAAGTTTTTTTTTATATAAAACAATTGAGAAAGAGAAAACTTAATTTTAGATTATCCAGTCGACTGAATTCAGTTGACTTAATAAGTTATTTATGGGACTAAATGAATCCAATCAACGGAATAATTCATTTAGTCGAGTGAATGAAGGTCAAAAACTTCTACCTTTTGATTCAGTCGACTGAACAGACCTTTCAATCGACTGAATGCATTACCTGATTTAGATTTGAATTTTAAATGAGCATCCATTTGACTGAACAAAATCATTCAGTCAACCAAAAGTTCGAAAATAACATTAACATTTTCAAATTGAAGCGCAGTTCAGAGTATTAAATGCTCTAAACAGTTCCCATGCTGGTTTTTGTTTGTGTCTAACGGCTAGAAGGTTTTAAATCTATATAAACCCCTCTTGAATTGAAGAAAAAAACAACTCTTAAGCATTAAATCTTTTTCTTCTCATTTATTTCTCTAAAATCTTTCCAAAAATATTTATGAGTCATTCTTAAAAGCTTTGAACTTCTACGAGAGATAATCTCTTCTTTGTAAGAACATTAAATGCAAAGTCTCTCTTATACTTGAATCATAAATTTTCAAAAATATGAAGAGAAAGAGTTGGTGTAACTCTTAGAGTGTGTAGGTGTTAAATACTTCTTGTAAAGACTTCCTTAATTGGAAGAGATTGTGTACAGTTTAGGTAACATCCATGAAGTTGCTCGAGTTATTAGTGGATTATTTCAAGGAGGTTCCTTGAAGAGAGTGGATGTATGGTCGGAGAAATCTGATATTGACAAACCACTATAAATAGCATTTGCATGTTCTCTCCCTTATTTATTTACTATTAGCTCTATTATACTTGTTGCTCTTGATTGTGGTTGAAAAGTATTTAAAACTTGTTTATTGTGCAAAAAGTTTTATAAACTCAATTCACCCTCTCTTGGATTTGCACCTTGGTCTACACGTTTGATTAGAGGAATCACTAGAACAAATGATGTAAAGATGAAAGAGTTTTATTAACAAATAATATTGCATATCCACAAACTAAAGCACTGAGTATGAGATACTTAGGTTATTGGTTTTAGTGCAAATGGGAGATTGATAGTAATGTACCCAAGAAGCCAATAGCATTTGATGTTATGGGCATATTACTAGTAAATTAATGTTATTCATTTATTGAAAATAAAATATTCTTATTGGAAGTTATTTTATTTATCATGTTCATTACAAATCACTATTTGTGCATTACATGATAAAGACCATGGAATAAGAGAAATAGAAATAAGCACCATGATGAGATCATGCTAGTGAGATGTATTTCCTTAAGCTTTATTCTTAAATTTTCCTAACCATAGGATCACTAAAAAGAGATTATTTAATCCAAATAGATTAGTACATACTATGTTTCCTCGAGGAGTTGAGGATGATTGATCTCACGGTCAGTAGTGTATGAGACACTAAAGTGAATTATGTAGGTGCTTGTTAGAAGACATGTACACCAAATTGACATGCGTAAGAAAATCCTAATGGACATTTTACTGGCTCTCAATAAGAATTCTTACATTGTAGTTGTACAAGTGATCCTTGGACTTGAGGCACCAAGGATACCTAACTTTGATTCTAATCATGCATCACAAAAGGATAAAAATTGGGTACGATCATTCTCAATAAAAAAGAGAAAATGTCCTTTGTGGTCTGATTAAGTCATAGCTTAGATATTCCTTCGTCAAGGTGGGTGGAAATTAGAAAGGAGTTTCTAATTTCACCATTTAAGTTATGTGCTTGAGATCTAGATACATATGATTAAATAATTAAGGCTTAACAGTAAATCTATGCCTTAGATTTAATCAAGGAAATTGCATGATGGAAGGATTGAATTGTACAATAACTAACACCAGAAAGGTTCACATTAATTCATATTATCTGGGTAGTCATGACATACTACTATGTCGTCAATAATGACTGATAGAAAACCTTAAGAATCAATTTTAATTATTTCTTAATTAATGATAGAATTAAAATGACTTTTAAGTTGAATTAAAATTAAAAGAAGTTTTAATTAATTGGATGAGATCCAATTCCTACGTAAAAGTTATGACTTACTGCCAGTGCAATATTGAACCTAAGGGGTCACACACAATTGGGTAATTGCAAGATTAAGGAAAACTAATGGGTTAATGGAGAGATTTCTAAGAATTAATTAAGGTAGTGGTTTAATTGCGATTCTAGAAATCCTAGAACTTTCAAGAGTAAAGGCTCTATATAAAGGTTCTATTTGATAGAAACTTTAACAAAATTGTTGTGAGACTAAAATTAGATTTTGGACTCTCTCTCCCTTTCCCTCAAGACCTGAATTTTCTGAGCTGGTACTCAGGGAATTTTCCGCCAGCCTTATCCTCTTATTCGTGTGGTGTTCAACATCTAGGAGAAGTAAATCCTTGTTCTTGATTGCTCATGTGAATATACTTAGAGGCCTGACGTTTGAATGACTCATGAACTCTACACCGAATTCTCAACCAAAATCTTTATAAAGGTATCAATCTCTAATCTTGTATGTAATAGATTCGTAGACAAATTCATGGGATCAAGTTTATTGGTATAAAAAATTTAAATTTTCCCTACGTATCTATACCAGTAAACTTACAATCTTTTCTTCCTTGGAGTAGTTTGGTTTGATAGCAGGGCCACGCGCCACCTGCGTGTTTGAGTTTCATGCGTGACCAATCCAGTACCGTTAATTTTCTTCCTCCAAAATATGATTTTTAGAAAAATATCCTTCTGTGACCCCATCTTTGCACATTCATATCTCAATATCCACACATTAGATTTTAGCAAATAATATTTTGTTAGAAAGATCATAAGGCGTAGATTAAGTGTGTATAAAAAATAATGTCAAAATTGTCTCTTTATTCACCAAAAAAAAAAAGACTTCAAGTTTATGGTTTCACAATTTTTACAGAAACTAAGTTTCCATTTATCACACCAGGTACATGTTCTTTCTTCACGAAGATTAATTGGTAGGTCCCTAACAAGAAAAGGAACAAAAATATGTCATATTTTTTAATTGACAAATAACTAATAAAAACTGGATTTAAGCATTCATAAACATGGAGTCAATCATATAAGCATCTAGTAAAGCAGCACTGGTGACCAATGGGCCTAATGCTATAATATCAATGTCGGAAAATAGTATGGGTTTAGTCCATACCTTAGCCGATACCTATTGATATAACTCGAACCTTTTCTCACCAATACAAATTGTTACGCTTTGTGGCACAAACCACACGAGCCAAACACGTGTTGATCCTCTACATGTCACTTTCGTCCTCTGCTACAAGTTATAGACGTCAAGAACTCATCAATGGTTCTAAGACCGACTATTAGAGATTGTTTGCTTTATCTTCATCTTCTAAATCCAAGGTTCCAAGATGATTACCTCTAGAGAGAGAACAAGAGATAGAGAACTAGGGTAGTGTTATATTTTCTACAATTGTTCGTGTGTCTGTAGAGATTTAGATAGGTGAGGTGATCTATTTTCTACACTTGCTAGTAGGAGTCTAACTCACCATTATCCCATATTCAAATTTGAGCTCCATTGCAACGAACCATCCCAGGCGAGGCCAACCTAAAACAGAGTGACCATTAAGCACTGAGCCCTGACCTATAAATGCCCTGCTACATGACATTAAAACATAGTCACGCAATCACAACTCCAATAATACATCAAAACGTATATTCACATACCCAAGTACATATAGCATCACCATCTCCTTAACTAAAGCTCGAGGAAATACATATAAATTATGAAATATATGGATAATTTAATTTAAATAGTCATGCCTAACAAATTTCAACACAACTATTAAAGAATCGACTCCCAAAACAAAATGCCAAAGATGTCGACTGCATAGACCCACCTAGAAATGCTAACTTATAAGCTCTCTCCAAGAGCTTACTCTAAAAAAATTTGCAAATAACCTGTAGGAGAAAATAAAAGAGAGGGGAAGTGAGCTAAAAATCCCAGTTATATTCACTAACTAAGAGTACTCAATTTTTAAGTTTTATTTACCGACATATTATATATATGGTTTTCAGTTATCGTTTCCATATCAAAACACACATATCTATATAGGCACATATCCATATCCAAGTATTTACATGCTTGGTTAATTTATCCTCCACATATAATCAAGGAATAGTAGATATTCTCATTCACATCACACAATTTATTTCCACATCAACATTTCAAATCGCATTAGCGTAACACATCAAGGAACAAATACCACACATAATGATGCTGGTGCACAATGCCATCTCCACACCATCCTCTATTCCCTAACTCTACCCGTTTCATTATCACAATGGGGACATCTTCCCCCTTGTCGGCTCGTTAGTCATCATCACAATTTGGACCCATGGGAATTCAATCCTTCCTTAGACATGCAGGTCCTGTAACTAAACAAAGCATAAAATTAAATTGATTTAAAGGGATCCCATGGTCAAATACCCTTCCTCGGACCACCATGGTCATACCTTTCCTCGAACCACCCTGGATCTTACCTTTCTTCGGACCCAAAGGCCTTATAATTATTACATTTGAATTTTAGTCCAAAAGGCAAACATAATTGTCAACATATATTGATACATCAAATAACCCCTTTGCTCACATACAAACACAAGAGTATATACATTATATCATATCCACCAACTCACCAACACATCTCTAACCAAGTAATATTCTTAAGTAATCTCCTTGCCTTTGGTGTTCTCATCAATGATACCTGATTACACCCAAAGTATAACATGGTTATTGTAGTACAGTTTTGGAGTGTCGATTCCACAGGGAAACAAGTTAATTACAAAAGAAGGTGTAAACCTCAACACAAACGATGAAAGATTAAATGAATCTGAGTTTGTTTGAGAAAAAGGGTAATTGTGTGAATAGGTTTGAAATATAATTAAGAATGACAAGGTTTCGGAAATCCTCCCTAGGCTCGTTGCTCTAATCCTAATTTGATTCAGTTGTTTTTATCTCGATTGCTAGTTTCACATCCCAAACAGGCAATCAGCATATATTCAATTAAAGCGCATTTATAAATCCTAATGTAATTGTTATGAATTATTCTCTACTTTTAAGCACACATGACCCAACTTATAAATTATCAAAAGACGACGATATATCTAATGACAATACCGCAGCAATGAACAAATCTATAAAAGAGGTATACCGGACTCAATCACATCCAAATAGGTACACATAAGAAAAGCATGACTGAACTTATATGGAAAGAAGCATGCAATCACCGGAGTAATAATAAATCTACTAATTAAATTAAGAATAAAACATAAAAATGTTTAACGAAAATAATATCTAACTACAACCGAATCAAATAAAGAAAAATAAGAACAACTACACCTAGGGATTCATCCCTTCGCCTTGCTTGGAGACTAGTCAGCCATGGGGCTCATGTTTCCTTGAGTTGCCTCCGGCCTCTCAACGATCATCCTCAGCTTGCCCTCCAAATTTATACTTTCGGATTCCTCCTAAAGGCCCTCTGGATTACTCCTAAAGGCCCTTTGGAGTCACTCTCTGATGATTTCAGATGAGCTTCGATTGATTCATTTCAGTTGAGCGGAGTGGGTCTTTATATAGGCAAACTTCCGGAATGCTATATGTTATCTAACCGATGTCGAAAACTGTCCGGGTGCTCTCGATCGCACATGCGCTCGATCGCGGCTTGTGTGCTCGATCGCATATGCGCTGCAGAGTACCTTGGTCGATGTGGGATGTGCGCTCGATCGCACTGCGTGTGCGCTCGATCGCATGTGCGCTGCAGAGTACCTTGGTCGATGTGGGATGTGCGCTTGATCGCACTACTTGTGCGCTCGATCGTAATACAGGCATCAATCCCTCTTGTCCTTCCAGAAGCATGGGATTTTGGTGTTTTAAGCAACGATCGCTTCTTTTTCTCTTTTAAACTCAAAGTGCCTGAAAATGCACTGAAATAGGTCAGTGGTCCAATAATATCACTTTAGAGTTATAAACACATAAAAGCACAATAAAGACCGAGATCAGTCCTAAAATGCCAATAATTAATCACTGTTGAGATGCATTTTATGACTCTCATCACAACCCCCAACTAGCTTATTGCTAGTCCCTAGCAATTCAAGTGAAACTAAGAGATGAATTCTATGGTGGGAATCAAAGTAAAATGAAAAGCAATATTAGTGTTAACCTAGAGTAATTCACATTTTTTCTCAAAAATTGCACATAACACCCGGCACAAAGAATCATTAAATTTCACCTCAAATCCAAAAATAATCCAAACATCAATCTTAAAATTGTTATTGACTCTTAACATCCATCTTACCACAAACCATTAATCCTAACATCCGGATGATTTTATGCATAACATTCATGAATACAAATCTTGGTCTCTAAAAACATGATAAATAGCGTGACGTCAATCACAAAAACAAGCTCCATATGCTTAGATTTCGAACCACTCTCCACTATTGTAAAAAAATCACACTACATTGGATCAAAAGGTCTTTAATAAGCTTGTAATGTTAGGCTAAGGTAAAGGCTAAGGAAGAATGGGAAAGATTCACAAGTAAAAGAACTCAATCTCTTAGCTTTAAACACAATCACTTTAAGCACTTGATAACCTTTACTTCCACACCCAACTCTTTCAACCATTTTTCGAGTATTTCTTTCAACAAATCACCATTTTTTTCTTTTCTTTTTCTTTCTTTCTTCTTTCTTTGCCATAATTCATTTTTTTATTTTTTTTTTTGGTACATAACCGTTCACCTTCTTTTTCATCATTTTTTTTTCTTATCTTTTCCACAACCCCCAACTTATCTCCTTTAATGTACTTGGGCTGTGGTAGTGATATTTTTTTCATATTTCCACCCTTACTCCTTTGAAGTGCTTCTCACAACATGTGTATAAGTAAGTTCTTTTAAAAGAAAGGTAAGGATAAAATATTTTTTGGCTCATAAAGGTAAGTAAATGGTTTATCCAAAGAAACAAGGCTCAATTTTTCTTTTCAAGAAAAAGGCTCAAATAGGTGACTAGTGATAAATATAGCAATGGTAGGTTTGAAAGGCTCAAACGGTTCAAAAATGGCCTATATCATATCGTAAGTAGTGTGCATTCTAGGAATTCGCCTCAAGTGGTTATCAGGTAAGTTCTAGAGCTTGTCGAAACCACAAAAATATTCACAAAATAATCACACATAAAATTTTTCTAGATGTTATAGTCTAATCATACAATCTTACCACAAACTAGAGTCTCTAACCAAATGAAGATTGATGCTTAAATTAATTTCAAACTGAAGCAAGATTTAACTTCTTCTACATGCTATCTACTATCTCAATTATGCTCATATCATTGACATGTAAATTGACTCTAAGGCTAATACAAAGCATGCTAAACAAAAACAAAGATGGCACCAAGCAGTTCAATGATATACAATAAGAAATGTACTTCCACCCCCAACTTAAGATAAGCATTGTCCTCAATGAAAAAGCAAAAGTTAAGGAAACTCCATTTTTAACCAATGGTGCGTGGAGTTGAAAGTTATGCATGATCATTTGAACTGCTCCGTTTATTTATCCTTGAAAAATAAATACTAAAGTAAAACTGGAAAACAACAAAATAATAATAATAAACAAGAAAAAAGAAATATGGAAAACAATAAAAATAAAAGGATACGTTGTGGGTTGCCTCCCATGAGCGCTAAGTTTTACATCTTCAGCCAAAAGCTCTTATTTCCTCCTAGAAAGACATAGGTTGAATGCACCCATCACTGCTTCATTGCCAAATTCGATGCTTCTATGCTTGGGAGGGGCCTCAAGGATGTCATCAGTAACATCCGCAAATTCTGGCTCGATATATGCTCTGGTGAAGCCATGAGTGAGGGTGGACTCCAATGGATTGAGGTGCTGGACCTTTTCCATGAATGAATCCATCATGTATGCTTGGTGGCTTTCATCCACATCCTCTGATTTCTTCGTTGTTGGGATGTGTAAGGACTTACCACTTACTGTCTTAATGGCATTCACCTTCTTCAAATTCTGTTGCGCTAGGTGCTGACCATGGGATGTGGACTGAGCTTGAGCAGGGAACTTACCTTGCTTAATCACACTCAAGTAGCTCATTAATTTGGACACTTGGCTCTTAATTTCTTTATGCTCTTCCATCACCTGCGTAAATAATGCCTCAAACCTTTGGTTTGTCTTACCTTGTGCCTCTATAAAGGCCTGTAAAGTGTCTTCTAGCGAGTTCCTAGAGGATGAGGGTGCATGATAAGGTGCAGGGGATGATCTAGGGGGCTGTGCATGCTAGTTTTCAGATTTCCAGCTGAAGTTGGGGTGATTTCGCCACCTCGGGTTATAAGTGTTAGAGAAAGGTGCAAGAGGCTTCTTGTACATGCCTAAGGCATTACATTGTTCCTCATACAGCCCTCTCATATCAACAAATATGGGGCATTCTTAGAGGAGATGATCTACCCCGCCACACACAAAAAACGGCTCTAAAGACTTGGCATGATTAGCCGCATGTGTTGGCTTTGAGCCCTTAGTTTTCAATGCTTCTAACTCCCTAGTGAGCATCTCGACCTTGGCCTTAAGGTTATCCTCTTCCCTAAGATGGTAAATTCCACCACCATTTGGGTTCCCTATAGGTCGTGACCTATTTGTGCTTTCAGTAGCACTAGGTCCAGTCCAAGTGTGAGCTTTTTCAGCAAGCTCATTGAGGTACTCTATGGCCTCATCAGGATCTTTCTCCAAGAACCCACCATTACACATCATCTCTACGAATTGGCGCTCTCTATATGTAAGTCCCTCATAAAAAGAGCTCACCAAGCGCCAACTCTCATACCCATGGTGAGGGCACATACTCAATAACTCCTTAAATCTTTCCCAAGACTGGTATAAGGTCTCACTATCCTTTTGTGAAAAGGTGGAGATCTGCCTTTTTAAAGCATTGGTCTTATGTTGGGGAAAGTATTTGCTAAAGAAAGCCCGAGTCATCTCAGTCCACGACCCAATAGATCATGGTCTTAATGAGTATAGCCAACTCTTAGCTCTATCCTTCAAAGCGAAAGGAAAGAACTTAAGCCTCACAATGTCATCGGTTTCGTCTTGACTATGAAAAGTCGCGACTACTTCCTCAAACTCTCTAATGTGCACATATGGGTTTTCATTATCCAAGCCATAAAATGTGGGGAGTAATTGAATCATCCCTGGTTTAAGATCTAATTGACGAGTATTGGCTGGAAACATGATGCAGGATGGTGTGGCTATGCGTGTAGGGTGGAGGTAATCCTGAAGTGTCCTAGCAACATTCTCATTATGATTATCGACCATGTTAACACAATCCTCTAAATTCTCACTTGGGTTTCCATTATTGGTTGATCTAGGCGAGGTTTCACTATCAGACTCGGAAGGAGAGGGTAATTCTAGTTCGGGTCCTCTAATGAATCAACCTCGCAAATCTCTCAGTCTAAGCATACACCAAATGAATCAGAGGGGAAATAAATAAAACAAAATAAATCAGAAAATCAAAACTAAGGTAAAGAAACAATATTATCGTATTTACAAACTATTGAAAAGAAAAATATTTACAATTCTTCTATCATCATGTCAAAAGTTGACAATCTTCTTTGTACTTAAGCGCGTTTTCCCGGCAACGGCGCCAAAATTTGATTATGCCCAAAGTATAACACGGTTATTGTAGTACAGTTTTGGGGTGTCGATTCCACAGGGAAACAAGTTAATTACAAAGAATGTGTAAACCTCAACACAAACGATGAAAGATTAAATAAATCTGAGTTTGTTTGAGAAAAAGGGTAATTGTGTGAATAGGTTTGAAATATAATTAAGAATGACAAGGTTTCGGAAATCCTCCCTAGGCTCGTTGCTCTAATCCTAATTTGATTCAGTTGTTTTTATCTCGATTGCTAGTTTCACATCCCTAACAGGCAATCGACATATATTCAATTAAAGCGCATTTATAAATCCTAATGTAATTGTTATGAATTATTCTCTACTTTTAAGCACACATGACCCAACTTATAAATTATCAAAAGACGACGATATATCTAATGACAATACCGCAGCAATGGACAAATCTATAAAAGAGGTCTACCGGACTCAATCACATCCAAACAGGTACACATAAGAAAAGCATGACTGAACTTATATGGAAAAGAAGCATGCAATCACCGGAGTAATAATAAATATACTAATTAAATTAATAATAAAACATAACAATGTTTAACGAAAATACTATCTAACTACAATCGAATCAAATAAAGAAAAATAAGAACAACTACACCTAGGGATTCATCCCTTCGCCTTACTTGGAGACTAGCCAACCATGGGGCTCATGCTTCATTGAGTTGCCTCCAGCCTCTTAACAATCATCCTCAGCTTGCCCTCCAAATTTATACTTTCAGATTCCTCCTAAAGGCCTTTGGATTACTCCTAAAGGCCCTCTGGAGTCACTCTCTGATGATTTCAGATGAGCTCCGATTGAATCATTTCAGCTGAGCGGAGTGGGTCTTTATATAAGCAAACTCCCGGAATGCTATGTGTTATCTAACCGATGTGGGAAATTGTCCGAGTTCACTCGATCGTAGCCCGAGTGCGATAGATCGCATATGCGCTCGATCGCGGCTTGTGCGCTCAATCACATATGCGCTGCAGAGTACCTTGCTCGATGTGGGATGTGCGCTCGATTGCATGTGCGCTGCAGAGTACCTTGGTCGATGTGGGATATGCGCTCGATCGCACTACTTGTGCGCTCGATCGCAATACAGGAAGCAATCCCTCTTGTCCTTCCAGAAGCATGGGATTTTGGCGTTTTAAGCATCGATCACTTCTTTTTCTCTTTGAAACTCAAAGTGCCTGAAAATGCACTGAAATAGGTCAGTGGTCCAATAATATCACTTTAGAGTTATAAACACATAAAAGCACAATAAAGACCGAGATCAGTCCTAAAATGCCAATAATTAATCACTGTTGAGATGCATTTTATGACTCTCATCAATACCCAATTATATGTAACACTTAGCTTTCAACATTTTCACATCCACGCATACATAATACCATACTATATGATGAAAATTATCTAAAATATTATGTATGAACACAAAACTTGCTACAGTATAATGCCAATCACCTAGAATGATACAAGGGCACACATAACGCATTACTATATGATTATGATGTCAATCACCTAGAATTATATGTGCGCATACCCAAATCACTACTATATTATGTCAATCACCTAGAATGTTGATGGGTGTCGAATCCAACAAATAATAAAATTCTTACTCTCGAAAAATACAAATTGTAATAGTGGTGAGCAAGGTCGTATCCACAGAGATTGGGTAGATTTATTTTAATAAAAATTAAAGCAAAGAAAAAAGGGGGCATTTGAAATTTCGAAGTGAAATAAAAGAGAAAGAAATTATAATCAACTAAAAACTAAGGAGAAATCAATATCAGGCAAATATCCAACCAAAGGTATAATTTCAGAATTGGTTCAGAGAATTGATCACATATACAAAGATAAAATCTTCTATTCTTCACTAAATTGGTTATGGTTATTAACAAGCTCTAACAACCTATCTCTCCTTATTTTCTCGATAACCAAAAAAAGCTCTTTGATTATTTCCCTTGTTAATAAACAACCCTAAACAAGCTCTTAGGATTTAATCTATCGACAGCATTAATAATTAGAGAGACTACCAATTCTAGCCAACAAATACACAAGTTCGATTCATTTAGACTAGGTTATATATCTTCATAACATAAATCGAAAATCTCTCTATAAAAAACTATGTTATTTTACCACTAATATTAGAACATTTAAACAATTACGGATTTAAAGTTCCAAATGATAATTTATTAACCTGATAATTGAACAACGAGCCCTTTGCATCAATCAATCAAGACAATAATTTTTAATAAATATAGAAGATATATAAATAGTGAAGAAATAAAAGAACAATGAAAATTATTTAGATCTCACAATTCTTGAAGAACCAAAACTTCAATTATCCTTCAGCTGGAAGAAAAGTATTTAGCTACTCATAATTAAAAGAACACCTAAAGAAAAGAGGGGAGGAAGTTTTCTCTTCAATAGTCGCGCCTTTTATCAGAGCTCTCTTTTTTGTTCGGCTAGGGTTACTATTTATAAAATTCTGAATCCGCCGGCCAGTGCTGCAGCACCGACTTCCTAGTGTTGCAGCACCAGGAACAAATCGAACCCTAACCAGCGCTGCAGCGCCCCATGAACCAGCGCTGCAGCTTTGAGTTTTAGTCTTCACTTCACAATTATTGCCATTTCAGCGCTGCAGCGCCCCACGAACCAGTGCTGCAGCTTTGAGCTTTTGTCCTCACTTCACAAATCTCTTGATTTTGAATTCAATTTGATTTAACTCCTTAATCTACTCCCCAAAATACGAATCATAATCAAAATCCAAGATTTAAGCATTTATAACCATTAAAACATGAGGAAATATAACAAACACATAGATATTATGAATTCTTATCAAATTCCCCCACATTTAAACCATGCTTGTCGTCAAGCATACAATAGCTCAAGTTCGTCACTTTTTCCTATCATCATTCCTTCTTCTACCTTTACTCATCCTCAATAATCCAAATTATCATGCCTTAAAGATTTAAATTCAAAGACAAATAAGAAACGAACAATTTCATAGAGTAAATTATTATAAACCACACCCATGAACAATCACCTCAATGATTTTCTCGAAATCAAAATGCAATAGGATCTAAAACCCTCTTATTGGATTCACTCAATACACTCAAAGTGTTTAGGGTATCAATGACTCTTAAGTCAAAACATAGAAGATCTTTACCATAAGCTTGCTAATATATCACATCTTTATCATCAATGGATCGAATTGAATGCAAAGAATCTAAGGGTCTTAAATGGGTTGTAACGGGGCTTAGGTAAGGTGTGGTGAGAAGGGATTTTTAGGTACTTTTATCAAAGGAATTATACCAACTTCTCCAAACAAAGCACAACTCAATAACGTCAAATGTTTTCTTCAATCAATTCACTTCCAAACAACTGAAATTGCACAACTTTTCTCTCCTTTTGGCTGCCTATTTTTTTTCTCTTTTTTTTCCTTTTTTTTTCCCTGGCCGCCTTTTTTTTGGAAACAATACAAGGCACTTGTAACTTGAATCACTTTATTCCCAGCATCTTTCAATCCTTTCAAAGATAATTTGAAGCTTCATGTGAACAAGCTAGTACGATCCTTCAATTCAAGGTTCAAAAGAGGGAAATCGAGAATAGAATGGGTTGACATTGCTTATACCATGGTTAACTTCCAACAAAAGGGCCAAGGTTCAAAATTGGCTTTCTAAGGTAAAAATCAAGGTAGGCTTTTTAAGAAAGCTAAATGGCTCCACTTAAATGCTCTTATTAATTCAATGCATCCAATTCAACAATGTAGTCTCCTGATATGCATAACAAAGCAAGTTCTAGAAAAATCAACTATGTACGACAATCACTCAATAAAGAAAATGGAGCATTATATAATATGAATGCTCATTGGCTCAAAAGCGCACAAAAAGGGTCATGTGCATTAGATTTCACACATTTTTCATTCAATCAATCATCAAGAGCAATTAATCACTGTGTAGCAAATAAGAATTCAACTATTCATGCTAATCTCTTATTACGCCTCAATTTATCTCAATAATTCACAAAAATCCAGATCATTTAAGACAAGCATCGACAAAATCTAGAATTTAGAAGAGAAGGATCATAAACAAGAACTAAAGTATCACTTGGATTTTTTGAAAATTTTCTTGAAAAATGACGCAAAAATTGATCAAAATGGAGCTAAAAGTGAAGTTCAAAGTAAAATCAAATTCATATGTCAAAGACCCTCCCCCATAGTTAATCCATACATTGTCCTCAATGTATCAAATATAGATACTCAAAAACTATAAAAGAACAAGAGTAAGTAGAAAAATCCTATGAAAATGTTGAGCATCAACCAAGATATCAGTCACGTGCTTGGGGGTGAAGTTGGTGTGAATCCCATGTAAGCAAGGAAAGTTGTCATGTTCCTGTCCAATCTGGCAAGTGATTTAACAATTTCTTCTAGTTTGTTGCCCAATTCCAGGATTCAAGATTTTCTATAAGGCGTGCCCCATGGGTTACGAAAATCGTCTTCTGCCAAAAAAATTGGAAAGAAAATCGAATGCACTCCGAAAAAATGATAAAAAAAATTAAAAAATGATCTAAATAAAAGAAACAGGAATAAAATAAAGAAAAGAAGGAAAGTAAGACAAAAAATTGGGTTGCCTCCTAAAAGCACCATTCTTTAACGTCTTTGGCTAGACTTTTCGATTTATGGCTCTTGGAGAATGGTTGTGGATGATTGAGGGCCAAACGTCCCCATGATGTAGTGCTTCAATCTGTGCCCGTTGACCTTGAACGTCTCCTTGTTTTTCTCGTGTCGTGTTTCAATGACACCAAAAGGTGATACACTTATCACAGTGTATGGTCCAGTCCACCGAGATTTCAGCTTTCCCGAAAATATATGCCTTCTTAGGACTTCCAGCAACCGTTCTTCCGTTTTACTTGTCAACGAGGAAGATATCATAATGGGGAAAATATTTTTCTCTAAATAAGAATATTTCAAATGAGCAAGTAAAGTTTTCAATTCAGTTATTATTATTTGTTCTTCTGGCACTTCTTTTCCCATTTCAGACTCAAAGTTCCTTGCTTCTTCTTGGATGACGAGTTCTTCAGTTGTAGCAATCCCTTCAAGAGTGAAATGCCTGCTAAGTATAACTTTTAGCTTATCATCATCAATTAGATCAAAGATTTCCTACGCCAACGAGTCAATAACATCCATAACAAAAATAGAAGACACATCATTAGGGTACCTCATGGCGTCATAAATATTGAATTTAATAATTTCACGATCAAATTCCATTGTGAGTGTACCATCATGCACATCAATTTTTGTCCTAGATTTTTTAGAAATGGTCTTCCTAACAACATTAGTGTTGAATTAGAAGAGTCATCTTCTTCCATGTCAAGAACATAAAAATCAGTAGGAAAGACCAACCTATTGAATTGTACTAAGACATCCTCTAAGACTCCTTCAGGATATACATTAGATCTATTAGCAAGTTGAATAATCACACTTGTTTCTTTTAATGGACCAATATTCAAAGATGAATAAATAGAGAGAGGCATGACATTTATTGAAGCTCCTAGATCTAGCATTGCTTTCTCAATCCTAACATCGCTTAGTTTGCAAGGGATAGTAAACATACCTGGGTCCTTGCATTTTGGAGGTAATTTTTTCTGGAGGATCGCTGAAACATTTTCCCCCATACTTATCTTTTCATTACCTTTTAATTTCCTCTTGTTGGTGCACAACTCCTTGAGAAATTTAGCATATCGAGGCACTTGTTTAATTGCATCAAGTAAGGGAATATTTACATCAACCTTGCGAAAAGTTTCAAGAATTTCCTTCTCTTCCTCTTCTTTCTTGGATTTAGTCAATCTAGTAGGAAAGAGCGGATTTGTCACCAATTCCTTTGGTTGTTCACTATCGAGTCCCCTAGGCTGGTCAGTTTGAGGTTGAGAAGCAACTACTTCTTTTTCAATTTCTTCTCCACGTGTTGCCTTACTGGGTTCCTTCAACTCCTTCCCGCTTCTCAAGGTAACTGCACTAGCATTTTTTTTGGGTTAACAACAGTTTGGGAGGGCAATTTACCTTGAGATTCCAATCTGTTCATAGAAGATGCTAGTTGACTCATTTGATTCTCCAGTTGCTGAATGCTTGTTCTTGTCTCCTGTTGAAATTACTACGTGTTAGTTGTAAGTGATTTAACAATTTCTTCTAGAGACATACCTGAACTTGTGGAGGTTGGTTGTGGTGGTGGAATAGGTGGTCTATACTGAAAGTGTTGGAATTGTGGTCTTGCTCCATAGCTGAAATTGGGATGATCCCTCCATCCTGGGTTGTAGGTATTTGAATAGGGATCGTATTTCCTTTGTGGTGGCCCTGGAAATCCTCCAGCTGCATTGGCATGCTCACAGGAATCATCTCGAAGTGTAGGGCACATGTCAGTTGGATGACCGATGGTAGTACAAATCCCACAAGCTTTCACTTGTTGCATATTTCCTACAACTAACTGTTGAACAATAGAAGCTAGGTTGGTTATTTGATTTTCATGGGAAGATACACTTACCTCATTCACCCTTATTAGAGATGTGTCCTACCTGAATCCAAATTGTTATGAGTTAGCGGCCATGATGGAGATCAAATCTCTAGTGTCACGAGGAGTTTTGTTGACTATGGCACCTCCACTCGCTGCATCCATCATCTTCCTTTCCATAGGTAGGAGCCCTTTGTAGAAATATTGAATGAGGACCTGTTCAGAAATTCCATGTTGTGGGCAGCTTGCATAGAGTTGCTTAAATCTTTCCCAATACTCATGAAGGGTCTCTGTATCTTTCTGTTTTATTCCACATGTCTCCCTTCTAATGCCAGCAGCTCGTGATGCAGGGAAAAATTTATCAAGAAACAATCTCACTATCTCCATCCTGGTGGTTATAGAGCCAGGGGTAAAATAAAATAGCCAATCCTTTGCTTTTTTAGTCAGCGAGTATGGAAAAGCACGTAATTTGATTTGTTCTTCGGTCACTCCTTGCGGTTTCATGCTTGAACACACCACGTGGAATTCCTTCAGATGCTTGTGAGGATCTTCATTCTCAAGACCACGAAAAGTTAAGAGCAAATGGATCAATCCAGATATTAACTCAAAATCCACTTCCAAAGCTAGATATGTAATGCAGAGTGGCTGTTGATTTACATTTGGTGCAGCCGATTCCCTTAAAGTTCTCTCTTGATTGGCCATTGCTTCTTCTATTTCAGAATCACTAGTTGAATCAACCAAGTCAGGTACTAAATTAAATCCAGGGGGTGAGGATGAAGATGCTTGTTTGTCACGCAATTTAGCTTCCTTCCTCAACTCCCGAACCGTCTTCTCAATCTCAGGATCGTATTGGAGTTCACCTGCATGAGAAGAACAAAGCATTAAAATAAATCTAATTAACATCAATCCCTGGCAACAATGTCAAAAATTTGGTGGGTGTCGAATCCAACAAATAATAAAATTCTCGCTCTCGAGAAATACAAATTGTAACAGTGGTGAGCAAGGTCGTATCCACAGAGATTGGGTAGATTTATTTTAATGAAAATTAAAGCAAAGAAAAAAGGGGGGGTTTGAAATTTCGAAGTGAAATAAAAGAGAAAGCAATTATAATCAACTAAAAACTAAGGATAAATCAATATCAGACAAATATCCAACCAAAGGTATAATTTCATAATTGGTTCAGAGAATTGATCACAGATATAAGGATAAAATCTTCTATTCTTCACTAAATTGGTTATGGTTATTAACAAGCTCTAACAACCTATCTCTCCTTATTTTCTCGATAACCAAAACAAACTCTTTGATTACTTCCTTTGTTAATAAACAACCCTAAACAAGCTCTTAGGATTTAATCTATCGACAGCATTAATAATTAGAGAGACTACCAATTCTAGCCAACAAATACACAAGCTCGATTCATTTAGACTAGGTTATATATCTTCATAACATAAATCAAAAATCTCTCTATAATCAACTATGTTATTTTACCACTAATATTAGAACATTTAAACAATTACGGATTTAAAGTTCTAAATGGCAATTTATTAACTTGATAATTGAACAACAGGCCCTTTGCATCAATCAATCAAGACAATAATTTTTAATAAATATAGAAGATATATAAATAGTGAAGAAATAAAATAACAATGAAAATTATTTAGTTCTCACAATTCTTGAAGAACCAAAACTTCAATTATCCTTCAGCTGGAAGAAAAGTATTTAGCTACTCATAATTAAAAGAACACCTAAAGAAAAGAGAAGAGAAATTTTTCTCTTCAACAGCCACGCCTTCTATCAGAGCTCTCTTTTTCGTTTGGCTAGGGTTACTATTTATAAAATTCTGAATCTGCCGGCCAGTACTGTAGCGGCAGGAACAAATTGAAGCCTAACCAGCGCTGCAGCGCCCCACGAACCAGCGCTGCAGCTTTGAGCTTCTGTCCTCACTTCACAAATCTCTTGATTTTGAATTCAATTTGATTTAACTCCTCAATTTACTCCAAAAAATACGAAACATAATCAAAATCCAAGATTTAAGCATTTATAACCATTAAAGCATGAGGAAATATAACAAACACATAGATATTATGAATTCTTATCAAATGTTATACATGCACTCATTGTGCATCATTATGGAATGCAAGGTTTTTGCCTAGAATGTGTTTTCCCCATGATTCTTACTTGATAGTTAATTTCTAGCTTACCTTAGAAATCAATTGAAGATAAAATTCAAAATCATAGGATATGTCCACTTTCCTTAATTTCTTTTCATTCTTTCACTTTTCAAGCTTATTCCTAATTACAAAAGTTTTAATTTTTTTTAGAATAATTCAAGGATTAAATCATGGGAAAAATTTAGGGTTTTGAATTAAAATTAAACAAAGAATGGATTTACTCAAAACCTTCATCCAATTTCCTTATGCTAATTTAAGAAATTTCAACAAAAACCTAAACCTTCCATAAGAAATTTCCAAATTTATGAAATTCATGCAATTCCAATTACTTCTATACTTCTCTAGGTCTAAATTTACATATTCTACATTACCCATAACCTAAATCATCCTATTGTATGTCTCCATATTTGTTCAAAAAATTTCTTTAAAACCAAACCTAAACTTCAAAATACTTCAAACTCCAAAACCTCTTACATTTCCTCTCTTTAGTGTATACACATGTATTGGTTGATCTGGTATTTTGTTTCAAATTAATGAAATCTCTCTCTCGCTATGTGATAAGTATTTGGAAAATATTTAGCAAAGAATACTTTCATAGACCTAGCCCATATCAATGGGCAGTCTAAATCCCGATTAAATCTTGGAAAAATTTCATCCCACTAGAGTGAGGCCTCACCTTCTAACTGAAACGAAGCAAGGCTACCTTCTGCTTCTCAGTTATTAGCAGTATATAGAAAACAAGCTCTATCCACCTAATCGACACCTTATCCTCAGATGGATCGTCAGAACCCTTGAACAACGGGGGTTTCAACTTACTGAATTAAGTAAACACATATTCTTGCATCTCATGTGACAAATCACCTAACTCTCTCTAGGCACCTTAACCCTTAAGAACTCTAGTAGGAGCCTAAGGTGGATCTGGAATATGCCTAGTCTATCCTTTCAACTAATGATATAACTCCTCCATTCTATCCTCATTCTGAGTCAATCTACTAAGAGCTTGTACAGAGGCCTTTCATAGATCATCTCTCTCAACACTTGGATCTCTCGCAGTACCACTAGTAGCTTTAGACAAGCTATTTACATGCTCCTCATCAAGACCTTTGGATTCGGCCTCGACCTCTTCATCCCTACGTAAAGAGGGTCGGCCACACCCCAAAGATGGTTCACTATGCCTTGACTACATCCTAGAGACCGAGCTCTACCTCTGCCTCATCACGTGGTATCCTCAGACTCTACACAAAAAGAACTCCTTTAGAAACAAACAATGAACCATGCCTATGCCAATGCAGTCTACATAATCTTAAACCTAAAGCTTTGATACCAAAAATGTATCGTCCCATTCTAGGTGACCCCTACCTGGAAATGAAGTCATTACGTTTAAGCATTAAGGCTTAACCAGTAAATGCCCTGCTTTATGACACTAAAACACAACCACACAATTACAACTCCAATAATACTTCAAAACATATATTCATAACCCAGGTACACATAGCATCATCACTACCTGTAAATGCCCTGCTTTATGACACTAAAACACAACCACACAATTACAACTCCAATAATACATCAAAACATATATTCATAACCCAGGTACACATAGCATCATCACGATACCAAAAATGTATCGTCCCATTCTAGGTGACCCCTACCTGGAAATGAAGTCATTACGTTTAAGCATTAAGGCTTAACCAGTAAATGCCCTGCTTTATGACACTAAAACACAACCACACAATTACAACTCCAATAATACATCAAAACATATATTCATAACCCAGGTACACATAGCATCATCACTACCTGTACTCAAGTTCAATGAGATACACAGAAATCACAAAACATATGGAGAATTTAATTTACATAGCCATTCCTAACAACTTTTCAACACAAGTAGTAAAGACTCGACTTCCAAAACAAAATGTTGAGGATACCGACCACATGGACCCACCTAGAAATGCCAACTTATAAGCTCTCCACAAGAATTTACTCCAAAAAAAATTTTAAATCACCTGGCGAATAAAAAAAAAGAGAATGTGAGTGAGCTAAAAATCCCAATAATGATTACATACTAAGAGTACTCGATTTTTAAATTTTATTTAAAAAAATCTTATTATATATTTGGTTTTTATTTATCATTTCCATATCAGTACACACATATCTATATCCAATTATTTACATCCCTGATTAATTTATCCTCTACACATACTCAAATAATAGTAGATATTCATATTTCATATCATACCATTTATTTTCACATCAACACATATATGTACAAACACAAGCAACAATTCAAATCGTATCATCACAAGACACAAGAAACAAATACAACACATAATGATGCACGTGCACAACATCGTTTCACACCATCCTCCATTCCACATTGCCATCCATCTCATAATCACAAAGGAGATATATCCCTACATGTTTTTCCATTAGTCATCATCATATCCCATACCATGGGAATCCCATCCAACCTCAGACCCAAAAGTCCTACAATTAAGCAAAACATAAACTTAAATTTACCAAGTTGTTAAATTGATTAAAAGAGATGCCACAGTCCAAAACCTTTCCTCGGACCATTATGGTCTTACCCTTCCTTTGACATATATATACATATATATATACACTTAAACTTATATATATATACACACACACACATCCCTTATATCAATTAACTTAACCTAAGTTTTAGAGCTTTCATTCTTTCTTGAGTATTAAGAGCAATATGAACTAACCTCGCTATGAAACCAAGTAACTATTTTTGAGCGACCTCCTTGCCTTTAATGTTCTCTTCAATGGCACCTAATTATATGTTAAACTTATTTCAACGTTCGAACATGCATACATGCATGCATAATACCATACTATATAATGCCAACTATCTAGAATATTATGTTGCAGACAAAACTCGCTGTTATATAATGCTAATCACCTAGGATGATATGTGCATACACACAACTCACAGCTATATGATGTAAATCACCGAGAATGATATGTGCATGCACACAACTCACTACTATATGATTTTAATCACCTAGAATTATATACGGGCACACCCAACTCACTACTATATGATGTGAATCACTTAGAATGATATGTGCGCAAACCCAACTCACTTCTATAGAATGTCAATCACCTAGAATGATATGTGCGACACCCAACTCACTATTATATGTTGTCAATCATTGAGAATGATATGCGCGCACTCACCACGCATCATTATCGAATGCAAGGTTTTCACCTAGAATGTGTATAACCCATGATTCTTACTTGATAGTTAATTTATAGCTTACCTTAGAAATCAATTAGAGATGAAAAATCAAAATCATAGGATATGTCTAGTTTCCTAATTTTTTTTCCATTCTTTCAATTTTCAAGCTTATACCTGATTACAAAGTTTTATTTTTTTCTAGAATAATTCAAGGATTAAATCATGGGAAAATTTTAGGACTTTGCAATTAAAATTAAACGAAGAATGGATTTACCCAAAACCTTCATCGAATTTTCTTATGCTAGTTTAAGAGATTTCAACAAAAACCTAAATCTTCCTTAAGAATTTTCCAAATTTATGAAATTCATCTAATCCCAATTAATTCCATGCTTCCCTTGGTCTAAATTTACATATCCTACATTACCCATAACCTAAATTTTCCTATTGTATCATGTCTTAAGATTTGTTCAAAAATTTCCTCACAACCTAACCTAAACTTCAAATACTTTAAACTCCCTCAATTTAAATCTAAATCAATTCAAAAAAAAACTAAAAAATTTAATTTTTGAACCTACTTTGAAGGTGACATAGGAGAGGGAAGGAAAGGGTTTTACGTCCAAATAAAAAAAATTTGGCCAAGAAAAGTAAATGAGAAAGATTTTGATGTCAGGCACGTGAGGCCCACCATGCCCTGCAGGTCTAACGTCACTGCCCATGCTGGCAACTTCTTCTCATCGTTAAGTGACTCCTTGCAAGTTTTTGGGGTCAGTGGTGGTGTGGTGTGGAGTGGTGAGCTAGGTATTGTTTTAAAAATTTAGGGTTTCTAGGATTTTTAAGAGAGAAATAGAGAGATGGATTTTCAACCAAAATGAATGGTTATGGGGATATGCTAATGTTTGTGTAGTGCTTGGATGAGAAACATCAATTTTTCCCTTCATTTACCATTTTTTTTTTTACTTTACACCTTTTTAGTTAACTTTTCATACTAACACTTGAAAATTTTGTTTTAACTTATTGCTCTAAGGTGTTTAGAAAATCTTTCCACGAAATTTTTAGTGGCTTATGCATACTTTAACATTGACTAAAATAATTAACTAATTTCTAAATAATCGTATAACTATGCATGGAAATGAGTTATGAAATTAATATATACTTTAATAAAGTTAGGTTCTACATCTATCTTTTATGGATATGAGATGAGATAAGCTTATCATCTTTTCAAACTTAAAACCCACATGCTCATATGGGAGGATCTTGGGTTCGATTCAACTTGATCGGAATTCTAACACTCTAATATACATTTTAATTATGGTTTTTATATTACTATATTATGCATACATGAGATGAATATATTTTATTTGTTGATCTAGTGATTTTCTTTTAAAGTTTATATGTAGTTTATGTGTAACTATATACTATGCATATAGTTTTCTAATTTAAAATTTTAGATTGAGATTTTTGTTTCTTGGTAATTTGGGGTGATAAATTTGAATTTTGGAAATTTTCTTTATAAGAGAGGGGTGGTTATCAATTAGATTATATAAAAACCACTAAATTGATCTATTTAGATTCAGGTACGTACAACATTAATATATATATTGGAGAAGAAAAATATATAGATTCAAGAACCAATTTAACATGTTCTTTTACGTTGAAGACGGTTAAAAGCATATTTTTATATTTGCATTTGTATAATTTCCTTTATGTTTTTATTATAGTTTTCTATTATTATGCATATATCGGTGATTGCACAAACTTTTGCTATGTAATTTTTATATATATAGTTTGCTTACAAAAAGAATCACACAATATAGATAAAATATACTACCCAATAGGGTGACGACACATGGAAGCCCCAAAGACCTAAGAGTAATTTCAACCTCACAAAGGAAAAGAACACTTGTCAAATGGGAGAATCTAGAAGCTCCCACCTTTGTAAAGATAAAATAGTAAGTTTATCTTTGAGGTCCCACTCTATTTCCTTGGAGGGTGAATTTCCCAACCACTATAAAGAGGGCACACAATTCTAAATGCACTGATCATTACATACTTTCAAAAAATACTTTGTTTACCTCATCCTTTCTCTTTCTTACATCATCTTCTGACTTTAGCATTGGAAGGTCCTCTCTTGAGTACAACACTCCGAGTGGCTTCTTTTTTAGGTTCTTCAAAAGATCGGTTGGCATGGAAAAGTATTCTATAGATGACTTAAAGAAGTCTAACTCATCCTCGGGGAAATTTTGGCTTCAGCAGATTGAAGTAGTTTGTGGGAACACCAAATTTAATATGCAATGCCGCCTAGAGAACAATCAATTCCTCCTACTCAGAAGAATATTCTTTCTTAGTTGACCTCCGAAGCTAACCAGCAAGAGATGATCGAGTTGCCTCCTCTTTCGGTGCTCACTGATGGATACAACGCTCAACATACCTCAAGGGTCCAACTCAACCTTAAGGTCACCATGGAGAGTGTCCAAGCACTCAACTCCAAAGAAACTCCTATAAAGGATGCCACATGGTTTGAAGACTCTGAATGATACCTAATTGCCCCGATCAGCTGATCTAAACATGAAGACTCCATAAACAGTACGATGGCCTCGTCGCCTTGATTGCCCAGCTCGTACCTGAGCCAAGTCGTGCTCATCGATCTTAACCTCCATAGAAGGCCCATATGCAAAAGTCATTTTAGGTTAGACCCCTGACCCCTTTTCTCACTTTGAAGAAATAACATCAAGCTTAAGAGATGACCAACCTGATCACAGCAAAGGCCGTGAATGTCGGGCTGAGTGAGTAGATCGTACCAGAAAAAGCCCTCTGCGCTCCGTTCAATACAATGAATCCATCTCCAACTCCTACCCAAAAAATCAGCATCAGATTTAGGAGGGGTTCGAAGTGAACAAGGAAGTGAACAAGATGAATGCCTGAATAGGACCTACTCTAAAGGATAAAAGATTAAATATTCAAGATGAATTCAAACCCTACGATAACCCTTTCAAGTCTGAAATAATGGGTAAAACACCCAACAATCTCAAGCTTCCAAGCATGGATATACTATAGCAAAACTTGCCCTACCAACCATTTAGAAGCTTACACCTCCCTAATGTTTTTTCATGGCTACTCAGATGCCCTAACGTGTCGAGCTTTCACCACTACTTTGTGTGAAACACCAAGGACTTAGTTCTCCCATTTACCAGTTGGGTTGATTAAATCATTTATTGATCTAAGTGTCCAGTTCACCACCTATTTCTACATCATAATACGTCCGAAGAAGACCCCGAAAAATTTCCTCACTATAACCCAATAACCTTAAGAAAGTCTCTGGTAATACATTCAACAATTCACCTCTCAATCAGTTATGATCCAAGATTTAGATCAAAACTTTGTGGTGACGGCATTTATTAATGGACTTCAAACTTATGACTTCAGCCATTACTTTCTCGAAATCAGCCACACACCATGCTTGAGCTCCTCCCAAAGGCAAACGAGTTTGTCATTGTTGAAAAGAATCAACCCTTTCGGAAGTAACGAGAAGATGTCGTAACAAGCAAGAAAATGAAGGACCTTGATATACAAAAGCCCAAGGACAATCACGAAAATGGAAATTGACCAAACGTTGGCAACAACGGAAAGTCTAACTCTGCACCTTAAGGGTTTGAGAACTTTACACCCCTTAACACCTATAAATCCTAAGTTCTAATGGAGATCATAAACCAGGATATTCTCCAATGGCCAGAGAAAATTAAAGCTCCTCCCAATAAAAGATACATGTCTAAATTCTGTTGATTTTACCGAGACCACAATCATGACACCAATGAATGTTGGTACTTATATAAAGAGATTGAGAGTCTGATTCAAAGGGGATACCTCAAAAAGTTTGTTCATAGTAATGCCCTAAGGAATCCTCCTCACAACAAAAGCGCAAAGTGTCGAGGCAGAAGTAGGTCAAGGAGACGGAGTCCCAACAAATGAGATAAAGTTAGAAGACACAGCCCTAAAGAACGGTTAGAAGGAATCAAGATGTGTTTGAGTGGTCAACCTCAGACATGCCGAGAATTGATCCAAATACTATTGTGCATCACCTCAACTTTGATCCTAACCATATACAAGTCATCTAGAGGAAGAGATATTTTAGTCCAGAAAGACAATAATCAATCGACACTAAAGTTGACAAACTTCTAAGAGCTAAGTTCATTGAGGAGGTTGACTACCCAAAATGGATAACTAACGTAGTCTTGGTGAAAAATTAAAAAAATAAGTGGCCAATTTTCATTGACTTTACAGACCTCAACAAAGCTTGTCTAAGGACAGCTTCCCTTTACCAAAGATTGACCAGTTAGGTGATGTAACTTTCGGATATGAGATGCTAAGTTTCATGGACACCTACTTTGGGTACAATCATATCCAAATGCATGAGCCATATCAACTGAACATCGCATTCATTATATAGAAAGGCTTTTATTACTACAAAGTCATACTGTTCAGATTGGAGAATGTCGGGGCCATATACCAAATACTTGTTAACAAGCTCTTATAGAGCCAAATCGTTCGAAACATGGAGGTTTATTTGGATGACATGCTCGTCAAAAGTATCTAGGCCATTGACCATGTTATCGCTTTGAAAGAATGCTTTGTAGTTTTGAAGAAAAATAAGATAAAACTGAATCCCTCCAAGTGTGCCTTTGGTGTAACCTCCAACAAGTTATTTGGCTTTATGGTGACTCAAAGGGGAATTGAAGCTAACTCTAAGAAAATCAAAGTTTTCTTGGACATGGAAGCACCACAAAATAATAAAGAAGTACAAAAGCTCACAAGCCGTATAATTGCCCTCGGTCGCTCAATGTCCAAGTCGATGTAGAAGTGCATACCATTTTTAAGGCTCTTAAGAAGATCAAAAACTTCAAGTGGATGGAAGATTTTCAAGCCTCTTTCGAAGAATTGAAAAGATATCTAAATTAACCTCTCCTACTCACTAAACCAAAGAAAAGTGAAGAATTGTTTCTCTACTTAGCCATAAGTGAAATCCTTGTAACCTCATTTTTTATTAGAGATGAAGGGAATATTCAACAACTCATCTACTAAGTCAATAGAGTTCTCCAAGATGCCGAGACTCAGTATCAACCAAATGAAAAATTGGCATATATTGTAGTCATATCGGATCGAAAGTTGCGTCCTTATTTTTAATCACATCCAATCACACTATTGACAGACCACCTCCCAAGACAAGTTATTCATAAGCTTGATTTTTCTGGATGTCTCGTGAAGTGGTCTATTGAGTTATGAGAGTTCGAGATCTGGTATAAGCCCCAACCCAGCCATCAAGGCTCAAGCTTTAGCTGATTTCATATCGAGTGTACTATTCTTGAAGGAACTATTGGAGCAAGAAACTGAGTAAGAGCCTGAACGCCAAGCTTGGAAACTCTTTGTCGATAGTTTGTCTAATTCTAGTGGAAGCGGTGCTAGATTCATTTCCATTAGCTTAAAAGTGTTCACCATTGGATATGCACTATAGTTCAACTTCAAGGCTTCAAACATTGAGATAGAATGTGACAAACTACTCATCGAAATCAAAACTAGACAAATTCCTTATGGTCAAATCCTTGGAAGTTTTCAGCAACTTTCAGCTAGTAGTGAGCCAAGTGACCGGAGACTACAAAGCGAGAGGACTAAAAATGATCAAATACCTGGCTAAGGTAAAGAAAGTTATAAAATTGTTCCAGACTATAAAAATGAGCCAAGTTCCACAATCAAAAAATATTAAAGCATACACTTTATCCTAATTAGCCTCCTCCAAGACTTCTGAGCTCCATAAGGAAATGTATGTGGAAATATTGTCTGCCCCTAGCATAGAAGAAGCTAAAATGATGGATAGAGATGATGAGTCGTGTTAGATAGATCCAATATTAAAATATCTAGAAAGTGATTAACTCCCCTGTGTCAAGACTTGAAGCAAAGAAATTGATGTCCCAAGCAGCCCGTTACTCCATAATAGACCGATAACTATATTAGACATCTCTAACTCTTCCATACGTGAAATGTAAGGCCAATGGAGACCGACTATGCTGTGAGGGAAGTTTACGAAGGTATCTGTGAAAATCACCTCAGCAGCCAAGCCCTAGCCCATAAGATCCTGAGACAAATATAATATTGGTCGAGACTCTTAAAAGAAGCCAAAGAATTTTCCAAAAAAATTGTTAATTTCCAAATATTTACATCAGTGATTCATTGCCCCACCAATCCATTGACGACTATCACTAGCCCAATTTCTTTCACCAAGTGAGGAATCGACATCCCTGAACCTTTTATAAAACTTCCAAGTTAGTTCAAGCATTTGATAATGGCAACAGACTACTTAACCAAGTGGGAGGAAGCCAAACCATTCGCAAAGATTATAAACGGAAAGTCAAAAAGCTTTGTCTAAAATTCTATTGTATGTTGATGTGGCATACCAAAACTCCTAGTGATAGATAATGATAAGTAATTCAAAAGCTCTTGTTTTAAAAAAATTTGTCAAGATCTCCAAATTGACCATCACTTCTCCTCAATTTTTTACCCTTAGGTTTATGGGCAAGCTGATATTACCAACCGAACCATCCTATAAACTCTGAAGAAAATTTTTGATGACGTGAAAATATTGTGGGTCAAGGAGATCTCGCATGCATTATTAGCATACAAGACCACACCTTAGTCCCCAACCAGTTAAACTCTTTTTTTCCTAACATTCGGATCCAAAGTTGTGGTCCCTATTGATGTAGGAGAACCTTCCTTGTGAGTTTAACACTTCAACGTTGACAACAATGAGGAAGGACTAAAAATGAACCTCGATTTGATCGAAGGAGTCAAAGACAAAGCACAGATGAGGCTTGCTTCTTACCAATAGAGGATATCCAAGTATTATAACTTATGAGTCAAGTATAAGTCTTTTAGACATAGAGACTTGGTCCTCAGGAAAAAATCGATCTTTGACCCTAAAGATGTCAAAAAGCTCTTACCCACTTGGGAAGGCCCCAACCGCATTAAAAAGGTCATCAAGACGGGAACCTTTAAGTTGGACAAAAATGGATGGCACCCTAGTACCATGAAGATGGAACTCTAAAAATCTGAAGAAATTTAATCAGTAAAACTCATGTGTTCCTGCTATGTGCTGAGTAACCCATTGTACGTACCAAATAAATGAAAATCGAATAATTTTTTTTCCTACATTATTGCATGCTATCTTTCCAGCACTACAATGTTCGATGACTAAGGTGAAGGACTAAATAGCCTTTTACCCCGAGAAAGTCTTCTATCTTCGAGGACTGAGATGAAGGCCCAAAATGACCTTTCCCCCCAAACAAGTCCTCAATCTATAAAGATTGAGGTGAAGGCCCAAAATGGCCTTTGAGCCCGAACAAGTCATCCATCTCTGAGGACCAAGGTGACGACCAAATGGCCTTCCACGCCTAACAAGCCCTCTATCTCTAAGGACCAAAGTGAAGGGCTAAATGTCCCTTAATCCCTCTATACTTAAGGACTGAGGTGAAGGCCCAAAATGGCCTTCACCCGGAACAAGTCCTCCATCTCCAAGGATTGAGGTAAAAAACCAAAATAAACCTTCACCCCAAACAAGTCCTCCATCACCGATGACCGAGGTGAAGGCTCAAAAGATCCTTCATCCCAAACAAGTCCTCCATTTTCAAGGACCGAAGTAAAGGCCTAAATTGGACCTTTACCTCTTGTAACTCCTCCACCGCCAAGTCATAAAGACAAAGTTGGATAGTCAAAATAAATGTTACATTAACAAAAGGGTTTTACAACAAGGAAGCTCCAAGGTCGAGTACAAAATGTTAAAAAGCTACAAGTTCTGCTCTCGACGAATCTCCTCAGATAATTCCACTTCAACGATGGCCTCCTGAGTTAAAATGGCTGGAGTATTAGTCTCTCTCACTTCAATCCCGATGATTGCCTCAAGGTCATGTTGGATAGAGCCCAAATCCAGGTCTCATTTCGAATAAGCCTTTCCAACCTAAACTTCAGTAGCCTCAAAACCATTGAGCCACTCCTCCTCAGTCTGGTCATAGACAACGTCCTTAAAGATATATGAGTCCTTAAAATCCTTGATCATCGACTCCCTGACCATTTGAGCTTTCTCCAACTTACCTTTCAAGAAGTTGATCTCCTTTAGGAACTTCAGTCGTACCTTTTTCACTTTGGGCTGCTACCTTCTCTGCCTCAGCTTTATAATAGTCCCTATTACCATGAAGTCTGCCAATCTCATACAAGGCCTCCTTCAACTTAAACTTTAGGTGTTATTGTCATTAGAGAGTTCGATGATGGCTTTCGTCTAAACCTTGACTCGATCCGAGGCTAAAGAAACATTCATATTGACTTGAAAAGAAGAATCAAATTCAAAAGAAGTCGAGGTTATAAAGCAAGAATAAGCCAAGTGTGAAAATTTCATACCTAATGGGTAGACTAGCTAAAAAGAGCAACAAATGACTCGATAGACTGACCATGGATCTTTATCGAGTTCACTGAACAAACAGATCTACAGAGGAGCGAGTGGGAAATCTTTAGATCACCTATGATTGAGTCTCTAGGCAGAATTGACCAGTTTCCTATAAAAACCATAGGACCAGACATTCCACTCCCTCTACCATGATGGGTTCGAGGAAGGGGACAATGGTTTTTGGCTCCCAAGGCTTGGATTCTAACCCCATCAGTAGCCTTCCCCATATGTTGGGCCCCCAAGGTAGAAGAGCCCACTCAAGGCCTCTTCCTCTGAGTACCAGTAGCACCCATAGGAAGAGGAAAAGGAAGACAAGGAGGTTGATTTACTGAGCTCAAAACTGAGGCTCTTACCCTGTTTCTAGCCACTGCGGCTACGATCACCTTCTTTGCCTGAGCCTTCTCTGTTATAGCCTAGATATTTGATGAGAGTCATAAAATGCTTCTCAACAGTGGTTAATCGTTAGCATTTTAGGATTGATCTCGGTCTTTATTGTGCTTTTATGTGTTAATAACTTTAAAGTAATATTATTGGACCACTGACTTATTTCAGTGCAATTTTCAGGTACTTTGAGTTTAAAAGAGAAAAAGAAGCGATCGTTGCTTAGAAGGCCAAGATCTCATGCTTCTGGTAGGACAAGATGGACTGCTACCTGTACTAGGATCGAGCGCACATCCCACATCGACTAAGAAGTACTCTACAGGGCAACTGCGACCGAGCGCACCAATCTGCGATCGAGCGCACTAAGGCTGCGATCAAGTGCACTCGGGCAGTATCCCACATCTGTTAGAAAACACATAGAACTCCTGGAGTTTGCCTATATAAGACCCACTCCACTTCAGCTTTAAGCAACAATCGGAGCTCATCTGAAATCATCAGAGAGCCAATCCAGAGGGCCTTTAGGAGTAATCTAGAGGACCTTTAGGAATCCAAAGTATACTTTTGGAGGGCAAGCTGAGGAATCGCCAAAGCTTTCGCTACCAAAGAGGTGATGATCGTTGAGAGGCCAGAGGAAACTCAAGGAAGCATGAGCTCCATGGCCAGCTAATCTCCAAGCAAGGCGAAGAAATGAATCTCTAGGTGTAGTTGTTCTTATTTTCCTTTATTTGATTCAGATGCAGTTGGATATTATTTTCATTAAAAATTGTTATGTTTTATTCTTTAATTTAATTAGTAGATTTTTTATTAGTCCGGTGATTGCATGCTTCTTTTCCATATAAGTCTAGTCATGATCTTCTTATGTGTATTTGTTTAGGTGTGATTGAGTCTGGTAGATCTCTTTTGTAGATTTGTCCATTGCTGTGGTATTGTCATTTAGATATATCGTCGTCTTTTGATAATTTATAAGTTAGATCATGTGTGCTTGAAAGTAAAGAATAATTCATATCAATTACAATAGGCTTTATACATGCGCTTTAATTGAATATATTCCGATTGCCTGTTTGGGATATGAAACTTGCAATCGAGATAAAAACAACTGAATCGAGTTAGGATTAGGGCAACGAACCTAGGGAGGATTTCCGGAACCTTGTTGTTTCTCCATTATATTTACTCAATTATTTTCACATTACTCAATTCAGATTCTTTCAATCAATCTTTTATCGTTTGTGTTGAGGTTTACACCTTCGTTTGTAATTAGCTTATTTCCCTGTGGAATCAAGACCCCAGAGCTGTACTACAACTACCGTATTACACTTTGGGCATAATCAATATTCATCATTAGTTTAACTCGATCAACAACCATAGTTGCATCAAGGAAAGAAAACTGGTCAAAACTGAGTTAGACAAACAAACAAAAAATAAAATTAAGTATAAAATCAATCGAACTATCATCAGTAACCGAACTCAATATACTCTCTATCAGCAACTGTTCGTTGATCATATCATAAGCACTCAGAGGGTTCCTACTAATAGACTCTAGAAACTCATCCTCATTCTTCGAAGTGGGTGGGACCTTCTAATTCTTATACCTCTCGAAGTCCCACTTCCTCATAACCACAAAGGGTTTCAAACTACGAACATAGAAGAGCTTCTTCTTCGAATCGTGAATTGAAGAGGGGGTATCTTCAAGAATTTTATACTCTTTCCTATAAGAGAAGTTATACCACTATGAAACTCTAATTTTTCTTGATTGTATCGAAATAGCGAAAGTATGAAACTGAGAACTCTACTCCTCGGTTACCTCTTTAAAAGTATCATGAATCCGATCATCATCTTCCATGAATTCAAAGCCAACAGGTTCGGTGCAATTTTAAAATAATCAAGTACTTGAATCACATCAGGATCAATAGGAAGACATAGAGCTGCCTTAAAAAATTTCTCGTACTAGTACATCTCATATGGGCCCCCTGAACCGATGGGACTACAAACCCTCTCATCAGTTGGCAGTAACCAAAGCTATCACTCTAGATAAGGGAAGTATTTCTATTAGTAGAGAACAAGTTCACTCTCAAACAGTAGGAATGACAATGACTCCATAGTGAAATGAGCACGGTCATGATCTTGAGACATCTCAACGCTAACTTCTCCAAAATTGGATATCAGGGGGTTCAAGGGAAGAACCCATAAGGTATAAAGGGATCAGACTCTGACATAATTTCAACTTCAACGTCCATACTGAACTTATCAATAAGAGTTGTGCGTGACGAAGTGAAAGACCCTAAGGATGAGATACTATCATCACTTGACTCATCGCTCCTATTTGACCCTTGGTCGTAACTATACATCTCTACCGAATAACTACTACGGCTAAGACTTGACATAATTTTAAAAAGTATTAGGAACAAAAAAAAATTAGATCTTATCGAGCAAAGAAGGAAAAACGAGGACAAGTAGAAGAAACTCAAAGAAGGAAATATTAAAGAATGCTCCAAGTTGCTATCAACTAAAACTTTGGAGGTTAGAGGGAAAAAGTGAGTATTTCCCCTCCCCATTCATTTATATATCCCTCTAGGTATGGATAATAGTTGCGTAAGAGACCTATAGGGAGCATCGTATTCTTAGGGATTCTAAAAATGTATTTCAGAAAATAAATCTCCAAAGGAAAAAAAGAAAAAAAAAACACACAATGGTTGAAAATGCCCTAAGGACCAAGGTGAGGGCCCAAAATCTCCCTCACCTCATAGAAAACCTCATACTAAGGGTTGAGGTGAGGCCCCAAAAGCTCTCTCAACTCGTATAAGTCCTCAAAATTAAGGGCTTGTGGGATACAAGATAGTACCTCATGGTCACCACTCAAATCATGATATGAGCATATCATTGTAAGGGAAAAACAAAAATTAGTTCTCCTCAATGGATTATCAAAAGGGGTACCGAAGGACGTGCAAACTACATAAGGTTTTTAGTGGATAATCACATCAAGGAGTCACCACTTAGTTTTTTTAAGGACCAAGAAACCTATAGCCAATGGTCAATTGAGGGTCAAGATTCATGGGTCTAGAGATTGGGTATGAGGTGAGAAGGTCGTTAGTACTAACAACTAGACCTCGAGGGGCTTAGCCCTTCATATATCATTTTAAATGGATTCTTTCTATTTTGATTAATTATCAATTTGACTGTTTTTCTTAACTCAAGTGATTGAGTAAGCAATGAATATGAGAGCACACACGATATGATCATTCACATAGCAATATAACTATCTATAGTAGATAAAAGGTGTAAGAAAAGTAACATGCGGTTACATCGAAAATTGTAGAAAATAAAAAGTTCCTAAACACGGCTTACATCCCCAATAACAAATTAAAGAAATTATAGGAAATAAATTAATTTAAAATGCCTAAATGTGTCTTAAAACCCTTTAAAAATTGCATAAATTTAAAGGAAAGCGAGTAAATAAACCATCCCCAAGTGCGAAAAAGTAAATCATTCATCCATAGCAAGTATAAGAGGTAAAATAACATCCATTAATACATCCATAATCAATAATTGAATATGAGAAACAACTACTCCAATTGATATCGCAAGTACAATCACTCAAAGGACAAGAATTTTACCACACAAGACATATAATGTCAACAAGCAATTATTTGCATGATATCACACAATATACAAGCATATAGAAGCAAGATTGTGAAATTCAAGAGAGGACAGTAACTTCAACATGCATTATCAACCTAAAAAAGAAACTTATCTCATCCTAATCAAACATTAAGAAACAAGGGATACCATGGAAAGTACATAGAACATATAAACCATCGTACAAGCCATAGAACTCTCAAAATCCTAATCTAAGAAAGAAAAAATGGAAAATATATAAAAAGAAAGAGACTTTAACATATTTTAATCATTATATTTCAACCTAGAACATCATGATAACGATTATGGAATCAATCAAAGTGATAAAAGAATATGGAGGAATATAATCAAGCATGAGCCAATATTTGAGTCCAAGATCAAGATTAGTGCATAATGAATCCTAACACATATATTCATGAATTTTCTAGATTTCATATGAATTCAATAATCATGCTAGAAGTTTTACAAACAAGTAAACAAATCAAAGAAAGCAAACCGAAGACAAAACAAACAACGAAATGAGAAAAGAGAGTCTAATAGCCACTTCAAAGTGTCGGATGGGTCCAACCACCACTTAAAAATGGCAGGTCACTATGAACATTCACTTCAAAGTGGCAGCCAATAATTGGTGCACTTAATGTTTTTTCAGTTTCAGGTTTTCCATTCCAACCCTTAATTCGACAAGTTTAAACTTAAAAGAACAATCAAATAACTTTAAACAATCACATATGAACATAACTAGATCATAAAAAATAAAAAAAATTAACCATGGATTAAAACAAGCAACAAGTGAACTAAGGTAAACTAGTTAACAAAATAGCAATAGCGACATACAAAGAAGTGTACTAGAGTTTATACCTTAACACGTGTAAAACTCTAGCGAAGATCAATGAATTGCTTCTTTAGATCTTTCTTAAGTTGCCTTGCATGAAATTTAGAGGTAGAATACTCTTTTCCTTCCTCGAAATTGGGTGGTTGTCTCCTTGGAAGCTCTTAAGAAGACATCATTGCTTTGTAATTGATTAGTGAACAAAATGGGCATTGTTCGTCGTTTACCGTTGTCAAAAGATTGATGAAACACGAAAATAAGACCCTTTTGGTGAAGAATATTGATAAGGTATTGAGTGAGGGCTATGTTTTTGTTGTTAGATAACTGTTTAGAGGATAGGGTTTATGTTTTGGTAAGGATGTAAGCAAAAATCAGAAAAATTGAGGTTATGATTCTCTAATATCTAAATAGTGGCTGAATAGTCCATCTTAGGGATGTTAAGAGTGATATTTAAAAGGTTTAGAAGGTCCTACTAGGGTTAAGAATAATCTTTGGTCTTCCTAGAAAGAATAGGCAAGTGTTTAGTGACTTTCCAAATATAATTCTCGCACTAATCAAGAAATTAGGCATATTCTGAACTCTAATTTGAAACGGTCTATGTGTACTCATCCGGACGGTTTTAGGGATTTTAATGGATTGTATGGACATCCTAGAGAGCTTCTTTCAAGTTTAAGTGTTTAAAGTATAAACTCATCAAGTATTTTAGATGAGAGCCCAAGCACTAAAATTGGTAAGATTAGGAGCTGTTTCGGTAAACAATTAAGATTTCACTTATCTCTAATCGTATCAAGACCCAAAATATATCATTGAAAAGATAATTAAAAGATATATGGATACAAAGAATGATATTTTTTTATGATTTGAAAATCAAAATCTATTTGAATCAAAAGTCAGGTTCCCAAAACAACGAAAATAGGGATTTCAGCCAAAGTTAATCTATGTAGCTTAGGAATTCTCTTATTCTCTTATATCAATCAATCTTTAACATAGTATACACTTGAATCCAACATGGAATGAGCATTAGTTACATTGGAAAATCCGTTGTCTTATTTGTTTTCATAGAAATCCAAGAAGACGAATTATCATTTATCAAATGTTACAAAACTGCATACCTACCAGGCCGAGGTGAGGGTCCAAAAGTTCCCTAATCTTGTACAAGTCCTCACGATTAAGGGTTGAGGTAAAGGCCCAAAATATTCCTCACCTCGTACAAGTCCGCATGCCTACCAAGCCAAAGTGAGGTCCCAAAAGCTCTCTCTCACCTAGTATAAGCCCTCATAACCGAGGTCCAAAGCCGAAGTCAAAGGCCCCTGAAGAACCACTCCCTTAGACCAAATATTTGCTTCTAAGAGAGTGGGGGCATATGATGTAGGTAAAATATACTACCCAATAGGATGACAACACGTGGAAGTATCCAAAGTCCTAAGAGTAATTTCAACCTCATAAAGGAAAAGGGATATCTGTAAAACGAGAGAATCCAAAAGCTCCCACCCACTTCTGTAGAGGTAAAATGGTAAGTTCACCTTTGAATGTCCCACTCCCTTTCCTTAAAGGGTAAGCTTCCCAACCACTATATAAAGGGCACATAATTTCATGTGTACTATTCATTATACCCTTTCAAAAAATATTTTTCTTATGCCATCATTTCTCTTTCTTACATCATTTCCTGACTTAAGCATCAAAGAGTCCTCCCCGAAGCCCTACACTCTGGGTGGCTTCCTTTCCAGGTTCTTCAAAAGATCGACTGGCATGGAAAATTCCTTTGAAGATGACTTGAAGAAGTCTAACTCATCCTCGGTCAGATTTTGGCATCAACACCACATATGTCACGATAATGAAAACCAAAGCAAAATTCTTTAATAAAAAAACACAATAACACTACCATTGAAACAAGAGAGTTAAGAAAACCTAAAAAACATGAGAACAAAAACCCAAATAGTAAATCCCCGTGAAGAAATAATCCATTTGAAACTATAGCAAAATTATAAATATATATATATATATATCAAGACAACTACGTATTCTTAGCAAACTTTGCTACTCGTCTCTATATATATCATTTTTTTATAGGTGTCTTTGTTTTTCTTTTCTTTTTTTCTGAACAACACCAGTTATAGTGGGGGATTAGGCAGACCCCTACTAGATTAAAACAAAAAATAAATAATATAAGGAAAAATAAGGGACATGAACCAAAACCCCTTATAACCAATGATTCCATCAATTAAATAAATAAAAAATCATGACCAACCATCTTAAATAAACCATACTCACTATTAACTAAGAAGGCCTATAATATTGAATCCTATTAAAATCCAGACATCAATTGACAACAATATTACTTGGTAAAGAACCCAAGTACTAGAAAATCTTCTTGTCAAAGTGAGAGAGCGCCAAGGAAGCAAGTAAATCTGGTGGAGTGTTCGCCTCCCTAAAAACATAATGAAGTGAACAATGGGAAGACAACAAAAATTGACATTCTTTTAAAATTTAATAAATCTTCCAAGACTTTGAAAAGGAGCTGAAACAATCAATAATCACAATAGAATCACACTCAATGGATGAGACAACCAAACATTATTCTTTACATATGCGAAAACTAGTGCGAAGCACTTTAGCCTCCCCTTCCATATTAAACCCTCACCAAAATAATGAGAAAAGGATAAAAGATCTATTAGAACTATCCCTGCTAGAACCATTTGTATTTAGCTTTAGAGAACCAATATGAGGTGGTTCCCACCTAATCCATATTCCACGTTTGATAGTAGGATATTTAATTGGGACATGCAAAACTTGAAGGCCAATCGAATTATGAAAATTGAGAATTGAACCAAGTGAGAAAATCAGAACAATTTCTCTTGCCAACTTACAGACTTGGTTGATAATGTGCCCCCTAACATAAGGAGAGTCCTCATGCAAACATTTGGTTCTTGCAATCCAAACCTCCTAACAAATTAAACAAACTAAAATACTCCTCATGAATCCCAACTGAGACTGAAATGAAGAGAGTGAAAACCAACCAAATAACAAACCTTGTAAAGAATCAAAAGAGTGAGCCATACTAACCAGAGGGCCAAAATGAGACCATATGTAGCTATAGCTAAGTCACCAATAAGGAACAAATGCTCTAACGTCTTTCGAGAAAGAGATTTATAGAATGCGCAGTGAAAAGCCATGGGGATTCCTAAAGCTGCAACTCTACTATCCATAGTCACAACATTATGTAATAAACACCAAATAAAAGTTGATTTTAGGTGGCAACCATTTATTTCAAATGTACTTGTGCCAGCTGAATAATTCATTACAAGCACGAGTCTGATTCCAAAAAGACTTACTCGTGAAATCATCATAACTTCTAGGACACCAGATAAAGCAATCTTAACTATTATCAAGAATCAACAAGTTCAAAAAATCAAGCTACTACTCAGTTAAATGAATGGATATATGTTGCGGTACAACCACCAGTAGATAAGGCTTGGGCAACGGCAATATTTGGCAGTAAAGATCGAGTAGAAGGGGTGAGGGAAGAGTGCCAAGCATCATGTACAATGAAAATGTTACCATGACCAATAACCCATAAAGAATGCTAAACCAAATGAAGTATAATGGAAACAATGTCATGCTAACAATTTGAAGCATAAGATGGAACAACCTGGTCCAAAACATGACAAGTATGGATATATTTGTTTGAGTAAACCGACCCCATAGAGAGGTACTAATCGAATAATTCCAACCCAATATAGCCTGAAGGGATCGTGGATCATGATTATAAGTGCCTATATATATCTATATAATATAATTTATTGTTATATGAACATTTTACCATTTGTTAGCAACATTTTGAAGTCAATTGTTGTAACGAATCGATAAAGATAACTAAAAAAAATAGCGAAACAGTAATGGAAACAATCACATAAAAATAAAAGACATAAGATTTACATGGTTCGGTTGATTAGGCCTACGTCCATGGGAGAGAGGAGATAAATTCACAATAAAAATTGAAGAATACAAAAGACGACTATGAAATCTGTGCTTACAAACCCTAACTAACGCCTTTATATATAAGCTTCCAAACCCTAACGCTTTTTATATATACACTACCCCTCCGCTTCATAAATTAAATCTCAATTTTTTCTTTTTTAAATCGTTACAAATTATTTCTGACTGAAACAAATTTTTAGGTCGAATCGAAATACAAAACATCTTAATGTCAACCATCATTTCCTCATTATTTTGCATGGTTGCGATAGTTCTATCCATCAGTTTAATCATCTCATACCAAGACACTGAATTCAAAAAATGAGGTTAATTATTCAAAGGTTGCACTGTGTAGAAAATTTTTGTTAAGAAAATCCTAAATCCATGTTAGAAAGGAAAAGAGCCACGACATGGTTTGTCTTTTTCTCATATTTGTTTTGTCATTTTGCAATTACAAAAAAAAGGTAATTAAAAGTCTCCCCTAAAAAAGATTTGTTAGGAGAGTCAATTCTATATCTGTGGTCGTAAATTTCAATTGTTATTTGAAAAATATATAAAATTTACAAGGTATGAATAAATGTTTTGATAATTTAATTTGTTACAGAGGACAACACTCCTTTAAGGAACACAGATAAAAATGAATTATATTGGTAAAAAACATTGAATAGATAAAAAGTTGATTATATTGGATTTATATACATTTTTTGTCGAATTATTAAATAGTAGTTATGATTTAACTTTATCATTTACATGCTTATGAGTTATGGATTTAGATATCATTTATAGAAGTTACATTTATTGAAATAATATTGATAAATATTATTATGTTTTTTCACAAATTTAAACACTTTATACACAAAATTCAATATGACAAGAGCATCCCGTGCATCCCACGGATTCAAAAGTAGCTTTTTTTTTAATAAAGGGTTCAAAGCTAGTTGAACTAATTCAAAGGGACTATCGATCTAGAAGTTTTTGGTTGATATTTTTTACTTCTAATTTGTTGGTGCTTGTTTCGAGTAATTAACTTGAAGAAGAAAAAAACTTCTTGTATTAGAATCCGTGTTTAAATTACAAAATCATACTTACAACTAGTGCGTATATATTTATATATCCGACTTTCATCTTTTACTCAATATCGAAAGAGATTTCATTTTTCTTTTAATGACAAAATAAACAGCAAAGGGACTATCGATCTAGAAGTTTTTGGTTGATATTTGTTACTTCTAATTTATTGGTGCTTGTTTCGAGTAATTAACTTGAAGCAGAAAAAAAAACATCTTGTATTAGAATCCGTGTTTAAATTACAAAATCATACTTGCAACTAGTGCGTATATATTTATATATCCGACTTTCATCTTTTACTCAATATCGAAAGAGATTTCATTTTTCTTTTAATGACAAAATAAACATAAATGAGCTGGATTTAGCCACATCTACTTCTCAATCCATCATACTTCATTTGGTTGACATCAACCGAAAAAATTGAAATTTTTCAGTTTTACGATAAGCCTAGGTTAATTTGTTTGAGCTATATATTCGCGAAATTGTCATTTCTGTTTCATCATCTAAAATTGCCTCAGCCTTTTGGATTCTTAAATATTATTTAATTGTTATTTAAGTTGTTTAATAAAGGTGAGCATGAAAACCGGTGGACTCGCATGTACATGTATATAACTCTAACCTTAGGAAACCTTAGGGACACTGTTGTAATTACCAATGTAATTATTCTCTATAAATATGAGCTTCTACTGCTACTGTAATTCAGGCAGATAGGAATTATACAAAACCCTATTTTCTTTACTTCTTCATGCTATTAGAGAAATAAGGTCCCAAAAAAAAACCTACAAGTCATCGAAAATATTTCTCAAAACCCTCCCTCTGCCGAAAACCCTACTGTGGCCGCCACCTCATCTACTGTAGCCACCACCTCATCTGTTGCCACCACCACAACATTCCCTTCTCCAACAACCTCCTCCTAGCTACTATATTTAATCACTCTGTTGATGCTTCCTCTTATAATCATGAAGGTCTCTTGGGATCGCATGATGGCTTCTCTTCCACATCATGTCAAATTTGTCATACTACTGGTCACCTTGCCCTCATTGATTTAATTATGTTGTTGTATCTCATGATTTGCCAAAATTGCTTTCTACTATGTCAGTTGGTGAGTTCAATGCTGCCTAGTGGTACCTTGATATGGCTGGCTTAGCTCACATGACTCCTCAGTCAGGTATACTTACTAACTTTACACCTTATTATGGAAATATTAAAATTTTAATTGGTATTGGACAATTGTTTGATATTAACAATGTTGGTTCCGATTACAATTTTTTTGCTAATTTTTATGCTTCTTATATTGTTATTAAGAATAATAGTACAAGAAAACTCTTCTCAAATCCTCTAGTGATGGTGATCTCTACCATCTTCCTCTAGATTCGGTCACTACCACCCCCCTTGGCGCTGGTCTCTCATCAAGTTTCTAGTGATGTTTGGCATCATTGGCTAGATTATTTAGGTCCCTGTGTGTTATCTTTTTACAAAATAAAAAAGAATATTTTTGTCTTCTAAATATTATAGTTTTTGTTCTGAATGTCAGTTAGACAAGTCTAAACATTTACCTTTTGATTCTGTTGAGCATTGTACTACAAAACCTTTAGCTTTAATACATTTTGATGTTTGACAATCTCCAATTTTATCTAACTTAGGCTACCACTATTATGTTATTTTTGTAGATGATTTTTCTTGATATTCCTGGATTTTTCCTATGCGTAAAAAATCTAAAGTCTTTTTGTAATTTTGTACTTTTAAAGATCTTGTTGAAAATCAGTTTCCACCAAAATAAAAGCTTCTTAAAATGATGGTGGTAAAGAATTTGATCAAACAATTTTTAAACTATTTATTGCCCACCATGGTATTGTGTTTCGTATTTCTTGCCCAAACACACCTAAATAAAACGATGTCACTGAGCATAAGCATAAACACATTAGTAAAATGGCACAACCGTCTCAATTCACTCCTCTCTTCCTGAGTCCTTTTGGGCCAATGCTACGTATACCGCTCTTTACATCATCAATCCTCTCCCTGCTCCTATTTTGCATAATCAAGCTCTGTTGGGAAACTACCTTCGATGATGCCCAGGAGGTGATCTTCCAAACACCCAAGTCTAGAGTGAATTGTATAAAGAAAAGAGACAGCAACCAATCAAAGCAAGAAAGAAAAGAACACAAGAAATTTGTTGACGAGGTTCGGCAATATGCCTACGTCCCCATGAGCTCCTCCGAGCTCTCTGCACTATCTTATCAATGGAGTTCTTTACAATCAGCAACACCCTTCCAAGAACTCATAGGTTCTTGAAGAAAAAAAGAAGAAGAAGTACAAGAAAGTGATAAGAACTAACCCTGGAATTTTCCCAAGAAAATTCCCCTTACAAACCCTTAAATCCCCTTTCTATTCTACTCTCCCTTTCTAAACAAACAGTCTTTACAATGAGTCTCTCTGCTTTTGTGTCTTGGCACTCTCACAATTGATCTCACTTTCAATCACAAGTTTTTCACAAGTTATGTTATCTCTTTAAAGCTAGGTGACCCTTTATATAGTGCACCAGCTTCTTGACTACTCTTGAGAGTCAATCTCCACCCTTAGATCTTGATGACCAATTAACCATGGTCCTCCATCAATCCTAAGTAAAGCTATGCATTTTGGACATTCCCCGCGCGCCTTTCAAAAAGCTGAACAAAATGGCATTAGTGTGCCTTCAGGTCGCGACCTAGAACAGGCATGCTGCAGCCTGGAGTGTGCTGAAACTCTCAACAAACGTAACCATTCTGGGTGCCGCGGCCTGGGGGAGGCTAAGCAGTGGCGCACACCTCCTCCAGCACTTCTCTTTGCTGGGCGCCGCACCCTGGAATGAGTCGGGCAGCGGCGCACACTGGGGTGCATTGATGCTGATTTTTTCCTCCTTCCTTGCAACCTTTTAATGCTAAGACAAATACCAACAATCTCTACCTTTGTCTAAGCGATTAAACCCGAACCCATGTGCAAAGAACTTAGTATCCAAACTCATCTTGAGTCACCATATCAACCGACTCCAATCCTAAGAAGTCCAAGGCAATGATTGAACTTGCTTAAAGGTAGAACTTTGGTGCCTAAATCAACGGGATTTTCTTTCGTGGCTACCTTATCCACATGGATGCATCCTTTAGTAACATTTTTCAGAATGAAATGGTACCAAACATCCATGTGCTTTGTCCTCTCATGGAACACCAGATTTTTGCACAAATGCAATGCACTTTGGCTATCCGAATACACCACAACCTGCTTCTTTAGTACCTTGAACTCTTCCAGCAACCCTTTGCACCACATAGCCTCCTTAATGGCTTCCGTAGCCGCTATGTACTCAGCCTCGGTTGTTGAGATTGCTACCACCGGCTACAACTGAGCCTTCTAACTTACATAACATCCGTTTAAGTTGAAGAAGTAGGAGGTAATCGATCTTTTTTTATCCCGGTCAGCTCCATAGTCTGAATCAGCATAACCTTCAAGACAGATGGACTTACCCCTCTTCTCATAAACTTGCCCTACTTCTGGGCTTCCCTTCAAGTACCTCAGCAACCACTTCATCCCAAGCCAATGCTCCTTTCTGGGATTACTCATAAACCTACTGAGGACACTCATTGCATGAGCAATGTCAGGTCTAGTGCTTACCATCATGAACATGACTGAACCAACCGCACTATAGTAGGGGACCTTTTCCATTTCCTTCTTCTCCTTATCTGATCTTAAACATTGATTGCAGGAGAACTTGAAATGACCAACAAAGGGAACCTTCACTGGTTTGCTATCTTCCATAGAGAACTTAGATATCATCTTCTCTATGTAGAAAGTTTGAAAGATCTTTAATCTGTTTCTCTCCCTTTCCCAGATGATGCACATCCCAAGAATCTTCTGTGCATAGCCAAGATCCTTCATCTCAAACTCCTCACTGAGTTGAGACTCCAATTCTTCTATCCTCTCCATGCTGCTCCCAACCAACAACATATCATCAACATAGATGAGGATGATGACCACATCCTCCACCTTAAGCCCCTTGAAATACAAGCATGAATCATAGTAGCTCCTCATGAAACCCAGGCTGGTTACAAAGGAATCAAACCACTTATTCCATTGCCGAGGTGATTGCTTTAGGCCATAAAGAGATTTCTTCAATTGGCACACCAACTCTCCCTATCTTCCTTCCTCATAGCCTTTGGGTTACCTCATATAGATGGTCTCATCAAGCTCTCCATGTAAAAACACTGTCTTCACATCCATTTGCTCGATTTCCCAATTGAATTGGACCACCAATGCTAACATTATCCTTATTGTCTTGTATTTCACAACTGGTGAGAAGATTTTGGTGAAATCTATGCCTTCTCTTTGTGTGAACCCCTTTGCCACCAGCTTAGCTTTATACCAGACTTCATCCCCTGGAGTGTTCCCTTCTTTGATCTTGTAGATCCATCTACAATCCACAACTCTATGTTTTTCCGGTTTGGGCACCAATTCCCAAGAGTTGTTCTTCCTCAAAGAATCTATTTCTTCCTACATAGCTAGCTGCCACTTTGACGACTCCTTACATTGAATGACATCTATATAAGTTTTTAGTTTAACCTCTCATTCTGTCCAAGGAGCTGCTACATTAACATCCACCAAACCATATCTCAAAAGTGGTCTAACCACCCTCCTTTCTTGGTCCCTTGTGAGCTGGTAGTCATTCAGACTTGCTGCATTATCCCTTTCCAATTCAACCTCTTCTTGAGTGTCCTGAGCTTGGCCTTCTTTAATGGGCTCTACCTGGTCCAAACCCTCTTGCCTTCCTTGCTTTACCTGAACTGAATTCTCCTTGATGCGATGCTCCACAAATTTCGGACTGGTTTGCTCACTAGCCCCTGTAGGGTTAGTTTTCTCCAAGTAGGGAAATAACAATTCATTAAAAATAACATCCCTACTTACAATGAGTCTCATTCCTTTAGGTTCTAAGGACCATAACCTATATCCCTTAACCCCATCACCATACCCTAGAAACACACATTTTCTAGACCTTGGGTTAAGTTTATCATCCTTTTGATGTGCATATGCAGCACACCCAAAAGTCCTAAGGTTGCTCAACTCAGGGGGTTTTCCACTCCACATCTCCATGGGAGTCTTAAGGTCTAAAGCCCTAAAGGATGATCTATTTACCAAGTATGCAGCAGTAGACACAGCTTCCCCCCAAAAATATTTTGGTAAACCGGATCCTATTAACATGCACCTAACTTTTTCCATAAGGGTTCTATTCATCCTCTCAGAAACTCCATTTTGCTGAGGTGTTTTTACAACCGTTCTATGTCTTAGGATGCCATTTAATTCACAGAATTTATTAAAATCCTTATTACAAAATTCTAAGCCATTATTAGTTCGTAAAGCCTTAACTACCCTACCCATTTGAGTCTCCAGCAACCTTTTTCACACAACAAATTTGTTCAAAGCATCTGATTTATTTTTAAGCAAATAAACCCAAACTTTTCTTGAATAATCATTAATTAAAGACAGGAAGTAAAAGTTACATCCCTGTGTTGGTGTTCTTGCTAGTCCCCAAAGGTCCGAATGAATGTAGTCAAGAATGCCCTTAGACTTGTGCACTTCGGTGTTGAAGCTGACCCGGTGTTGCTTCCCAAGAACGCAACACCTGCAGAAATCTAATTTCTCTACTTTGTCATCACCAAGTAGACTATCCCTGCTGAGGACTTGCAGGCCTTTTTCGCTCATATGTCCCAAGCGAGTGTGCCAAAGGGTTGCCTTATCCATCTCAGCCATCAAGCTTGCTGTTTGATCCTTGATTTCTGTCTCTCCAATCATCTCATAGAGTCCATCTTTTATAGCTGCTTTGATCACTACCAAAGATCCCTTGGTCACCTTGATCTTTCATCCCTCTGCCTTATATGCATACCCCATGGAATCTAGCTGCCCCAATGAGATCAAATTCCTCCTCAAATTCGGGAGATACCTTACATTTCGCAACAGCCTTGTGACTCCATCAAACATCCTCAGCTGGATGTCTCCTATCCCCCTCACTTGGCAAGAATTGTCATTCCCTAAGAAAACCCTTCCATCATTGATTTCCTTGAAATTCTTAAACCATTCCTTGTGAGGGAACATGTGATAAGTGCACCAAGAATCCAGGATCCATTTCTGCCTTGCCTTCTGCTCACATTTGAGCACACAATAAGAACATCATCTTGTTATTCTCTTTTGGCAACCGAAGCCTCTCCATTGTTGGTATGGCTTCTCCCTCTCTCATTCCACAACCTCTTCTTGCAATCTTTCTTGAAGTGACCCTCCTTGTTGCAGTAGAAGCACCTCATTCCTCCAAATCTTGGTTTGGAATGTGCTCTCCCATAGCTCTGCCCGCTACCATTTGATTTCTCCTAGTAGTTGCCATGGTTGATACTGCCATTCCGAGTTGCTGGCCTTCCCCTAATGATTAGCCCTTCTCCACTTGATGCCTCCCTACTCTTGGCTTTGAAATCATGAGCCCTTATAGCATTGACCACAAATTCTTTGGTTAGTGTATCTCTTCCATATTCAATTGCATTAATTAAACTATCAACAAAATCAGGAAGAGAATTTAATAACATAACAACCAATTGTTCATCCGGGAATTTAATACTACAACAAGCCAAATCTTGAACTAGTTTATTAAAGACATCAAGATTATCTTGCAACTCTTTATTAGGATCTATTTTAAAAGCAAAGATTCTTTTAAGAAGATAATTCTTGTTAAGGAGAGTTTTGGTAAGAAACAACTCATCTAATTTCTTCCATATGACAGCAAGATCTTTCGAGTCTCCGCACTCCCTTATGACACTATCCGATATGTGCAAGAAAATGGTGTTGTATGCCATCTTCTTCATCTCAATCCGCTGGTCTTCCATGATACTTGCTAAAAAAGCATCATCTTCTCCAATAGCCAAGTCCACCTTCTGTTGCATAAGAACGGCCTTGATCTTCCGCTTCCACAAGGAAAAATCTCCCTTTCCATCAAACTTCTCAACAACAAAATTTGAACCCATCTTGCGGAGATGATCCCAGATTTGTATAGCACCCACAAATGCTTTCCAACTTCTTCTAAACCTCAAGAACACGATCGAAGATTGATCTTAATATCATTCTTGAATCAACCTCAAGAACACGATCTGATCTTGATCTTTACTCCATTCTTGAATCACCCAAGAAGTTTGTTATTTGATTCTTGGAGTCTTGCTCTGATACCTTCTGTTCTGGCTTCGATACCTAGCTATGCAAGCTCTGATACCACTATTGTGCAAGCTCTGATACCACTGTTGTGGTATCTCCTCTAGCTCTGATACCACTGTTGTCATAACTCCTCTAGCTCTGATATCATTGTTGGTGGTATCTCCTCTAGCTCTGATACCACTGTTGGGAAACCACCTTGGATAATGCCCAGGAAGTGATCTTCTAAACACCCAAGTCTAGAGTGACTTGTATAAAGAAAAGAGACAGCAACCAATCAAAGCAAGAAAGAAAAGAACACAAGAAATTTGTTGGCGAAGTTCGGCAATATGCCTACGTCCCCGTGAGCTCCTCCGAGCTCTCTGCACTATCTTATCAATGGAGTTCTTTACAATCAGTAACACCCTTCCAAGAACTCATAGGTTCTTGGAACAAAAGAAGAAGAAGCACAAGAAAGTGATAAGAACTAACCCTGGAATTTTCCCAAGAAAATTCCCCTAATAAGCCCTTGAATCCCCTTTCTATTCTACTCTCTCTTTCTAAACAACCAGTCTTTACAATGAGTCTCTCTTCTTTTGTGTCTTTGCACTCTTACAATTTATCTCACTTTCAATCACAAGTTTTTCACAAGTTATGTTATCTCTTTGAAGCTAGGTGACCCTTTATATAGTGCACCAGCTTCTTAACCACTCTTAAGAGTCAATCTCCACCTTTAGATCTTGATGACAAATTAACCATGGCCCTCCATCAATCCTAAGTAAAGCTATACATTTTGGACATGCCCTACGTACCTTTCAAAATGCTGAACAAAATGGCATTAGTGTGCCTTTAGGCTGCGGCCTAGAACAGGGCATACCGTGGCCTGGAGTGTACTAAAACTCTCCACAAGTGCAACCATTCTGGGCGGCACAGGCCGCGGCGCACACCTCCTCCAGCACTTCTCCTTGCTGGGTGCCGCACCCTAGAATGAGCCGGGCCACGGCGCACACTGGTGTGCATTGATGCTGATTTTTTTCTCCTTCCTTGCAACCGTTTAATGCTAAGATAAATACCAACAAGCTCTGTATAAAAAAAAATTTCTACTGATTACTCTACTTTTCGTGTCTCCAGGTGTGCCTATTATCCTAATCTCACTACCACAGCTCCTCACAAGTTAGCACCTCGTTCCAAACAATGTGTTTTTCTAGGCTATGCTCAAAATTACAAAGGATATAGGTGTCATGATCCTTCCACTGTACGAGTCTATACTAGTCTTCATGTTATCTTCAATGAACTCTCTTTTCCCTATCCTATTCTCTCCAAACCCGTCACCTCTTCTACAGTTACACCCTCTCCCTCCTCAACTCTTATTCTTACCACTGTTGAACCCTTGCATCACCTTTCAGCCTTTCACACCGTAGCTCTAAACACCCATATCCCTACTTTCCCCTCACTTCCTCCATATTCGCCCCACCCCTTCCATAAGGCGTCTCTAACCTCTCCCACTCCCAACACCTCATCTCCACCACCACTAGCCATTCTTGCTTTGCCACCTCCATTTCCAGAAAACTTAGTATCATCCTCCACTTCTTCCAGTTCCCTTGTCTTTCCCTCTACTGTCTTATTGCTTCCTCTCCCTCCTCTCTTCCCTTAACATCCCCTATTGTCTCTTGTTATCCTATGACCACTCATTCTAAAGTTGGTATTCGCAAACCCAAACAATTACTCTCTCTTTCCACTACCAACTTGTCCTCTAAACCAACATGTTTTTCTTAAGCAAATAAAGATCCTGAGTGGAGGTCACCTATGACTAATGAATTTAATGCACTTTTAACTAACCACACTTGGGATTTGGTTCCATGTGATCCACTGAAAAATTTAGTTCAGTGTAAGTGATTTTACAGGATTAAATATCGGGCTGATTGGTCTGTGGAGTGCTGCAAAGCGAGGTTGGTTGCTCAGTGATTCCACCAACAACCAAGTATTGACTATCATGAAACTTTTTGTCCAGTTGTTAAACCAACCACTACATGGACTATTTTATCTTTAGTCATTTCTCATGCTTGGATGATTAGACAATTGGGTGTTAAAAAATGCTTTTCTTCATGATTATCTTAATGAAGTTGTGTACATGAAACAACCTTCTGGTGTTATTGATAACCTTCATCCCACTCATATGTGTAAATTACGAAAAAGCTATCTATGGCCTGAACAGGCTCCTATGGCTTGGTTTCATCGATTCAGTTCTTTTCATCTCTCCCTTGGTTTACTTGTAGTCAGGTCGATACCTCTATGTTTGTTCTCAAGTCCCCTCATGAGCTTCTAATTTTACTCTTGTATGTTGATGGCATTATCCTTACAGGTAATAATACAACCCTTTTTTTCGCTTTATTCATACTTTATCTCAACAGTTTGCTACGAAGGATCTTGGTGATCTTCATCATTTCCTTAAAATTGAAGCTATTCGAAAAACCCTCTAGTTTGTTTCTCTCTCAAACAAAGTACAACAAAGACCTTTTACTTAAATTGTCTATGTCTTCTGCTAAACCTGTTAAGACTCATCTTCCTTCCAAGTCACCACCTTCACTATATAAGGGTGAACTACTTGCATATCCCTCTTAATATAGGAGTATGGTTAGACGTGTACAGTATTTAACCATGACCCGACCTGATGTTATATTTGTTGTTAATCTGGCCAGTCAATTTTTGCATGCTCCCCACATTGCTCATTTTCATCTTGTCAAACGCATTTTTCGATTTTTATGTGGTACTACTAATGATGAGTTACTTCTTGATTCTGCAAAGGATTTCTCTTTTTCTTATTATGTAGGTATAGACTGGATGGGCTGCCTTGATAGTCATCACTCCACTATAAGCTATGCAGTCTTCCTTAGACCAAATCTTATCTCTTGAAAAGTAAAGAAACAACCCACTGTGTCTCATTCTAGCACTGAATCTGAATATTGATCCCTCATCTATGTTGTAACTGAGACCTACTGGACTCGTCGGCTTCTCTATGACTTAATGTGTTCTTGACTCATCCAACTCGAGTGTACTATGATAACATTGGTGTCACCTATCTTGCAGCCAATCTAGTCTTTTACGTTCGCACCAAACACATTGAGATAGATTTTCACTTCATACAGAAAAAAAGTGGCTCAAGGAGATCTTCAGATATGTTATATTCCCACTGATGCTCAACTTTCAGGTATTTTCACTAAAGGGTTATATTCACCTCGGTTTCTTCAACATAAAAGCAATCTCTCTATGGTTCTACCCTATTAGGATTGAGAGGGCCTATAAATGTATATAACTCTAACCCTAATGACACTATTGTAATTACCATTGTAATAATTCTCTATAAATATGAGCTTATACTAATGTTGTAATTCAACCAGTCAACAATTATACAAAACCCTATTTTCTTTACTTCTTCACCGTGACCCAACTCAAACTGGTGTAATAGGTTGGGTTGGGTTGGGGTGGGGTTTCCAAAAGTTGGGTTGGGTTTGGGTTGAGAAATTTTTGAACTTAGTGGGTTGGGTTGGGTCACAAGTTAAAAAATTTCAACTCGATCCAAACCGGTAACCCAATCATTATATAATTATATTATATATATATATATATATATATATATATATATATATATAGTTGAGGAACTACATTCGTATTTTGATAAGTTAGTTTGGATTGCAATATATATTTCGTGTGGTTTATATTTATATATGTGTGTATATATATATTCTCATTTCTTTTATTTTTTCTTTTTAGAAACCCTCTAACAAACAATGCTAGTTTCCATCAAAAATGCCCATTAGACTTATAAAAAAAATCAAAAAGGCCAATTATAATTTAAAAATGTAAGGAGCATGTTTCTTTTTAATATTTTTAGTTGAAGAAGACCGTTTGTTCTCATGAAAGTATTTCTTTTGGACTTTCAGTATATTTTCCAAAAACTTGTTATAATAATTTGTTTATCTTTATATTTTTTGTATGATGGAACTTAGTTATGAAGATTCTAAGACCAAGTCTATACTAGTATTGAAGTTTTGAAGAATTTGATTGATCTCACCTTTAAAATCGAGTTTTTATTTACTTTTGTATGGTTTGTATTAAAGTAAAGTTGCATGAACTTTGCGTGAAGTTATTTAAGATACTTAATTTGTAATTGATGGTTTGAAATATTTAATTAGTTTTTGTATGGAGTTGATTTTGGTTCTAATGAATAATGAATAATTATAGTAAAATAGTTTTTCTTACGTAATATGTTTACATTAATTTTTAAGTGAAAAAAATACTAAACCAGTAACCTAAACCGATTTGAATGAGTTAGGTTAGGTTGATTTTTTTAGGTCAACCCGACCCATGCTCACCTATAGTGTTTAATTTTCTTCTCCATTCATTCAAGAAGATTGTTCTGACTGCATATTGTAATACCTACCTCTAGAAAATATAAAGCAAAATTTTTCAATTTCATTTTTTTTTTGGTAGGGGTGAAATAAGAAGTGACCAACTTATACTTAAAATGGAGTTATCATCCATTATTTTACTAGATCGATTAAACACCTTTTAAGAAAGTGATTAAAAGAACATTAGATCCTTAATATTCTAATATTAATCTAATTACCAAGCTAAGTTTGAGAGGTCAATTAACTGCAGGGAAAGTAAGCACCCACGTAATGCTCGTCTTATGACAATACCAAATTGCTTAATTTATCTTTGTAAAATCTTTTTTTGGAATTTTTTCAAACTATATCTCTAACTAATAAAGAAATTATTATTATTATTATTGGGTGCAAATTTCACTTTCGGAAGGTAGAATATTATTCTCAATTGACTTAGATGTTTGCCATCGCTTGTTAATTTTGGATGTATATTCTAAACTTTTAAAATGAAATTTCCACCACTTTGAAGTGTTTTATTATAAATACAACTATCAAAGAAATATGTGTTTAACCAAATAAATTAATCACATGAAAGAAAAGGGTCTTAATAAAAAAAAACGATGATTTAAGATATTTAAAATAGAATTAAAGTTAATTTATATACCAATTATATATTTTTCTTATTTATTTCCTTTGTGTCACTGTTCTGAGATTAAATAAATTAAATAAAGGAGGCAAAAAAAACAAGGCATGAATTTAAATTGAACTAAATAGACATCCTCCATAAAATAAATGGGACAGGCCCGATACAAGCAAAAGAGTATGCTCCTTTTGTCTGAGAGAATGGGCCAAGACTAGTACATCTGTATAAAACACTCTCATTATTTTAACCTATGCTCTAGGTCCAATAACTAAACCCCAAAGAATCAAGCAAAAGGCCTCAGAGTCCTACAAGCCGAATGAGCCGAAGAGACACAAAACACACATAGAATCTTGCTGGCATTACAACCTAAAGGCCGGGAGGGCCAGTAAATCAAATGGGATTTGAAGGCCGAAAGAAAACAAAAATAAAAAATATTCTGTGTTTAGAACCCAAAGGCCAAAGGGCTTACAAGTTAAATGGACCTTAAGGCCCAAAGAAACTTAAGATATTATGGGTTTGGAACTCAAAGTCCTAGAGGGCCTGGAGGCCCAAAGAAAAACATAAGATTTATTGGGTTTGGAACCCATGGCCTTGAGGGTTGAAATTCCTTTCCCTTAGCAAGGGCTGGGCGGTTAATTTGTCTAGGTTCTAAATTTTATTTAATTGCTGTTCAAGGTTTTCATTTTCTTCCCGAATCATTCAGGGAGTCTGTTCTAAATGCATACTAAGTCGAGATTTGCCCATAATGTGCATACATTGTCCTTAGATTTCATTCGTTTTTGAAAATGTATTTCATGGCTAATTACTTGTATTTATACTTCCTAGTTTGTACTTTCCATTTATGTGGGCACAACAATCCACATTTTGCAATTTGTTCAGCTAAAGAATGCATTGGACTTTTTTTCTAAGATATTAATGCATCGGACTTGACTGCAAGGTTGTAAATTTTTCATCGGACAATATTTTGGTTTAGATATTTTAATAAAATGTTTTTAGTTGCAGTTTTTCTCGATGAGCTATTTCGGATTTGACAATATTTTCAAGAGATAAATACATTTGCCCCCTCGAGGTTTGCTATAATGTACACTTACCCTCTTATAGTTTTGGAAATGATACTTACCCCCTTTTTTTCTTATTCATACTTTTGATTATACGAGACACCTAACTCCTTGCTGTCACTAATTTTGTTAGTCAATCGTTTAAAATTGGTCAACTAGAGTGACATGTCGGCATTATATTGGTTTAAACTGAAAATTCCCTTATTGAAACACATAACATTTTACTTCCTTTTCTTTTTGTGATTTGATAAAGAAATTAAAACTTATTTCTTAAACAAATTTGCCCTAGCTTCTCATTCCTTCATTCTTCTATTCATTGTGCGTAAGGAAACAAAGAAATTTTACCATCTCTTCTTCTGGGCAACCCATGTGTGAGGAAACAAAAAATTTAATTCTCTCTTCTTCTAGACAATAAAGAATTTTTCTCTTCATCACTTGTGGGTTATCGTTCACAAGGGCTTGCTAGGTAAGCAACATCTAAATCTCTCGATTCCTTCAATTTCAGTGTTGCATGGGGTAATGGGTGTTGGTATTTGTCTAAGGTTTAAACATGGTTAAGGTTTAAACAAGAGGTTGAAGAATGAATTTCAGCATGTTAAAGGAGTGCACACAAGTGTGCGCCTCACTTTGGGTGTGTGCACACCTTTCCTTTCAGCTAGACAAAGAAGTGCGCACAGCTTTGAAGGGTCCAACATCAGTGTGCGTCAGAGCCCTACTCCTCCCAGGCCGTGGCGCCCAGCAAGTGAGGATGCTGGAGGAAGGCCAAGGCCTCAGTGCCCAGAAAGTGGTGAAAATGTGTTTTGATGGAGGGCCATGGTTGATTGGTCATCAAGATCTAAGCATGGAGAATGACACTCAAGATTAAACAAGAAGTTGGTGCACTATATAAAAGGTCACCTAGGTTCAATCTCAAGATAGAATGTAATGTGAAAGACATTGACAAGACACAAGTGGGACACAAGAGTGTGTTTGAATAAGAGAATTGTGTGAGAGTGCAAAGACACAAACATACAAGAGCGACTCATTAGAAATGATGGTTGTAAAGAGAGAGATTAGTATAGAAAGTGATTAGGTATTTCTTGTTCTCTTCTTTGTTCCTTCAAGAACTTGTTGATTCTTGAAGAGGGTTGTTGTGATTGTAAAGAACCACTGATTTAGTGCAAAAAGTTCAGAAGAACTCACGGGGACGTAGGTACATTACCGAACCTCGATAACAAATCGCTTGTCTTATTTTCTTTCTTACTTTCGTTTGCTGTTTCATTTCATTACAAGTCATTCTATACTTGGGTGTTTGGAAGATCCCCACTTGGGAATCTTGTCAAGGTGGTTTCCAACAGTGGTATCAGAGTTGTGGTTCAAGAAAAGTGGGTATCGGAGCAAGAACAAGAAGGTGATGGAGTCAAGACTCCAAAAATCAAAGATCAACTTCTTGGGTGATTCAAGAACGGTGTAAAGATCAAGATCTGATCGTGTTGTTGAGGTTGATTCAAGAACAGTATTGAGATCAATCTTCGATCTGTGTTCTTAAGGTTTAGAAGAAGTTGGAAAGAATTTGTGGGTGCTGCATGAATCAAGGGATCTTCTCCGTAAGATGGGTTCAAATTTTGGTATTGAGAAGTTTGATGGAAAGGGAGATTTTTCCCTGTGGAAGCGGAAGATCAAGGCTGTTCTTATGCAACAGAAAGTGGACTTGGCGATTGGAGAAGATGATGCTTTTCCAGTAAGTACGACGGAGGACCAGCGGAATGAGATGAAGAAGATGGCTTACAGCGCCATCTTTTTGCACTTGTCGGATAATGTCACAAGGGAGTGCGGAGACTCGGAAGATCCAGCTGCAATTTGGAAGAAACTAAATGAGCTGTTTCTTGCCAAGACTTTCCCTAATAAGAGGTATCTTCATAAATGAATCTTTGCTTTTAAATTTGATCCTAATAAAGAGTTGCAAGATAATCTTGATGCCAAGATGAGGTGTGCATCAAGTGGAGAAGGGTTGTTAATTAGAAGAAGGTCAGCAACTCGGTATGGCAGCAACATCCATGGCTACTACCGGGTCAGAAGTAGAGGAGAGAGCCATGGGAGAGTGCACAGCAACATACATGGCTACTACCGGGACAGAGGTAGAGGAGAGAGCCATGGGAGAGTGCACAATAACATACATGGCTACTACCGGGATAGAGGTAGAGGAGAGAGCTATGAGAGAGTGCACAGCAACAATGGCTACTACCGGGATAGAGGTAGAGGAGAGAGCCATGGGAAAGCACATTCCAAACTAAGATTTGGAGGGAATAGATGTTACTACTGCCACAAGGAGAGTCACTTCAAGAAATATTGCAGGGAGAAGATGAAGGATGAGGGAAGAAGCCATACCAAGAATGGAGAGGCTTTGGTTGCCAAGATAGAACAGCAAGATAGTGATGTTCTTGTTGTGTGCTCGGATGTGAGCAAGGGGCAAGAAGGCAGTGGGAAATGGATCTTGGATACCAGGTGCACTCATCACATGTGCCCTCACCGGGATTGGTTCAAGAATTTCAATGAAACCAATGATGAAAGGGTTTTCTTGGGGAATGACAATTCTTGCCAAGTGAGGGGGATATGAGACATCTAGTTGAGGATGTTTGATGGAGTCATAAGGCTGCTGCGAAATATGAGGTATCTTTCGGATTTGAAAAGGAATTTGATCTCATTAGAGTAGCTGGATTCCATGGGCTACACATGCAAAGTAGAGGGAGGAAAGATCAAGGTGGCCAAGGGATCAATGGTAGTGATGAAAGCAGCAATGAAGGATGGTCTCTATGAGATGATCAGAGACGCGGACATCAAGGATCAAGCAGCAAGCTTGATGGCCGAGACGGAGAAGGCAGCCCTTTGGCACAATCGCTTGGGATGTATAAGCAAAGAAGGCCTACAAGTTCTCAGCAAGAATGGGTTACTTGATGGTGACAAGGTAGAGAAACTCGATATTTGTGAGAGTTGTGTTCTTGGGCTGCAACATCGGGTCAGCTTCAACACCGGAGTGCATAAGTCTAAGGGCATTTTTGACTACATTCATGCAGACCTTTGGGGATTAGCAAGAACACCAACATAGGGAGGTAATCTTTACTTTCTGTCTTTAATTGATGATAATTCGAGAAAAGTTTGGGTTTATTTAGTTAAAAATAAATCAGATGTTTTGAATAAATTAGTGGTGTGAAAAAAGCTGGTAGAGACTCAAAGGGGCAGGGTAGTTAAGGGGATAAGAACCGATGATGGCTTAAAAAATTTTTAACCAAGAACTTGATCAATTATGTAGTTTAAATGGCATTTGAAGACATAGAACCCCTCAGTAAAGTAGAGTTGTTGAGAGGATGAATAAGACCCTTATGGAAAAGGTTAGATGCATGTTAGATGGATCCGGATTATCCAAATGTTTTTGGGGGGAAGCGGTGTCTACTGCTGCGTATTTGGTTAATATATCACCCTCTAAGGCTGTGTACCATAAGACTCCCGAAAAGATGTGGAGTGGAAAACCCCCTAAGTTGGACAACCTTAGGACTTTTGGGTGTGCTACATTTGCTCATTAAAAGGATGATGATAAACTTAGCCCAAGGTCTAGAAAATGTGTATTTCTAGGGTATGGTGATGGAGTTAAGGGATATAAGTTGTGGTCTTTAGAAAAGAAGGGCATGAAACTCATAATAAGTAGGGATGTTATTTTTAATGAATTATTATTTCCCTATTTGGAGAAAACTAACCCTGCAGGGGCTAGTGAGCAAACCAGTTCGGTATTTGTGGAGCATAGCATCAAGGAGAATTCGGTTCAAGTAGAGCAAGGAAGGTAAGAGGGTTCGGACCAGGTAGAGCCCACTGATGAATGCCAAGCTCAGGACACTCATGAGGAGGTTGAATTGAAAGAGGATGATCCAGGGAGTCGAAAGGACTATCAGCTCAAAAGAGACCGGTAAAGAAGGCTGGTCAGACCACCTTCAAGATATGGTTTTGCAGATGCTGTGGATGCAGCAGTTCCTTGGACAGAAGGAGAGATGAGTGAACAAGAGACTTACATTGATATCGTGGGATGTAAGGATTCGCCAAGATGGAAACTAGCTATAGAGGAAGAAATGGATTCTTTGAGGAAGAACAACTTCTGGGAATTGGTGCAGATTATGGGAAAACAGAAAGTTGTGGATTGTAAGTGGACTTACAAGATCAAAGAAGGGTACCCTCCAGGAGATGAAGTCCGGAACAAGGCTAGGCTGGTGGCGAAGGGGTTCATGAGAAGAAAAGGCATGGATTTCACATAAACCTTCTCACCTGGACATAAGGTGGATGAAGTGGTGTTGTGAGTTTTAAATTACTCGCAAGCGCACGAGTCGTTTGCAATATAGTGTTGTGCAAGTGCGAGGTCGAATTCACAGGGAATCGCGTTGTGAAAATATTTTTATCTAAACTAAGCCTATTTTAACCTAGTTCCAAGTTTTGAATTGTCTTTTGCAAAACAAATATAAACTAAACTAAATTGATTTAAAGACTAATGATAAAAACACTAAGGTTTCTGAATCCACCCCACCAAAGTAAAGCATATATCTTCATGTTCTATATAAAAATAATCTATCAAAACATTCCATGAATCCAACTTTAAACAAATCACAAAAAATATCCCAATTAAACCAAAACAATCCAATGTATCCACTTTTAACAAATCATAAAGGATATCCAATTTAATCAAAAACGATTCGATGTATCCATCAAATGAAACACACAGAATATCCAACAGAATAATTTAAACGCAACCAATCATAAGATTTTACTCAAATAATTGAACAGAACATTTATACTAAAAAAAAAATTCAGAATTGTATAAACAAATCTGAAAATATTATGCCAAACAACGGCGAGGCTTCATCTTCAACCTTAGTTGAAGATTTTAGCCACTCATAATCATGAAACTAAAGTTCACAATAACAGTGCTAAACATTAAACTAAAAAAAAACAGTGATTTAAAACTGACTATATATGGGAGAAATTCCACTCGCTGTTGTTCGGCGCTTCCCCTCGTGGTAGCAAAGCCTTCGAGATCCACCAGAATGCTAGTAGACGTCTACCGGATTGCACCCGAATGATGAAGGGAGATGGGGCTTTTATAGATGAATTCCCGAAGTATAATATGTTTCAAATGCGATGTGGGATACTGCCCGAGTGCGATCAATCACAATCTGGTGCACTCGAGCGCATACTGGCGCACTACAAAGCATTTTTAACCGATGTGGGATGTGCGAGTGCGCACTTGCGATCGATCACAAATTGATCGCAAGTCTGGTGCGATCGAGCTCACTAGACATCTTCAGCTTGACCCTTGTCTACTAAAATTGCCATAATTTTTTTCTACAAAAATCATTTTTACAAGCCGTAAAATCCCTCAGAAAATAGATTTCCGGTTATTTCCAAGAATATATGGCTCATCTTCTGGTTCTTCCTGAATCAATACAGTAAAATCTACAAAAATGACTGATTTGTACAGGCAATTCTAGCAATTTTAGTGAAACTCCTTTCCTAGTGCTTGTAAACCTGAAAAACAACGAAAACAACTCAAAGTAACAAATTCCTACGCTAAAAAATGTAAATTAAGCGGCCAAAATATGCAATATTTTTCACTCATCAAATACCCCCAAAACCATGATATTCATTCATGAGCAAGCTTAAAAAATATAACCCATCTTCGCAATGAATAGGAATTTTAAAACCTAATTACTTACAAGAGGCAGGCTAAGACATCACAAGCTTGAATCAGTGTAAAGTGAATTAGTATATACATATGAAGTTTCCAAATAATTTCAATGTACAATATATCCGTGTCTCAAGATTTATAGAATTTCTCATCAGAGTGGACAGCGATGGCATAGTTTTATTTTATTTATTTTTATTATAAGGCTCTGCTATGTTTAGTTCCCTTAAGCTTTCTAATTGACCCATGTATCGAGTGTTGAGTCAACGACTCCCAAACCAAATGGTTTTACGGCATTAGGTGTAAAGACACCCCTAAGGACTTATTAACTCGAGTAAAAAAGGCTACGAAACTAAACTGTCCTTAATGCTACCAAGCAAAATTTTCACTTTTTGACGTGAACACTCGCTGCCTACTGAGGCAAGAGGTCCAGTTACTCAACGAAAAATTTTGCAATGATCACTATGAATAAAATTCCCACCTTTTGACTTGAACACTCATTGCTTACTGAGGCAAGAGGTCCAGTTACTAAGTGAAAAGTTTATTGATGATGATCATTATAAATATTAGTAGTATTATTTTTTTTTTCATGCTTTTCTATACCTAAGTGTTTATCCAACAAGTCATCTAGTTTCAGTTAAGATAAGGAAACATACACATTAAAATCACATGTCATACCTCACACAAATATGTGCTACTGTGCTTGTGTTAGATTAGATCAAACATGTGAATTCTCGAATGCCTAAAGTAAGTAACTAAGTTTTAAAACTCTATCATCAGATCATGTGTTCAAAAATTTTTAAGCTCACCAATAAAACCACATCACAATTTTTCAAGTCAACCAAAATTTTTAGACGACCATGAACATGCATTTATCTTCACGAAGAAAAAACAACAATAAATTAGGAAAAAGTGTGTGTAACGTGTCTCCCATACCCCCAAACTTAATTTACACATTGTCCCCAATATGTGAATAATATGGAAAGAGCTAACCTGGGAGATGGAGAACTAGCTGGACTGGTATGGTACCCCCAAACTTGAACTGAAGTACGCGTTGTCCCTGGAAAATAAAGACTGGAAAACAAAAAATACTGGAAACAAACATTAATCATAAATATGTAAAAAAATAAACATAAAGGATATGCTGTGGGGTGCCTCCCATGAGCGCTAAGTTTAACGTCTTCAACCAGACCCAGCATTAGTAATTCTGCCCAGCTAAACGCTCCACCATCGGATCAATAAATGGGAGTGGAAAATGATCCTTCCTTGTGGCAGCATTCAACTTACGGTAGTTTATATTCACTCTCCATCCTGACTGCACACGAGTTGGAACCAACTCGTCATCTTTATTTATCACTACCATTAATCTAGCCTGCTTTGGCACGACATGAATCAGGCTCACCCACTCGCTATCAAAGATTGGATAAATGATCCCTAAATCCAACAGCTTTATCACTTCAGTCCTTACAACCTCTTGTATAGCTGGGTTGAGTCTTCTTTGTGGCTCCCTCAATGGCTTGGCATTCTCCTCCAAATGTAACTTTTGCATCATCACCGAGGGGCTAATTCCCTTGATATCCTCAATAGTCCAGCCGATAGATTCATTGTGCTCTCTTAAAATATCCAATAATTTATCCACTTGAGCATCAACCAAATCTGAAGCTATAATCAGAGGCAAAGAATCTGTTGGACCTAGGAACTTATACTTAAGATTGTCCAGTAAAGGCTTAAGTTCCTTCTTGAGGGGTTCAGGTGTTGTAGTCTCCTCTATCTCACAGCTCTTCTGAGGAGCAGACTCCAAAGTAGCATTTGCTTGCTCAAACAACTTATCCAAATCCAAATCCTCTTCAAACTGAGCAAAGCATGCCTCCAAGGGGTCCTCAATGCGGGATTCATCCACAGTCTCCTTTGTCTCACTGCTCTTCTGAGGAGCAGAGTCCAAAATGGCATTCGCTTGCTCAAGTAACTTATCTAAATCCAAATCCTCTCCAAACTGAGCAAAGCATACCTCCAGAATGTCCTCAGACTCCCCTCCTTTCTTGGGCAGTTGTAATCTCTCAGGTTAAGGCGCTTTAGGTACAAACGACCTAGGGAGATCCTTAATAATAGGTGTGGCTATAGATGGCTCAGCATCTCTCTTTTCCTTGTTACTACTTTCTTGCCCTCGTTGCATAGCTAGGTTCTCTTCCACTTGATTATCAACTTGTCTCCTAGACCTCAATGGAACAATCAATTGCACTTGTTCCTGCCCATGCATAGGAGTTGATGAATTTCCCACCGTAAACTATTCCTTCAGGTTAGGCTCAGGTTGACTGGGGAACCTTCCCTTCTCTCCTTCACCCAAGTGACTTGCGATTTGACCTATTTGAGTCTCTAGCTTAGCAATTGCTTGGGTGTTTACTATTGTTGCACTCCTCACTTCGCTTATGGATTAGCCAGTCATCTTCCTGAAATCATTGAGGGCATCCTCCAATGACTGTGAAACCGACACTGGCGCTTGAATGGGAGCTTGGTAAGCAAGTGATGGTGCTGGATAGGCTGAGTGACCATAACTTGGAACTGGTGGAGGAAATTCGGGAGGGTAATGATTGTGAGCATGATAAGGGGCTCCTCCCTAATTCATCAGTTGGTTCTGCGTCCATGAAAAATCATGGTGGTTCTGCCACCCAGGATTGTACGTCTTAGAGTAAGATCCATTTGATTGCCACCAATAGTCATTGAAAGCGTTCATTTGTTCCATGGGATACTCGACAAAAGCCGACGTAGATGGACAATTCTATGCTAAATGCATAAGACTAGCACAGATGGAACAATTATCAACATTGAATGTATTGGTTGTATTGATAGACTGGCCGGTCATCTTCATGAAATCCTTAAGGGCATCCTCTAAAGACTGTGAAATTGGCGCTGGATTCATCCACATTTATATATATATATATATATATATATATATATATATATATATATATATATATATATATATATTTTATAGGCCAATGCAAATAGAAACAAATAAAATAAAATAAAATTGCAAAAAGAAAAAATCAAACAAAAATTGCTAACTAACTAGTAGAAAAATAAAATTAATTCAGACAAAAATTTAATTTTCACAAACCAAACAACTCCCCGGCAATGGCACCAAAAACTTGTTGTGAGTTTTAAATTACTCGCAAGTGCACGAGTCATCTGCAATATAGTGTTGTGCAAGTGTGAGGTCGAATTCACAGGGAATTGCGTTGTGAAAATAATTTTATCTAAACTGAGCCTATTTTAACCTAGTTTCAAGTTTTGAATTGTCTTTTGCAAAACAAATATAAACTAAACTAAATTGATTTAAAGACTAATGATAAAAACACTAAGGTTTCTGAATCCACCCCATCAAAGTTAAACATATATCTTCATGTTCTATATAAAAATAATCTATCAAAACATTCCATGAATCCAACTTTAAACAAATCACAACAAATATCCCAATTAAACCAAAACAATCCAATGTATCCACTTTTAACAAATCACAAAGGATATCCAATTTAATCAAAAATGATTCAATGTATCCATCAGATGAAACACACAGAATATCCAACAGAACAATTTAAACGCAATCAATCATAAGATTTTACTCAAATAATTAAATAGAACATTTATACTAAAAAAAATCAGAATTGTATAAACAAATCTGAAAAATATTATGCCAAACAACAGTGAAGCTTCATCTTCAACCTTAGTTGAACATTTTAGCCACTCGTAATCATGAAACTAAAGTTTACAATAACAGTGCTAAACATTAAACTAAAAAAAAATAGTAAATTAAAACTGACTATACATGGGAGAAATTTCACTTGCTGTTGGGTGGCACTTCCCCTCATGGTAGCAAAGCCTTCTGGATCCACCAGAATGCTAGCAAACATCCACCTGATTGAACCAGAATGATGAAGGGAGATGGGGCTTTTATAGGGGAATTCCCGGAGTACAATGTGTTTCAAATTCGATGTGGGATACTGCCCGAGTGTGATCGATCGCAGTCTGGTGCCCTCAAGTGCATACTGGCGCACTACAAAGCATTTTTAACCGACGTGGGATGTGTGAGTGCGCACTTGCGATCGATCTCAAGTCTGGTGCGATCGAGCGCACTAGACATCTTCAGCTTGACCCTTGTATACTAAAACTGCCATAACTTTCTCTAGAAAAATCATTTTTACAAGCCGTAAAATCCCTCAGAAAATAGACTTCCGGATCTTTCCAAGCATATATGGCTTATCTCCTAGTTCTTCCTGAATCAATACAGTAAAATCCACAAAAATGACTGATCTGTATAGGCAGTTCTGGCAATTTTATTGAAACTCATTTCCCAGTGCTTGTAAACCTGAAATACAACGAAAACAACTCAAAGTAACAAATTCCTACGCTAACAAATATAAATTAAGTGACCAAAATATGCGATATTTTTCACTCATCAAGTGGTTATTATCCTCATCTATGCTAATGATATGCTATTAGTTCGGAACAGCAGGGAGAGGATGAAAAGGTTTACATCTCAACTCAGTGAGGAGTTCTAGAGGAAGGATCTCAGCCTTTCACAAAAGATCATTGGTATGAGAATAATTCGAGAAAGGGAGAGAAACAGGTTAATGGTTTCTCGGTCTTCTATGGAAGATGGTAAACTAGTGAAGGTTCCCCTTGCTGGTCAGTTCAAGTTCTCCAGCGAACGATGTCTTGGAATGGATGAGGAGAAGTAGGAAATGGTAAAGGTCCCTTACTCTAGTGCGGTTGGACCAGTCATGTCCATGATGGTGAGCAGTAGACCCGACATTTCTCAAGAAATGGGTGTTCTCAACAGATGTATGAGTAATCTCGGAAAAGAGCTTTGGCTTGGGATGAAGTGGTTGCTGAGATATTGGAAGGCTCGGTTGCAGCCGGGTGGTAGCACTCTCAACAACGGAGGTAGAATACATAGTGGCTTCGGAAGCTATAAAGGAGGCTATGTGGTGCAAAGGGTTGTTGGATGAGTGGATGGTCCTAAAAGGGCAGGTGGTGGTGTCTTCAGATATCCAAAGTGCGTGTCACTTGTGGAGGAATCCGGTGTTCCATGAGAGGACAAAGCATATGGATGTTTGGTATCATTACATTCTGGAAAATTGTATGAAAGGATGTATTCATGTTGATAAGAAGGCCATGAAAGAAAGTCCTATAGATTTAAGTACCAAGGTTCTACCTCTAAGTAAGTTCAATCATTGCCTTGAACTTTTTAGGATTGGAGTCGGTTGATATGATGACTCAAGAAGAGTTTGGATCCTAAAGTTCTTTGCACAATGGTTCGGGTTTAAACGCTTAGAAAAAGGTAGAGATTGTTGGTATTTGTATAAGGTTTAAACATGGTTAAGGTTTAAATAAGAGGTGGAAGAATAAATTTCAGCATGTTAAAGGAGTGCACACAAGTGTGCGCCTCACTTTGGGTGTGTGCACACCTCTCCTTTCAGCAAGACAAAAAAGTGCGCACAGCTTTGAAGGGTCCAGCATCAATGTACGCCACAGCCTTGCTCCTCCTAGGCTGCGGTGCCCAGCAAATGAGGATACTGGAGGAAGGCCAAGGCTGCGGCGCCCAGAAAGTGGTGAAAAGATGTTTTGCCCAAGGCCGCAGCGCGCCCTGTTCAGTGCCTAGGCGCTAGGCACACTGATGCACACATGATTAACTTGAATCAGCCTTTTTTTAAGTGCGTGGGTGCAAGTCCAAAATGCACAACATCACTTAGATTGATGGAGGGCCATGGTTGATTGGTCATCAAGATCTAAGGGTGGAGAATGACACTCAAGATTGAACAAGAAGTTGGTGCACTATATAAAGGGTCACCTAGGTTCAATCTCAAGATAGAATGTAATGTGAAAGACATTGTGACAAGACACAAGTGAGACATAAGAGTGTGTGTGAATGAGAGAATTGTTTGAGAGTGCAAAGACACAAATATACAAGAGGGACTCATTAGAGAGGCTAGTTGTAAAGAGAGAGATTAGTATAGAAAGTGATTAGGTCTTTCTTGTTCTCTTCTTTGTTCCTTCAAGAACTTGTGGATTCTTGAAGAGGGTTGCTGTGATTGTAAAGAACCATTGATTTAGTGCAGAGAGTTCAGAGGAACTCATGGGGGCATAGGCACATTGCCGAACCTCGATAACAAATCGTTTGTCTTTTTTTCTTTCTTGCTTTCGTTTGCTGTTTTATTTCATTACAAGTCATTCTAGACTTGGGTGTTTGGAAGATCACCACCTGAGCATCTTGTCCAGGTGATTTCCAACAATGGGTGTGCATCTTCTTCTACTGTGATTCCTTATCTCTTCTTTTAATTGGCAGTTCTCCTTCATAGATTTTGGGTTAGTGTTCTTGAAGGTTTTCTAGGTAAACAACCTCTTAATTTCTCGATTCATTCAATTTCGATGTCTATGGCGTAATGGATATGCATCTTGGGTTTATCTGGGTTCTTCATCTTTTTCTATTGTGATTCTTCATCTCTTATTTTACTTGGTCTCAAAATATTATGTTTAAGTTTGGGTATATTATTTTTGGGTATTTGAAATTTTTGATTGCATTTTTTGAATTTCCATGTTGCAGGGCAAGCAATGTCTTCTTCCAGTATAAGTGAGAGTGGGTGTGATCTGAGATACATAAACATGGTATGAAAATGTTGAAAGAGAGTTGCAATGAGATTTTTGAGTCAAAGAAAAATCCGAACAAATTGTATTACACATGAGAAAATAAAAAGTGTGAATTGTTTGTGTGGTATTTGCCTATTACTGAACCATCTGCCAAGACCACTGCTGAAGCAAATGAATTTGAGTTATGGGTAGAAATTCGAAGGCTAAGATAGGATATTAAAAGAATGGGTGTGCAGTTTGTGGGCACTAAGAGAAGGGTTGGCGCATTGAAAATGTTGATTGTTGCAAGCATTGTTCGCAACTTTGTGATTTCTTTGTTTTTATCTTAACTTATGTTAAGAAAATGAAATGAAATAGTATTGAATATTTTGGTTTGTAATGTTGTCTACTACTAAATGAAATGAATGGTTGTTATTTTGCAAAAGATTTTTTTTATGTTCATCAGTGAATTTTTTTTAAACAAGAGTACTACAAAATGGTCCACATGTGCATAAAACCAAAATTTATGGAAACGAATCTTGAAAATAGTGCCCCCAATGACCCAAGTAATAGATTGCATACGTAAAGCTGAAGCTCACTCCAATGACATAGATTGAATGTGGCTGTATACAAAAAAGTTAATCCATTGAACTTGTCAAAATATCAGAACCGATATACAAATCATTGTTTGGTAAAAAGAACAACTCAAAGTTGTACAAAAAAGGACACATCCACATCAAATGAGCTACTCCACCATAATTTAAAATTTAAAACAAAAAAAGAATTTGCATTGTTCTTCTTTTTAAAAGCATATGCAATGATCACATAAATAAGAAATCCCTTGGGTTCCTGGAAAGTTAGAAATGGTGGTAGATGACATTGTAACCCTTCTTACTTTAGTTATGGTTCTGTGGGTAAGAGGCCATACATCTGGTGTCATGCCAGATCTATGCGCATCACTAAGAAATGTACCCTGCACCCAACCAAGACAAAATCAATATATACACCAACCATGAATGCATTATCTATACCAATCATTCATTACTACACTGACCAATACGAAGTTCAACAAACAAATTATGGTTATAAATAAGTAGAGTTCAAACCTGAGCCACTGAACTAACACTAGTACTCGTACCCCTTAAAGCATTGAAGATTGTTTTTCCTATTCCTTTTCTTTTCTCTTGTGTTGGTATAGTAGCAGTAGTTCTTCTTGTAGCACCATCCCTTCCTCCTTGATCAGCACCACCTTCTCTTTCATCACCACTATTTTCAGACTTTGTAACCCTACCACCACCTCTAGAAACAACAACACCTTCTCTTCCCTCACCATCACTTGCAAACCTTGTAACTCTACCACACCTTGATTCTCCACCACCAGCAACATGTTCTCTTCCTTCACCACCACTTGCAGACCTTGTAACCCTACAACCCTTTAATACTCCACCACCAACAACACCTTCTCCTCCCTCACCACCATTTGAACCTCCTCTACCATCTCTTGCTGCCCTACCAACACTTGATCTTCTTATAGCACCACTACCTCCTATCTAATCACAAACTCTTCCAATTCCATCTATCACCACCCTTTTTCCTACAATGTGAAATAGTATAACAATACAATAACAAAACATAAACTATTAATACATTGTTGTTTTACCTTTTTGTTGCTCATATCTGGTAGGTTCTACTATTGTGACCAAATTGTTTGCAAATGTTACATATCACAGTGCAAGACCTTCTACTTCGTGTTTTTCATAGGCCTACCAGGTCCTCTTCTCAATGGTGGAGCTTTTATATCTTCTTCAATATTATTTCGAGTTAGGTCAACATTTGGTAAGGGATGAATAATCTAACTGTAAACCTGCATGTAGGTATGGACTGAGAAGTAATCGTGGCAATAGTCCTCTAATTTTTCTCTCTTATGCTTACAAATGCAATAAGTTGCATGCTTCCATGGCAAACCAATCTTCATCGAGTACTAACAACTACAACTCTTTGCTCCTAGGTACACTATATCCATGATCCCATTCTCCATCAATTGATATTCATATCTTCCACTAGGCACCATACTGCAATTCTTATTGATTGAATAATCATGTTCAGTTTAGCTTTAGTTTTTGGAGTCAACTTGTCATTCTCTTAAGTGCAACCTTTAGCATATCTCTTTTGGAGCCTAAACATCAGTTTCATCCTCAGACTTTTAAGAAGGTTCATTATTGGTTTGTTCCTCAAATTTTTCACCCAAGCACTGAAGGACTCTATATGGTTGTTTGTCACTGAACCATCATTTGATGTTGAATCAAATGTTTGTTTGGTCCAAGAGAAATACTTCTCAGCCAGCCATCTCCATGTTGGATCTGAAGTTACTATAGACACAGTTTCTGTTATAGGCACGTGGGAAGAACTCAACTACAACATCCAAGATTCACTACATGTAAGTAAAACACTATTTCAGCATTTTAATAAAATGTTACACAAATTTAGACGAACATATAAATGAGAGTAAAAGTATAATGTTTCTTAACCTTTTGTTTATCTGACATAAAGGTAACTGGCCTCTCCAATGTCCCTTCACCAATAAAATCCTTTAAACACCTACATAATGATGCCCAACTTTCTTTGCTTTCTACCTCAGCAATAGCATATGCTACTGGAAATAAACCATTGTTTCCATCAAGTGCTATAGCAGACAATAATAGCCGACCATATTGACCCTTTATAAAACAACCATTTAGCCCCAAAAATGGCTTGTAACCATTGAGGAACCCAATCTTCATTGCATGGAAGCACACAAATATTCTTTAAAACAAATTTGTCCTTTTAGGTTCTATCTCTCATACACTTATATTCTCACAACACTTCTTGGATTCTTTTCCATTACTAACTGAACATATTTTCTCAGTTTCCTAAATGATTCCTTATGCCCACCTTCAATTTCTTCTCTCACCTTCCTTTTAGCCCTGCAAAACTGTTTACCATTGGGATCAATCCCATATTGCCTGGTTAGTGTTTCTCTAATAAACTCATAGCTCATGCTCGGGTCAACCTTCAACTGATTACCAAGTTTCCTAGCAATCCATGGTAACATTGCATTATTATTCTTCTCGGTTCTCACACAGTTGTGATCATCATTTAAGGTTTTGAACATGAATGTAATATTTTTTTGATGTTGGTGAAGTATAAATTCTTCAAGGACAACTCTTAGCCTTGTACGATGCATTGACCATTTTTCCACCCTAATTCTCCAATAATTCTCTAAAGTGCTACACATTACTAAATACATGTCTTACTTGAAAAACTGTTGTTCCATCTTCCTTAGGCTTTATTATCTTTACAAGAATTCTCATATTACTATCCCATGTCCTTCTCTTTCTCACCTCTCAAGGTTGCTCATCAACTTCGTCTTCACTTATAACCAATGTTTTAAAAGGTGGGTTCTCAGTGCACCCAGGAGGTAGGCATTTTGAAAACGCCTCAAGGCGTGAAAAGTTGGGGGCACTCACCTTTTTGCTTGAGCCATACGCGTGGGTGCTTGAGGCATACGCCTCATGAAGTTTTTTTAAAAAGCTTAAAATTTAGGAAAAAAAATGCAAGTTAAAGGCTCAAACCCATGACTTAATGAGTGTCATAGGTCTTAACCACTAAGCTAGTGATCTTGTTGTGACTTTATTACATTTCATAAATATATAATACATGTTATATAGTTTAATAATAATTACAAACTAGTTAATTAATCACTTACAAGTTACAACAATATAGAAATATAAGTTATACTTCATATAATTTATATATAAATATATATTAATATTTATAAAATTATAATGATCACATTATAGAGAGTTAGTAAAGTATTAAACTTTGATAAAAATTAATAATTTAATTTAAATTATTTTTATTTTTATTATTTTAATTAATTAATATTATTTTATTAAAATTTTGAAACGCCCCAACGTATTCAAAAGACTTACGCCCCAATGCCCTCTCCTCTGAAAACACTGCTTATACAGTCTACTAATTCACCAGACCCTACATCAGTCAGTTCATTATCTGAGTCTAAATTTACCTCGTCCACCTTATCACCAAAATCGGATTCCTCACTGTCATCATTAGACTCACCTCCATCACCTAACCAGTCCTTATCATCATCATCTTAAAATCCATTAGCATCATCCTGTGATTGTATTTGTTCTTCCATTCCTTCAACCCTATCACTGACCTCACCCTGGCCCCCTCCTTCAACACCCTCAACTTTCTTATCCTTACTTCAACCCCCTTCTGATCCTTATTAAGGTCTTCACAATCATAAAACACATCATTGATTTCGTAATAATCCCGATCAAGCCCTAGATTACTACCACAATTTGTTTCATCCACTATATTACTGCCACTCTATGTACCATCATCAATTATATTCTCCCTCTCATCCACAATGCCTCCACCAACAAAATTGGTTTCATCCAGCTTATTATTCTAATCTATTTCAGTCGAAACATTAGTTTCATCCATATCATTAGTCACATTAGTCATATCCTCAACATCATTATCGAGGTTAATTATATCAACATCATCACTCAACTAAGTTGCATAACCATTCCTCTACCTAGGTTCAACAAACATTGAGAGAGGCTGATAGTTATCAAATTCATTAATATAAAAGGTAACTCTCTCAATCCCAGAATAATATTAAAACACGTCCCTTAAATTTTCATTAGACTCTACAATTTTAACATTCCCAACTTTAATTTTAATAACACTGGATTTCACATTCAAATGATGGAAAATATCATAAAAAAGGTTAAATAACAATATTTTTATGAGCCAATAGTTATAATAATTTTGGGTACCATGTCATCTTGGAAGTAACAGTGAAGGTTATGAATCAGCTTCATACTGACTTAGTAAAGGACAATAATTAAAAGGGCCCTAATCAAAATTCAGTAAAATAAGGTTAAGTGGACAACAAACTCATCTTCATATCATTATTAATTGAAAAGCAAAATTCCAATTTTAAAAGTTAAATTTAATTTATCCCAATTTTAAAAGCGAAAATGGACAACAACCAAAGTATAGAAACCAAAAGGAATGTGGACTACAAGCAGAAAAATCAACTTTTTCTTTAAAATAGAATTAAGTGAAATCAATTTTGTAACAACAAAAATCATGCATCGTATATAGAGAATAGAAAACATCATTGGAAATCCAATTCAACCAAAAAAAGAAAATGGTGTAATGTAATGGAGAATACATACCAGATGAAGCTCGAGATGATGAAGCGTTATAGATCAATCTTGAAATGTCTCGCGATTTGAGTCAAATAGTCCAAATCTCATAATAGAAAAATTGAAGTTCACCAGGAATTTTATATATCGTGGGTTTATGAAATGATAATTACATGATCTCGCTAGTTTATGTTAGATTTTGTTGGAAAACGATTTGGGGCTAGGCTGGGGTTTCTCAAGAATATGGGAGAGAGAGAAGAGAGAGAATAACATTGAGATGAGAAAGAATGGGAATGAGAAATGGGGTCTACGTTGGTTTGTAGTTGTGTTTCAATGATGAACATTTTTGTCATTCAATTTTTTCTGTTTAGATTTAACGATTTCCATCCGTTCCAATAGAGTAAGTGTCATCTGCAAAACCATAAGTGGGTAAGTGTACATTATGCCAAATCTCGAGAAGAATGTGTATTTATCCCCATTTTTAAATACATACATTTCAAAAAGTATAAATAATTATAAATATAGATCATAATAAAAACTATCATTATTCAAACATGAAACGATAAAGGCAATATATCACCTACATAATTTTAAATCTAAATACTAACACAAAATTCAAATGATATCAAAAATTAAGAAGGTTCAAAGAAAATGCTTGAATGACCTAACTTTAACATATAAAAAGGAAATTTTGTCATGTTAGATAAGGAGTGTTGTGAGTTTTAAATTACTCACAAGCGCACGAGTCGTTTGCAATATAGTGTTGTGCAACTGCGAGGTCGAATCTATAGGGAATTGCGTTGTGAAAATATAATTTTATCTAAACTAACCTTATCTTAACCTAGTTCTGAATTTTGAATTATATTTTGCAAAACAAATATTAACTAAACTAAATTGATTTAAAAACTAATGATAAAAACACTAAGGTTTCTGAATCCACCCCACTAAAGTTAAGCATATATCTTCATGTTCTAAAAATAGCCTATCAAAACATTCCATGAATCCAACTTAAAACAAAAAACAACAAATATCCCAATTAAACCAAAAGCATCCAATGTATCTGCTTTTAACAAATCACAAAGGAAATTCAATTTAATCAAAAACAATTTGATGTATCCATCAGATGAAACACACGGAATATCCAATAGAATAATTTAAATGCAATCAATCATTAGATTTTACTCAAATAATTGACAGAACATTTATACTAAAAAAAAATCAGAATTGTATAAACAAATCTGAAACTATTATGCCAAACAATGGCGAGGCTTCATCTTCAACCTTAGTTGAAGATTTTAGCCACTCATAATCATGAAACTAGAGTTCATAATAAAAGTGCTAAACATTAAACTAAAAAAAATACTAAATTAAAACTGACTATACATGGGAGAAATTCCACTCGCTGTTGGGCGGCACTTCCCCTCGTGGTAGCAAAGCCTTCGGGATCCACCAGAATGCTAGCAGTCGTCCACCGGATTACACCAAATGGCACCAGGAATTGCACATTGAATGATGAAGTGAGATGGTGCTTTTATAGGGGGAGTCCCGGAGCACAATGGGTTGCAGATTCGATGTGGGATACTGCCCGAGTGCGCTCGATCCCAGAATGGTGCGATCGATCGCATGTGCGCTCGATCGCATGTCTTGTGCGCACGATCGCATGTGCACTTGATTGCATGTCTGATGCACTCAATAGCAGGTGCACTGCACTACAAAGATTTCGATGTGGGATGTTGACTATGCACTCGTTCGTAGGCAGGGGCGCTCGATCGCATGTCTCGTGCGCTTGATCGCACTAGGCATCCTCAGCTTTTGCTCTTGAAGCTTGACATCTCCCGAAATGCTTCATTTTCTCCACAAACCTATAAAAATATACAAAACACAAAAAAAACATAAAATAAAGTGAAATAATACAAACTAAGAGCTTAACAAATATAATTTAAGGGCTTAAATATGCAATATTTAAGACTCATCAAATACCCCCAAACTTATATTTTGCTAGTCCCTTAGCAAAACAAAATAAAATAAAAAAAACAAAATGAAAAACAAAAATAATCTAACTCATCTTCACAATGAATAAGAATTTAAAACCTAATTACTTACAAGAGGCATGCTAAGACATCACAAGCTTGAATCAGTGTAAAGTGAATTAGCATATACTGAAGAGGTTTCCAAATAAGTTCAATGTACAATATTTCCATGTCTCAAGATTCACAGAATTTCTCATCAGAATGAACAACGATGGCATAGTTTTATTTTTTTTATAAGGCTCTACTATGTTTAGTTCCCTTAAGCTTTCTAATTGACCCATGTAATGAGTGTTGAGTCAATGATTCCCAAACCAGATGGTTTTAGGGCATTAAGTGTAAAGACACCCCTAAGGACTTACTAACTCGAGTAAAAAAGGCTACGAAACTAAATTGACCTAAATACTACCAAACAAAATTTCCACCTTTTGATGTGAACACTCACTGCTTACTGAGGCAAGAGGTCTAGTTACTCAGCGAAAAATTTCGCAATGGTCATTATGAATAAAATTCCCACCTTTTGACGTGAACACTCATTGCTTACTGAGGCAAAAGCTCCAGTTACTCAGTGGAAAGTTTATTGATGATGATCATTATAAATATTAGTAGTATTTTATTTTATTTTGTTATTATTTTTTTATATATGCCCAAGTGTTTATCCAACAAGTCATCCCGTTTCAGTTAAGATAAGAAACATACACATTAACATCACATGTCATACCTCACACAAATATGTGCTAATGTGCACGTGTTAGATTAGATCAAACATGTGAATTCTCGAATGCCTAAAGTAAGTAACTAACGTTTAAACTCTATCATCAGATCATGTGTTCAAAGTTTTAAACTCACAAATGAAATCACATCACAATTTTTCAGATCAACCAAAATTTTCAGATGAACATGAACATGCATTTATCTTCACTAAAAAACAACAACAAATTAGGACAAAGTGTGTGAAATGTGTCTCCCATAAAATACCCCCAAACTTATATTTTGCTAGTCCCTTAGCAAAACAAAATAAAAAAAAAACTAAATGAAAAATAAAGAACACAAAGATAAGTTCATTACTCATGGTATCCAAAAATTTAAGGTGCACTCAAAATCATGAAATTCATTCATGAACAAGCTTAAAAAATCTAACTCATCTTCACAATGAATAAGAATTTAAAACCTAATTACTTACAAGAGGCAAGCTAAGACATCACAAGCTTGAATCAGTGTAAAGTGAATTAGCATATACTGAAGAGGTTTCCAAATAAGTTCAATGTACAATGTTTCCACGTCTCAAAATTCACAGAATTTCTCATCAGAATGAACAACGATGGCATAGTTTTATTTATTTTTATTTTTTTTATAAGCCTCTGCTATGTTTAGTTCCCTTAAGCTTTCTAATTGACCCATGTAACGAGTGTTGAGTCAATGACTCCCAAACCAGATGGTTTTAGGGAATTAGGTGTAAAGACACTCCTAATGACTTACTAACTCGAGTAAAAAAGGCTACGAAACTAAACTGACCTTAATGCTACCTGTTGTGAGTTTTAATTTACTCGCAAGCGCACGAGTCGTTTGCAGTATAGCGTTGTGCAAGTGCGAGGTCAAATCCACAAGGAATTGCGTTGTGAACGTATATTTTTAATCTAAACTAACTCTATCTTAACCTAGTTCCAAATTTCAGAATGATATTGCAAAATAAATTAAAACTAAACTAAGTTGATTTAAAACTAATAAAAAGCACTAAGGTTTCCGAATCCACCCCACCAAAGTTAAGCATATATGTTCTAAAAATATAGCCTATCAAAAAATTCCATGAATCCAACTATAAGACAAAAAACAAAGAATATCCCAATTAAACCAAAAGCGTCCAATGTATCCGCTCTTAACAAATCACAAAGGAAATCCAATTTAATCGAAAAGCATTCAATGTATCCATCAGATGAAACACAAGGAATATCCAACAGAAAATTTAAACTCAATCAATTATAAGATTAACTCAAATAATTGACAGAACATTTACACTAAAAATTTTCAGATTTGTACAAGCAAATCTGAACTACTACGCCAAACAATGGGAAGGCTTCATCTTCAACCTTAGCCGAAAAGTCTAGCCCCTCATAACTATAAAACTATAATAAAAAGTGCTAAACATTTAAACTAAAACAACTGAATATAAAGAAATAAATAAACAACTTTACATGGGAGAAATTCCACTCGCTGACGGGCGGCGCTTCCCCTCGTGGTAGCAATGCCTTCGGGATCCACCAGAATGCTGGCGGACGTCTACCGATAAACACCAAAGTGGCTTAGGAATTGTACACTGAATGATGAAGCCAGATGGTGTTTATATAGGGGAAGACCCAGAGCAATATGGGTTGCAGATTCGATGTGGGATACTGCCCGTTTGCGCTCGATCGCAGTGTGGTGCGATCGATTGCAGGTACGATCAATCGCATGTCTTGTGCGCACGATCTCATGTGCGCTCGATCGCATGTCTGCTACGATCGATCGCAGATGCACTGAAATTCAGATATTTCGATGTGGGATGTTGACCATGCGCTCGTTCATAGGCAGGTGCGCTCGATCGCATATCTCGTGCAATCGATCGCAATGTCTCCAGAAGCTTCACATCTCCTGAAATGCTTTATTTTCTCCACAAACCTGTAAAAATACACAAAACACAAGAAAGACGTAAAATAAAGTGAAATACTACTAACTAAGAGCATAACAAATATAAGTTAAGGGTCTAAAATATGCAATATTTAAGACTCATCAAATACCCCCAAACTTATATTTTGCTAGTCCCTTAGCAAAACAAAATAAAAGACTCAATGAAAAACAAAGAACATAAAGATAAAGTCATCACTCACGGTATCCAAAAATTTAAGAAGCACACATCACCATGATATTCATTCATAAGCAAGCTTAAAAAGGTAAACCCATCTTCACAATGAATAGAAATGTTAAAATCTAATTACTTACAAAAGGCAGGATAAGGCATCACAAGCTTGAATCAGTGTAAGGTGAATTAGCATATAAAAATGAAGCTTCCAAGTAACTTTAATGTGTAAGGTCTCCATGTCTCAAGATTCACCGAATTTCCCATAAAAAATGAACGAAAAGGCATAGTTTTTATTTTATTCTTTTTATTTTTTATTTTTTTAACAATAATAAGGCACGACTATGTTTAGTTCCCTTAAGCTTTCTAATTGACCCATGTAGCGAGTGTTGAGTCAATGACTCCCAAACCAGATGGTTTTAGGGCATTAGGTGTATAGACACCCCTAAGGACTTACTAACTCGAGTCAAAAAGGCTACAAAAATAAACCGGCCTTAATACTACCAAGCAAAATTCCACCTTTTGACGTGAACACTCACTGCTTACTAAGGCAAGAGGTCCAGTTACTCAGCGGAAAGTTTTAGTAATTAAATATTTTTTTTTATTCCCAAGTGTTCATCCAACAAGTCATCCAGTTTCAGTTAAGATAAGAAAAAATACACATTAAAATCACGTGTCATACCTCACATAATTTGTGCTAATGTGCTCGTGTTAGATTGGATCAAACATGTGAATTCTCAAATGCCTAAGGTAAGTAACTAAATTTTAAAATTTATCACCAGATCATGTGTTCAAAATGTTAAGCTCACCAATGACATCACATCACAGAAAATGTTTAGATCAACCAAAATTTCACGATAACATGAGCATGCATTTATCTCTACGATGAAAAGACAACAAATTAGGGCAAAGTGTGTGATGTGTCTCCCATACCCCCAAACTTAAATTACACATTGACCCCAATGTGTGACTAATATGGAAAGAGCTGACCTAAGATATGGAGAACTATCTGGACTGGTATGGCTCATAGCATACCCCCAAACTTGAACTGAAGTACGCTTTGTCCCTGAAAAATAAAAACTGGAAAACAAAAAAAAAATACTGGAAACAAACATTAATCATAAAAATGCGAAATAATAAATAAACAAAAGAAAAGATAAGCTGTGGGGTGCCTCCCATGAGCGCTAAGTTTAACGTCTTCAGCCAGACCCAACATTAGTAAACAGGCCTAACTAAGTGCTCCACCATCTGATCAATAAATGGGAATGGAAAATGATCAGGCCTAATGGCAGTATTCAATTTACGGTAGTCTAGACACTTTCTCCATCTTGACTGCACTCGAGTTGGAACCAACTCGTCGTCTTTATTTACTACCGTCAATTCAGCACGTTTGGGCACGACTGGAATCAGGCTCTCCCACTTGCTATCAGAGATGGGATAAATGATCCCTGCCTCTAACAGCTTAATATCTTCTGCCCTCACAACCTCTTGCATAGCAGGGTTGAGCCTTCTTTGTGGCTCCCTCGATGGCTTGGCATTTTTCTCCAACTGTATCATGTGTATTACCAATGAGGGGTTGATTCCCTTGACATCCTCAATAGTCCAGCCTATAGCTTCCTTATGCTCTCTTAAGACATCCAATAATTTCTCCTCTGGAGCATCACCCAAATCTAAAGCTATAATTATAGGCAAAGAATCTGCTGGACCTAGGACCTTATACTTAAGATTGTCCGATAAAGGCTTAAGTTCCTTCTTGGGGGGTTCAGGGGTTGTGGTTTCCTCCGTCTCACTGATCTTTAGAGGAGCAGACTCCAAAGTAGCATTTGCTTGCTCAAACAACTTATCTAAGCCCAAATCCTCTTCAAATTGAGCAAAGCATGCCTCCAGGGGGTCCTCAATACCTGATTCATCCATAGTCTCCTCCATCTCACTGCTCTTCTGAGGATCAGACTCCAAAATGGCATTCACTTCCTCAAGTAACTTATCTAAGCCCAAGTCCTCTCCAAAGTGAGCAAAGCATGCCTCCAGGGGATCCTCAAACTCCTCTCCTTTCTTGGGTGCTTGTAATCTCTCAGGGTAAGGTGCTTTAGGTAAAAACGACCTAGGGAGATCCTTAATGATAAATGTGGCTGTAGATGGCTCAGCATCTCTTTTTTCTTTGTTGCCACTTTCTTGCCCTTGTATAGGAGTTGATAAATTTCCCACCGCAAACTGTTCCTTTGGGTTAGGATCAGGTTAACTGGGGAACTTTCTTTCCTCTCCTTCACCCACGTAACTTGCGATTTGATCAATTTGACTCTCTAGCTCAGCAATCGCTTGGGTGTTTTCTATGGTTGCACTCATCACTTCACTCATAGATTGGCTAATCGTTTTCATGAAATCATTGAGAGCGTCCTCCAATGACTGTGAAACCGACATTGGCGCTTGAATGGGAGCTTGGTAAATGGGTGATGGTGCTGGATAGGCATAACTTGGTATTTGTGGAGGAAATTCGGGAGGGTATTGATTGTGAGCATGATAAGGGGCTCCTCCCTGATTCATCAGTTGGTTCTGCTCCCATGAAAAATTAGAGTGGTTCCACCACCCTGGATTGTATGTTTCGGAGTAAGATCTATTTGATTCCCAACAACAGTCATTGAAAGCACTAATTTGTTCCAGGGGGTACTCGGCACAAGCCGGCATTGATGGACAATTATGTGCTAGATGCATAGGACTAGCACAGACGGAACAACTATCAACATTGAATGTGTTGGCAGCATTAAGGGACGGGCCGGTCATTTTCATGTACTCCTTAATGGTGTCCTCTAAAGACTGTGAAACCGGCGCTGGATTCATCCACATAAATTTTTTTTAAACAAAAAAAAAATAACTAACTAATAGAAAAATAAAATCATTTTAGAACAAAAATTTTCACAAACCAAACAATTCCTCGGCAACGGCGCCAAAGACTTGTTGTGAGTTTTAATTTACTCGCAAGCGCACGAGTCGTTTGCAGTATAGCGTTGTGCAAGTGCGAGGTCGAATCCACAAGGAATTGCGTTGTGAAAGTATATTTTTAATCTAAACTAACTCTATCTTAACCTAGTTCCAAATTTCAGAATGATATTGCAAAATAAATTAAAACTAAACTAAGTTGATTTAAAACTAATAAAAAGCACTAAGGTTTTCGAATCCACCCCACCGAAGTTAAGCATATATGTTCTAAAAATATAGCCTATCAAAAGATTCCATGAATCCAACTATAAGACAAAAAACAAAGAATATCCCAATTAAACCAAAAGCGTCCAATGTATCTGCTCTTAACAAATCACAAAGGAAATCCAATTTAATCGAAAAGCATTCAACGTATCCATTAGATGAAACACAAGGAATATCCAACAGAAAATTTAAACTCAATCAATTATAAGATTAACTCAAATAATTGACAGAACATTTATACTAAAAATTGTCAGATTTGTACAAGCAAATCTGAACTACTAGGCCAAACAATGGCAGGGCTTCATCTTCAACCTTAGCTGAAAAGTCTAGCCACTCATAACTATAAAACTATAATAAAAAGTGATAAACATTTAAACTAAAACAACTGAATATAAAGAAATAAATAAAAAACTTTACATGGGAGAAATTCCACTCGCTGACGGGCGGCGCTTCCCCTCGTGGTAGCAATGCCTTCGGGATCCACCAGAATGCTGGCGGACATCCACTGGTAAACACCAAAGTGGCTTAGGAATTGTACACTGAATAATGAAGCCAGATGGTGTTTATATAGGGGAAGACCCGGAGCAATATGGGTTGCAGATTCGATGTGGGATACTGCCTGTTTGCGCTCGATCGCAGTGTGGTGCGATCGATCGCAGGTACGATTGATCGCATGTCTTGTGCGCACGATCTCATGTGCGCTCGATCGCATGTCTGCTACAATCGATCGCATATGCACTGAACTTCAAATATTTCGATGTGGGATGTTGACCATGTGCTCGTTCATAGGCAGGTGCGCTAGAGCGCAGGTGCGCTCGATCGCATATCTCGTGCGATCGATCGCAATGTCTCCAGAAGCTTCACATCTCCTGAAATGCTTTATTTTCTCCACAAGCCTGTAAAAATACACAAAACACAAGAAAGACGTAAAATAAAGTGAAATACTACTAACTAAGAGCATAACAAATATAAGTTAAGGGTCTAAAATATGCAATATTTAAGACTCATCACTACCAAACAAAATTTTCACCTTTTGACGTGAACACTCACTGCTTACTGAGGCAAGAGGTCCAGTTACTCAGCGAAAAATTTCGCAATGGTCATTATGAATAAAATTCCCATCTTTTGACATGAACACTCATTGCTTACTGAGGCAAGTGGTCCAGTTACTCAGTGGAAAGTTTATTGACGATAATCATTATAAATATTAGTAGTATTTTATTTTATTTTTTTATTATTATTTTTTTATATATACCTAAATGTTTATCCAACAAGTCATCCCATTTCAGTTAAGATAAGAAACATGCACATTAACATCACATGTCATACCTGACACAAATATGTGCTAATGTGCACGTGTTAGATTAGATCAAACATGTGAATTCTCGATTGCCTAAAGTAAGTAACTAAAGTTTAAACTCTATCATCAGATCATGTGTTCAAAGTTTTAAACTCACAAATGAAATCACATTACAATTTTTCAGATCAACCAAAATTTTCAGATGAACATGAACATGCATTTATCTTCACTAAAAAATAACAACAATTTAGGACAAAGTGTGTGAAATGTGTCTCCCATACCCCCAAACTTAAATTACACATTGACCCCAATGTGTGAATAATATGGAAAGAGCTAACCTGGGATATGGAGAACTATCTGGACTGGTATGGCTCATAGCATACCCCCAAACTTGAACTGAAGTACGTGTTGTCCCTGAAAAATAAAGACTGGAAAACAAAAAATACTAGAAACAAACAGTAATCATAAATATGAAAAAATAATAAATATACAGAAAAGATATGCTGTGGGGTGCCTCCCATGAGCGCTGAGTTTAAATTCTTCAGCCAGACTCTCCATAGTAGATGACACTCAGTCTGAGTAACTAGGATCCTCCAACAATATCGTCTTAATGTCTGGACTCCTCAACTCCAAGAATGGTTTTAGCCTCTGTCCATTTACCTTGAAAGTGTTACCATTCTTTGGATCCTCAATCTTGATGGCCCCATGAGGAAAAACCGATCGAATGATAAATGGGCCTGTCCATCGAGATTTGAGCTTGCTTGGAAAAAGATGTAGGCGTGAGTTGTAAAGAAGAACTTTTTGACCCAGCTCAAAAGCTCGTCTCAAAATGTTTTAGTCACGAGTCTTCTTCATTTGGGCCTTGTATGACCATGCACACTCATATGCATCATTCCGCGGCTCCTCTAATTCATCGAGTTGGAGCTTCCTTTGTGAGCCAGCCTTGGAAAGATTGAAGTTCAGCTACTTAATAGCCCAATACGCACGATGCTCTAATTCTACTAGAAGGTGACATGCCTTTCCGTACACAATACGATAGGGAGACATGCTAATTGGCGTCTTGAAGGCTGCCTAATATGCTCATAGTGCATCAGTCAATCGCAGAGACCAATCCTTTCTACTAGGGTTCATAGTCTTCTCCAAAATTTACTTGATCTCGCGATTGAAAATTTCAACTTGGCCACTCGTCTAAGGGTGATACGGGGTGGCAACCTTGTGTGTGATGAAATACTTCTTCATCAACTGCTCAAAAATCCGGTTGCAAAAGTGCTTACCTCCATCACTTATGATTGCTCGAGGCGTACCAAAACGAGCAAAGATAGTGTCCTTCAAAAACTGGACCACAACTCTGTGGTCATTGGTCTTACATGCAACGGCCTCCACCCATTTGGACAGATAGTCCACAGCAACCAAAATGTACAGGTAGCCAAAGGAATTTGGGAACGATCCCATAAAATCAATACCCCACACGTTAAAAATCTCAACAATCAGGATAGGGTTGAGGGGCATCATATTCCTCTTAGAAAGACTCCCTAGCTTTTGGCAACGCTCACAAGATACACAGTAATTCTGAGAGTCTCGGAACAAGGTAAGCCAATAGAATCCACACTGCAAAATCTTCGTAGCAGTCTTTTTAGCATTGAAATGGCCTCCACAAGCATGATCATGACAAAAGGCGATGACATTAGATTGGTCATACTCAAGAATACATCTTTTGATGATCTGATAGGGACAATACTTGAACAGGTAAGGATCATCCCAGAAAAAATGTTTTACCATGGCAAAAAACTTTGATTTATCTTGTCGCCCCCAATGTAAAGGCATTTGACCGGTGACAAGATAGTTCACTATATCAGCAAACCATGGTGCAGGACTGTGAGCAATTTGCATCAATTGCTCATCAGGAAAGATCTCAGAAATGGGAGTGACGACCTCAGTAAAATCCACAATCAATCTAGACAAATGGTCCACCACCACATTTTCGGAACCTTTCTTATCCCGAATCTCTATATCAAACTCTTGAAGTAGCAAGATCCATCGAATAAGACGAGATTTAACATCTTTTTTAGAGAAAAGATACTTCAATGCTGCATGGTCCGAGTAGATAATGACTTTAGATCCTAACAAGTAAGATATGAACTTGTCTAATGCAAAAACGACTGCTAGCAACTCCTTCTCAGTGGTAGAGTAATTGAGTTGTGTGTCGTTTAGAGTTCGACTTGCATAATAGATAACATGGGGAATTTTATCAACACTTCCCCAAAAGAGATCCAACAGCATAGTCTGATGCGTCACACATAATCTTAAAAGGCACACCCTAGTTAGGTGGCTGAATAATGGATGTGGACGTCAGAATCTTCTTCAGATCCCCAAATGCTTTCTTACAGTCTTCATCAAAGACAAATGGGGCATGCTTCAGCAATAACTTGCACAAAGGCCTGGCGATCTTGCTGAAATTCTGGATAAATCGCATGTAGAAGCCTGCATAGCCCAGAAAAGATCGAACCTCCTTCACCGTACGTGGGGGTGGAAGATTGGAAATTAGGCCACCTTCGCTTTGTTGACCTCAATCCCCTGATGAGATAACATGCCCCAGTACAATACCTTGCTTAACCATAAAATGGAACTTCTCCCAATTAAGCACCAGGTTCTTCTCCTTACACCGCACTAAAACCAAAGTGAGACGGTGCAGGCATTTCTCAAATGTTGAACCGAAGATGGAAAAGTCATCCATGAAAATCTCTAAGAACCGCTCTACCATGTCAGAGAACATGCTGACCATGCACCGCTGAAAAGTAGCAGGTGCATTGCATAACCCAAGGGGCATGCGACGGTAGATGAATGTCCTAAAATGATAGGTAAACATCGTTTTCTCCTGATCTTCGGGGTCCAGAAGGACCTGGTTATATCCAGAATAACCATCCAAAAAGCAATAATACTCGTGCACAGCCAAACACTCCACCATTTGATCAATAAATGGGAGTGGAAAATGATCCTTCCTTGTGGCAGCGTTCAGTTTACGGTAGTCTATACACACTCTCCACCTTGACTGAACACGAGTTGGCACCAACTCGTCATCTTTATTCTTCACTACCGTTAATCCTGCTCGCTTGGACACGACATGAATCGGGCTCACCCACTTTCTATCAGAGATGGGATAAATGATCCCTGCATCTTACAGCTTAATTACTTCTGCCCTCACAACCTCTTGCATAGCTGGGTTGAGCCTTCTTTATGGCTCCCTCGATGGCTTGGCATTCTTCTCCAAATGTATCTTGTGCATTACCAACGAGGGGTTGATTCCCTTAATATCCTCTATAGTCCAGCCGATAGCTTCCTTGTGCTCTCTTAAGACATCTAATAATTTCTCCTCTTGAGCCTCAACCAAATCTGAAGCTATAATCACAGGCAAACAAACTACTGGACCTAGGAACTTATACTTAAGATTATCTGGTAAAGGCTTAAGTTCCTTCTTGGGGGGTTCAGGTGTTGCGGTCTCTTCCGTCTCATTGCTCTCCTGAGGAGGAGACTCCAAAATGGCATTCACTTGCTCGAGTAACTTATCTAAATCCAAATCCTCTTCAAATTGAGCAAAGCATGCCTCCAAGGGGTCCTCAATCTCGATTCACCCACAGTCTCCTCTGTCTTACTGCTCTCCCGATGAGCAGACTCCAAGATAACAGTTGCTTGCTCAAGTAGCTTATCTAAATCCAAATCCTCTCCAAGCTGAGCAAAGCATGCCTCCAAACTATCCTCAGACTGCCCTCCTTTCTTGGGCGCTTGTAATCTCCCATGGTAAGGCGCTTTAGGTAAAAACGACCCAGGAAGATCCTTAATAGTAGGTGTGGCTGTAGATGGCTCAGCATCTCTTTTCTCCTTTTGGCCACTTTTTTGCCCTTGCTGCAGAGCGGGGTTCTCTTCCACTTGATTATCCACTTGTCTCCCAGACCTCAACGGGATAATCAATTGCACTTGTTCCTACCTGTGCATAGGAGTTGATGAATTTCCCACCGCAAACTGTTCTTTCAGGTTGGGCACGGGCTGACTGGGGAACTTTCCCTTCTCTCTTTCACCCAAGTGACTTGAAATTTGCCCAATTTGATTCTCTAGCTTAGCAATTGCTTAGGTTTTTACCATTGTTACACTCTTCACTTCACTCATGGATTGGCTAGTCATCTTCATGAACTCCTTAAAGGTGTCCTCTAGAGACTGTGAAACTAGCGCTGGTGTTTGAGTGGGAGCTTGGTAAGCAGGTGATGGTGCTGGATGGGCTGAGCGACCATGACTAAGAATTTGTGGAGCAAATCCGGGAGGGTATTGATTGTGAGCATGATGAGGGGCTCCTCCCTGATTCATTGGTTGGTTCTACTTCCATGAAAAATTAGGGTGGTTCCGCTACCCTGGATTGTAAGTCTCGAAGTAAGATCCATTTGACTGCCTCTGATAGTCGTTGAAAGCATTCACTTGTTCCATAGGATACTCGACAAAAGCCAGCATTGATGGAAAATTCTGTGCTAAATGCATCGGACTAGCACAGATGGAACAGCTATTAACATTGAATGTGTTGGCAGCATTGATAGACTGACCCGTAGCGAGAGCGTCATTCTTCTTAGTGAGAGCATCTAACTTTATCCTCAAGTCCATGTCCTCCTTAATCTCATAGATGCCTCTTTTCTTGAGAGCACGAGTGGACTTATCCCAACAGCTTGAAAAATCCCACTGCTACGGGTTGTCGGATAACTTGTCCAATAATTTGTATGCTTCATCTCCCGTCAGACTTAAGAATGCCCCCCCATTCATAGACTTGATCATGCTACGGTTGGGTTGAGTCAACCTTTGGTAGAAGAATTGAACGAGTCTCCACTTCTCATATCCATGTAGAGGGCATCTGATCAGTAACTCTTTGAAGCGCTCCTAGCTTTCAAAAAACTTCTCATCCTCATCCTGAATGAAAGAACTAATCTCCTTTCGGCACTCATTCACTCTAGACATTGAGAAAAACTTGTGATAAAATTTACTAAGCAGATTTTCCCAAGATGTAATAGACTCGGGCATGTTGGAATCCAACCATGCCCTAGCTCTATCGTGAAGAGAGAAAGGGAAAATTTGAAGATGGACTGACTCCTTAGAGAAGTTCTGGAACTTTAATGTAGCACAAATATCTTTGAACTTCTTTACATGACTGTAAGGATTTTCAAGATCTAAGCCATGGAATGAGGGTAGGAGTTGGATGACATGTGGCTTTAAATCAAAATGGGTAGCATTGGTGGGTGGCAACACTATGCAAGAAGATGAGTTAGTCGCAATGGGTGCGAACAAATCCCTAAGGGATGTAGTGGAGTCCACGTTCCAAGCTCTAGGTTGCTCTACATGCTCCGGTTGATTTGCATTCCTAAAATTTTCTCCCATCTCAATTATCTCTCTTTCAACGAGTGCTCTCTTCTGTCTCCTAAGAGTTCTTTTTAAGTCGAGATCTAAATGTATTAATTCTAAGTTCAGGGATCTTCGACCAAGCATACACCGCAAAAAGCACTAAAATAAATTAACTAGCAGAAACAAAATAACAATAAAGTAAAATAAGTGCAAAAACAAAAAAACACACTACTCACAAAATGAGCCAACAAAAATTGGAAAAAAAAAACATTTTTTTTTATTTTTTATAGGCCAATGCAAATAGAAACAAATAAAATAAAATAACATTGCAAAAAGAAAAAAAACCAAACAAAAAAATGCTAACTAACTAGTAGAAAAATAAAATTAATTCAGACAAAAATTTAATTTTCACAAACCAAACAACTCCTCGGCAACGGCACCAAAAACATGTTGTGAGTTTTAAATTACTCGCAAGCGCACTAGTCATTTGCAATATAGTGTTGTGCAAGTGCGAAGTCGATTCCACAGGGAATTGCATTGTGAAAATATAATTTTATCTAAACTAACCTTATCTTAACCTAGTTCCGAATTTTGAATTATATTTTGCAAAACAAATATAAACTAAACAAAACTGATTTAAAAACTAATGATAAAAACACTAAGGTTTCTGAATCCACCCCACCAAAGTTAAGCATATATCTTCAAGTTCTAAAAATAGCCTATCAAAACATTCCATGAATCCAACTTAAAACAAAAAACAACAAATATCCAAATTAAACCAAAAGCATCCAATGTATCCGCTTTTAACAAATCACAAAGGAAATCCAGTTTAATAAAAAACAATTTGATGTATCCATCAGATGAAACACACGGAATATCCGATAGAACAATTGAAACGAAATCAATCATAAGATTTTACTTAAATAATTGACAGAACATTTATACTAAAAAAAATCAGAATTGTATAAACAAATCTGAAACTATAATGCCAAACAACGGTGAGGCTTCATCTTCAACCTTAGTTGAAGATTTTAGCCACTCATAATCATGAAACTAGAGTTCATAATAAAAGTGCTAAACATTAAACTAAAAAAAGTAGTAAATTAAAACTGACTATACATGGGAGAAATTCCACTCACTGTTGGGCGGCGCTTCCTCTCGTTGTAGCAAAGCCTTCGGGATCCACCAGAATGCTAGCAGATGTCCACTGGATTTCACCAAATGGCACCAGGAATTGCACACTGAATGATGAAGTGAGATGGTGCTTTTATAGAGGGAGTCCCGGAGCACAATGGGTTGCAGATTTGATGTGGGATACTACCCGAGTGCGCTCGATCGCAGAATGGTGCAATCGATCGCATGTGCGCTCGATCGCATGTCTGGTGCGCACGATCGCATGTGCGCTCGATCACATGTCTGATGTGCTCGATCGCAGGTGCACTGCACTGCAAAGATTTCGATGTAGGATATTGACCATGCGCTCGTTCGTAAGTAGGTGCGCTCGATCGCACTAGGCATCCTCAGCTTTTGCTCTTGAAGCTTAACATCTCCCGAAATGCTTCATTTTCTCCACAAACCTATAAAATTACACAAAACATCGAAAAGGCATAAAATAAAGTGAAATAATACAAACTACGAGCTTAACAAATATAATTTAAGGGCTTAAATATGCAATATTTAAGATTCATCAAGGAGATAAAATAATTGAGCAATTTTCAAATTTCAGTGGAAAAACAACAAATGATATTTTAATGTCATGATTGAGTGCTCCGTAGGTGTTCTAAATTGAAATTGTTTTGCAATGTGGCCAAACAAGGAAAAAAATAAATAATTTCCCCACAAAAAGCATATCTCAAACAAAAACAACAATGCTTCTTGCTCTCTCATCCTCTTTCTTTCATTGACAATTGTGGTACTGCTCCTCCGCCATCCCTCCTTCGAGTCCCAAAAACTTCTCGATCTCATCCTCTTACCACCAATGGGTCTCCCCCATTGATTTTGATCCTACCATCTATTCGACTAAGAAACCCATCCATATCATCGACAAGTTGAATGAGATATTATAAGTTTATCGGCATATAAATGCAATGAAAATTAAAAAATCTTTATGCCGATAAACTTTGTTGACTAAGGCAACCCAAGAGGGGGCTGGATTGGGTTTAATTTTTTTATATTAATTAAAAGTTAAGTTTAAGATAAACAAATAAGCAAGATTAAAAAAGTAAGCAATAATGATAAACTTTCTGAAAATTAAAAGAATAAGTGAGGAGAGCTTGCAAACTTGATTTATAGTGGTTCAGTCATTCCTTTGGCCTAGTCGGCATAGATAACACAATAGAATTTAAAATTTTTATAACTATGCCAATAAACTTATCCCAAAAAGTCTCAACAAATATATTAGAATGATAATTCATCTCTCCATACAAGGTTAGAGATTTATACCTTTGATAGAGATTCTTGTTGTTCATTTGTAAATGGATTCACGATCCATTCAAGCGTCTACCCTCTAACTGTATCTACACGAGAAATCAAGAACAAGAATTTTCTTCTCCGGGATGTCAAACACCATACAAGAAAGAACACAAGGTTGGTCGAATTCTTTGTGTGAGTGTTAGCTCTAGGCTTTTAGCTTTTCGGGAGAGAAAGAGACAAAAATTTAATTTTTGGTCTCACAACATTATGTTCTCATAGGGTTTTTTTTTTATCAAATAGAACCTTTATATAGAGCCTTTACTCCTAAAAGTTCTAGGATTTCTAGAACTGCAATTAAACCATCGGTTTAATTAATTCCTTGAATTCTCTCTTTTAGCCCATCAGTTTTGCTTATTCTTACAATTGCCTAATTGTGTGTGACCTTTTCGGTTTAATATTGCGCTAGTAGCAGGTTGTAACTTTACATAAAAATTAGGTATCATCCAATTAATGAAAACTCTTTTTAATTTTAATTCTCTTTTTCATTAAGAATTAATTACAAGTAATGCTTAAGGGCTTCTACAAGTCAAGATTGATATCTTGCAATATGTCATGACTACCTAGGAAATATGAATTAATGTGAACTTTTTCGTTGACAGTTACAATAAAATTTAATCCTTCAATCATAAACTATCCCTGATTAAACTTAAGGATTCCTCTAATCAAATGGAATTGTTGCAATAATTGTTTGGATTTCTGATGAGACCTTTGTTCTTATGCCTGCGCAGCAGCGTCATTGTTGTCATAGTATTATAATAGTAAACTTACAATCTTAGAAACCATACCAAGCTCAATGGTAAAATTCTTTATCCAAACAACTTTCCTCATAGTTTTAGATACAATAACATATTCGGTCTCTATGGTCGAATCCACAATAGTTGCTTGTCTGGAACATTTCTAACTCAATGCTAAACTATTAAGGTGAGCACTTATTTGTATATTGACTTACTCCATATTTTTCATATCGAAACTAGAGCCTGTTAAGAATTTAAGTTTCAAATCCTCTTTTCAATTATCGAGAAACAAATCTTTAGTTCTTCTTATGACCATAAGAATGTTCTTCGCAACTATCTATTAACCCTCACCTAGATTGGACTGATATTTTCTTGTAACACTTAGAGCATATTCCATATCAGGTTTTGTACATAACATGAAATATGATAGATCCAACCTACTCATGTGTTCCCTCTCCTCAAGTGTTTTTGGGGACATTTCTTTCGAAAGAGAAATTCCGTGATCCATATTGGAATTTTTCATTCTAAACTCTTTTAGTATTTTGTCTATATACACGGATTTGGAAAAGCCTAGCATCCTTCTAGATCTATCTCTATAGATCTTCTTCCCCAAATTGTAGGATGCTTCATGGAGAAGTTCTTGATAGCTAAACCTTGACTGGCTATAAGATACCTACATCATTCCAAATGAGTAAGAATAAAACTGTGCTCCTACTGACCTTCTTGTATGCACATGGTTCATCCTCATTTTTGATAAAATAAAATGATTTGATTGTCTCATCAAAGTAGATGTTCCAACTTTGAAAAGCTTGTTTCAATCCATGAATGGATATTTCAAGCTTGCATACCTTATAGTCACTACCACTAGATGTAAAAAACCCTCAAGTTGTGCAATGCATGCATTCTCCTCTATGTTTCAATTGAGGAATATTATCTCTACATCCATTTGCTATAACTCAAAGTTATTGTATGCAACTATAACAAAAAATCCTAATGGATTTAAGCATGGCTACTAGAGAGACTATTTTTGTCAAAGTCAATTCATTGCCTTTGCTTGAAACCCTTCGCTACAAGACTTTCCTTATAGGTCTCTACCTTTCCATCCACTCAAATGTTTCTTTTAGGGACCCATTTGCAACCTATAGGTACTATACCTTCAAGCGCGTCGACCAAAGTCTATACTTTGTTCGAGTACATGGAATCCATTTGGGAATTCATGGCTTCTAGCCACTTCGCTGAATTGATGTCTAACATTGCTTATTCATAGATAGAAGGTTCTGTATCATCTATAAAGTATGCCTCTTGATCACCATCTGTGACAAATCGATATCCCTTTGGAGCCTTGGTTATTATGCTAGTTCTACGAACTAGTTATTTATTAGGAAGATCTATTGGCTCAGGTTCCTCAATTTAAACTGTATTAGGTTGTGGTACTTATGACACTTCATCAAGATTTATCTTCTTCCCAATGCCCCTTTATAGTATAAGCTTTTTCTCTAGAAAGGTTGAATATTTGGAAACAAACATCTTTTTGTTCATAAGGATGATAGAAATAATATCCTAAACTTTCTTTAGGATATCCCACAAATCTACATTTGTTAGACCTAGTTTCTAACTTGCTTGTATGTAACTTCCTTACATAAGAAGGACAATCCCAAATCTTAATATACTTAAGAATAGGTTTTGTCCCTTTTCATATCTCATATAGAGTTTTCGATACTGCCTTTGAAGGAAACCTATTCAATAAGTGTGCGGCGGTGAGGAGGGCATATATTCAAAAGAATATATGAAGATCAATGTAACTCATTACGAATCATACCATATCCAATAGGTTGCGATTCTAAAAGGAGTTCACTGAGAGAAAATCTCATTCTCTCTGTGATAATCAAGAAAATCATCAAACAAATATTTGTCTCTTCGATCAGATTAAAGAGCTTTAATACCTTTCCTAGTTTGCTTTTCAACTTCTTCTCTAAATTCTTGGAACTTTTCAAATGATTCAGATTTGTACTTCACTAAGTACACACTCCCACACTTTGAGTGACCATCAGTAAAGTTAATGAAGTATGAGTAATCTCCTCTCGCATTAAATGTTAGGGCCCACACATATCAGTGTGTATTAATCCTAATGCATATGTGGCTCTTTCTCCATGTCCACTAAATAGAGATCTAGTCATCTTCTAATGAGATAAGTTTCACAAGTTGGATAGAATTCAAAATCCGATATATCCAAGAATCAATCTTTTACCAACTTGTTTGCACTATCCTCATTGATATGACCTAGTTTTAAGTGCCACATGTATGGATGATTTAGATCATTATCTCATTTCCTTTATTGTTCTATATGAAATATTTTACTATCTAATTTTAGATGGTAAAACTAAGTAATAAGTCCCTATAACTAATCTAGTATTGCATGATCCATTTCTACGGTGAGGTTGACTTCTCTTTACTTAGTTTCATACTTTTTTCTCATAACTTGCAAATTATTATAAATACGAGAACTATACTCAATATCTAATACCCAAGTAGAAGCATTATTACCTAATAAGTTAATTTCATCAAAGGAAAACTAGGACTTGCCTTCCAAAGTCTTGTCTTGTAAGGTCATCCTTGTTGTTTCTCTTCCAATGCCCATCTTTGCCACAATAAGAGCACTGCCCCTTATCCTTCTTAGATTTTGATGAAATATCCTTTTTAACACCTCCTTTTAATCTCAATGATTTCTTCTTCTTCTTCAAGACTTACTTTTAGAGGAAGAAGCTCCATCAACAAGTATAATGGGTGTCTTAACCTTTCTTAATCGTAGCTCCTGCAGTCTTCAACAGAAAACAAGTTCTAAAAGCGTAGCTTTCAACTCATTCATGTTGTAGTTCATAACATACTACGATAATGAGTCTGGAGGGATTAAAGAATTGAGTCACTACTTAACTCCGCATCCATAATAAAATGAGCTAGTCTAACTACTCGATGTAGTTAATAATCTTTAATCCATACTCATAGACTAATGATCCTCCGAGAATCCTCTCCCTAAAGAGGTTATACTCACCATAAAACTCTTGTAGATGATGCAATATTGCATAAATAATTTTCATCTTGTCATATTTTTTCTAAATCTCATTAGACATAGATGTTAGCATGTAGCTCCTAGCCCACAAGTCATCCTCTTTCCACTTCTTATAAGTAGCAACCTTTTCTTCCAGAACATTCTCAGCAACAGTTGCTAGAATCGACTTATCAATAAACTAGGACATTTTCTCATAATTAAGAACGATTCTCAAATTCCTTAGATAATCTAGGAGATTGTACTAGTCAGTTTGTTTGCATCAAATATGCATGAAAGTGGGTTTAAACATTGCGATAAAATATGTAACAAAAAATAAAATATGCGTCAATTCATATTATTAACTACCATAAAGATTTGGTCTTTAATCTAAATGGTAACACCCACTATTCTTTTCAATTCCCAACATCTTCAATGTGGAAAGAGAAAAACCCCTTTAGAAGGTTTCCTAGTGGGGATTGGAATCCTATCACTATAGCCTTACGTATATTGCAAAAAACTATAATGTACTTGATAGGTAGATAAATTTATCTACATCTCATGAAATTTCCAATCATAATTTAGCCTATTAAATATATATGACCTTACGTGTAGCATAACAAATAATATCCATTTTAGTTAAGTTAAACCCACCATCATTACAAATGTCAACTAGTGATATAATACTTACGTGTAGCGTAACAAAGCTATATCAATTGTTTACCTCGTATACATCATATGTTTAATAGTAATTATAATTTTCCTACGGATGTAAACCTTATGTGTAGTGCAGAAAATTTACACATATAAGAAACTTTTCATATTGACTATAATGGTGGAAGGCTATGAACAATCATTCTTAATGATTTTCATTTACAACTTAATATTAAATATTTGCCTTTGAGGGATGTAGTTCACGTTTAGATCTCATCATTTTAACATGCATCAAATACATATAACAAGCATACAATATAATTACAAGCATAACATACATACATCACATGCATACATATTAACCTAAGTGGATGACTATAGACTTTTCCAAGCATGATTTACTTTAGCTATTAAAGTAAATCACTTGGTCAAGCCATAGGTAATTATTACATGAATATATCCCAAATATTCATATGTCTTCGATCTTCAATTGGGCCATCATGCTTCCTTGTGAATACCTTATTCACCTCAACAAAATCATATCTAACTCTAAATAACTTTACATACATCAAATATATATAAGAAACCTTGATCAGAAGTGTAGGAGAATTACATTGGAGGGAGATAGAAATTACATTGAGAGAAATAAGAGAATATGAGATTGCAAACCCCATTTAAAATTGAATAACAAAAAATAATACCATAAATTTAACCACGTACTAAGGTCTAGGTACAATAGTCATCCACTCATACAATCAAATTGCATAAACAAATAAAAACAATTCTATTCTAGTTATGCCTTTTTCTTCTTAAATTGCAAATCTAATTCCATTAGGTTTCCATAAACTTTTCTTAATCCTATTCCAAAAAAGATTAAGATTCCTTGTTCATTAGAAATCTCAATTCCAATGTGATAAGGATTTTAAAGTTTCAATTCCTAATCAAACTCCAACTTTTAAAACTTCTGATAATTGAAATTAAGAACACTTTTTAATTAAATAAATCAATTTAATTTAAATCCTTTTGAAGATGAAAATTAAACATTTGATTTCAATTAAAAGCATGTTTTAATTTTAAAAGAATTTGAAACAATTTCAAAAATTCTTTAAAAACCCAAAAAATTATTTTTACATCACACAATCGACTGTCAAAAGTTTCCATCTCAAACACAATTGATTGTCTCCTTGGCACAATCTAGTATCCTTAGCTTCTGATTGATTTTTCAATAACGTATGTGAGGGAACAATCGACTGTCCACTCAGGGAAGTCGACTGTCCACTTGAGCTAGTCGACTATCCCTTTGATAACTAAATATTTTTCACATTTTCAACGCGTGTTTTCTTCCCCAAACAACTTCTCTTTGATCCAAAATGCTATTTTGATCAACCAAATAGCTTAGAATCAATCTATACTTATTTAATTCATATTAAAAATAATATACTATAATTTATCATCGTAATAAGATAATAAATAATTCAAGAACACTTTCTTATATTCTCTTGCCCTAAAGTTTCATAAACCCTAATCTAACTCTTACATTCTAAATTTACAATCATTAGAATTTACAAGATCAAATATTTTAAGTCCACAACAATAGAATCAAAATCATTCAAATAATTCATAGAGTTAGCTTTGATACCACTGTAAGTCTAACGGCATAAATAACGTTGTGAAATTTAAAAATTTCTCAGCAATGCCAATAAACTTATCCCAAGAATTCTCTGAATGTATAAGAATGATAGTCCATCTCTCTATACAATGTTAGAGTTTTAAAACTTTGATGGAGATTCTTTTTTCTTCCTTTGGAAATAGATTAACGAGCTGTTCAAGCGTCCGGCCTCTAAGCGTACCCACACGAGAAATCAAGAATAAGGATCTTCTTCTCCGGGATGTGGAACACCACACGAGGAAGAACCCAGGGCTGCTCTAATTCATTATGTGAGTGCTAGCTCTAGGTTTTCATCTTTTTGTGAGAGAGAGAGAGAGACAAAAATTTGATTTTTGGCCTCACACCGATTGTGTTCTCTTAAGATTTCTATCAAATATAACCTTTATGTAGAGCTTTTACTCCTAAAAGCTTTAGGATTTCTAGAATTACAATTAAACCCTTGGTTTAATTAATTCCTAGAATTATCTCTTTTATCCTATTAGTTTTCTTTATTATTGCAATTGCTCAATTGTGTGTGGCCCCTTAGGTTCAATATTGCACTGGTAGTAGGTCATAAATTTTACATAACAATTGAACCCATCCAATTAATTAAAATTTTTAATTTTAATTCGAATTAAAACTCATTTTAATTCGAATTAAAACTGATTTTAATTCTCCCTTTAATTAAGAATTAATTACAGTTAATTTTTAAGGGCTTCTACAAGTTAAGATTGATATATAGTAATATGTCATGACTACCTATATAATAGGAATTAATGTGAACATTTTCGTTCACAATTACCATACAATCAATCCTTCCATCATACAATGTCCCAGATTAAAAAAAAACATGGATTTACTAGCAAGCCCTAATTATTTAATCATATGCATCTCGATCTCAAGACCATGACTTAAATGGTGAAATTATAAACTCATTTCTAATTTTCACCTCACTTTGGCTAAGGAATTTCCAAACCATGACTTAATCATATTACATAGAACATTTTCTCTCTTTTACTGAGAGTGATGGATCCTTTCATGTAAACTCACATACTTTCATGCATAAGTGGTCATACCCAATTACTATAGAGTAAAGAAACACTAAGAAACGTCTAATGTGTTGCTCAAACTTTTACAACAACTTCCCTCACTAGAAATTTCTCACAAGTGTTTAACACCTAAACTTTAACGACCCATCCCCAAGTGCGCCCTACTCGAGACGATATTGACACCTTTCAGTTCCGAGCTCTAACCTAAATGTCATGCATGCATATTTTTCATACAATAGAAATCACAATTTATCATGCTCAAATAATTCATCTCATGTACAATCACATTTACACAATACCATTAATACAACACATCTTTAAATCCGAATAATTGACAAATATTTAAATTTTCTCTTCTTTTTTATACAAATGCATAAAAAAAGAAATTTAGACTCAAGAAGACTCTAAGGATGCTGCTTCTAAACCACCTGAGCAATATTTAATAATTAGCTCTCAACTAGAGCTTGCTCCCATTTTTTGGCTACCACTTGGGGGGAAATAAAACATAAAAGTGGGAGGTGAGCTTCAAAAGCTCATTGAGTAACGTATTACTCAAAGTATTCAATTTTTCTATTTTATCTACCAATCTGTATTATTCATTCAATTAATTAGCATATAGCTCTAAGTGATATCCATTTTTTTAAATTATAAACCTTATGTTTCTTTCATATCTTTAATTAACAGAAGGGTGCCTATCACATAATGGAACTACACACCATATTATAATCACAAAAGAATTTATAGTACATTCATACTGTTGGTATTTGTCTAAGGATTAAACAAGTTTGAAAAGCTTCAGCATCCGGTCTCCAGGCCGTGGCTCAAGGTGTGCGCGCCTCAGCCTCTAGAAATTCCAGAAGTTAAGGGAGGAGTTGTGCGTCGTGGCCAAAGGTGTGTGCACCATGGAACAGGCCACCCAAGCCATGGCCTCTAGAGTGGCAGCATCTCCCCCCCCTTCTAAGCCGCGACATGCCCTGTTCTGAGCCATAGCTTGAAGGCACACTGAGACAAGTTTTTTCCAGCCTTTTGAAAGGTGCGTGGGGCATGAACAAAACGTACAAGATCACTTAGGATTGTTGAAGGGCTGTGATTGATTGGTCCTCAAGATCTAAGGGTGGAGATTGACTTCAAAGATTAGCTCAAGAAGTGGTGAACTATATAAAGGGTCATCTAGCTTCAATCTCAACACAAGTAAGTCATAACGTCAAGAGAGATTATCAACATCATCATCATACAAGAGAATTCAAGAGCAAATGTGAGAGTGCAAAGACACAAATCACAAGAGAGGCACTAGAATAGATCTCAACAAGAGAGGGTGGTTGTTTAGAGAGAGAGTAGTATAGATTGGGGAGAAAGGCTTTGTAATAGTTCCTTATCACTTTCTGTTTTCTCTTCTTTCGTTATTTAAGAACTTGAGATTCTTGAAGAGGAGTTGATGTATACGTAAAGAACCATTGATTTAGTGCAAAGAGTTCGGAGGAACTCACGGGCATGTAGGCTATTGCCGAACCTCGATAATAATTGGTGGTGTTCTTTCTTTGATTGGTTTTGATTCTTGTTTTGTTTCGATTGTATTACAAGTCGTTCTAGACTTAGATGTTTGGAAGATCACCACCTGGGCATCTTGAGATGGTTTCCCAACAGTGGTATCAGAGCTTTGGACAGCTGGTACCGAAGGAAGACTCCAAGAATCAAAGATTAACTTCTTGGGTAATTCAAGAATGAAGTAAAGATCAAGATCTGATCGTGTTCTTGATGGTGATTCAAGAACGGTATTGAGATCAATCTCTGATCGTGTTCTTAAGGTTTAGAAGAAGTTGGATAGCAATTGTGGGTGCTGCATAAATCTGAGATTTTCTCCGCAAGATGGCTTCAAATTTCATTGTTGAGAAGTTTGATGGAAAGGGAGACTTTTCCCTTTGGAAGCCGAAGATCAAGGTGGTTCTTATGCAACAAAAGGCGGACTTGGCGATTGGAGAAGATGAGGCTTTTCCAACAAGTATCACGGAGGTCCAGCGATTGAGATGACGAAGATGGCATACAGCACCATCTTCCTACACATGTCGGATAGTGTGACAAGGGAGTGCGGAGACTCAGAAGATCTAGCTGTCATATGGAAGAAACTAGATGAGTTGTTTCTTACCAAAACTCTCCCTAATAAGATTTATCTTCTTAAAAGAATCTTTGCTTTTAAAATGGATCCTAATAAAGAGTTGCAAGATAATCTGGATGTGTTTAATAAGCTAGTTCAATATTTTAATAGCTGTAGCATAACATTCCTGGATGAACAATTGGTTGTTATTTTGTTGAATTCTCTTCCTGATTGTTTTGATAATTTGATTAATGCAATTGAATATGGAAGAGATACACTAACCAAGGAAATTGTGATCAATGCTATAAAGGATCTTGATTTCAAAGCCAAGATGAGGGAAGCATCAAGTCGAGAAGGACTGTTCGTTAGAGAAAAGCTAGCAACTCGGTATGGAAGTAGCATCCATGGAAACTACTGGGAGAAATCAAAGGGTAGAGTGCAGAGCCATTGGAGATCGCATTCCAAACCAAAGTTTGGAGGGAAGCGATGCTTCTACTGCAATAAGGAGGGTCATTTCAAGAAAGATTGAAAGAAGAAGATGTGGGATGAGAGAGGAAGAAGCCATACCAACAATGGAGAGGTTTCGGTTGCTAAGGGAGAACAGCAAAATGATGTTCTTGTTGTGTGCTCAAATGTGAGCAGGCGGTAAGGTAGCGGGAAATGGATCCTGGATACCGGGTGCACTTATCACATGTGCCTTCACAGGGATTGGTTCAAGAATTTTAGGAAAACTAATGACGGAAAGGTTTTCTTGGGGAATAATACTTCTTGCCAAGTGAGGGGGATAGGAGATATCTAATTGAGGATGTTTGATGGAGTCACAAGGCTGCTACGGAATATGAGGTATCTTTCGAATTTGAAAAGGAATTTGATCTCACTGGGGTAGCTAGATTCCATGGGGTACACATACAAAGAAGAGGGAGGAAAGATCAAGGTAACCAAAGGATCTTTGATAGTGATCAAAGCAGCAATGAAGGATGGTCTCTATGAGATGATCGGAGAGACAAAATTCAAGGATCAAGCAGCAAGCTTGATGGCTGAGATGGATAAGGCAGTCCTTTGGCACACTCGCTTGGGACATATAAGCGAAAAGGGGCTGCAAGTTCTCTACAAGGATGGTCTACTTAGTGGTGACAAAGTAGAGAAACTTGAATTCTGCAAGTGTTGCGTTCTTGGGAAGCAACACCGGGTCAGCTTCAACACCGGAGTGCACAAGTCTAAGTGCATTCTTGAATACATTCATTCGGACCTTTGGGGACCAACAAGAACACCAACATAGGGAGTACTTTCTATCTTTAATTGATGATTATTCAAGAAAGGTTTGGGTTTATTTGCTTAAAAATAAATTAGATACTTTGAATAAATTTGTGGTGTGGAAAAAGTTGCTGGAGACTCAAACGGGTAGGGTAGTTAAGGCTTTAAGAACCGATAATGGCTTAGAATTTAGCAATAAGGATTTTGATAAATTCTGTGAGTTAAATGGCATTCTAAGACATAGAACGGTTATAAAAACACCTCAGCAAAATGGAGTTGCTAAGAGGATGAATAGAACCCTTATAGAAAAGGTTAGGTGCATGTTAATTGGGTCTGGTTTACCAAAATATTTTTGTGGCGAAGCTGTGTCTACTGCTGCATATTGGTTAATAGATCACCCTCTAGAGCTTTAGAGCTTAAGACTCCCGAAGAGATGTGGAGTGGGAAACCGCCTGAGTTGAATAACCTTAGGACTTTTGGATGTGCTGCATTTGCACATCAAAAGGATGATAAACTTAGCCCAAGGTCTAGAAAATATGTATTTCTAGGGTATGGTGATGGGGTTAAGGGGTTTAGGTTGTGGTCCTTAGAGAAAAAAGGATTGAAACTCATAATAAGTAGGGATGTTATTTTTAATAAATTGTTATTTCCCTTTTTGGAGAAAACTAACCCTGCAAGGGCTAGTGAGCAAACCAATTCGGTATTTGTGGAGCATAACATCAAGGAAAATTTAGTTTAGGTAGAGCAAGGAAGGTAAGAGGGTTCGGATAAGGTAGAGCCCATTGATGAAGGCCAACCTCAGGACACTCAAGAGGAGGCTGAACTAGAAGGGGTTGATGCAGCAAGTCAGAATGACTACCAGCTCACAAGGGACCGGGGAAGAAGGGTGGTTAGACCACCTTTGAGATATGGGTTTGCGGATGCTAATGTAGCAGCTCCTTGTTCAGAAAGAGGGATGGTTGAACCTGAAACTTACATTGATGCCATGGAATGTGAGGATTCATCAAGATGGCAGCTAGCTATGGAGGAAGAAATGTATTCTTTGAGGAAGAACAACTCTTGGGAATTGGTGCCCAAACCAGAAAAATAGAGAGTTGTGGATTGTAGGTGGATCTACAAGATCAAAGAAGGGAACACTCCAGGGGATGAAGTCCGGTGTAAACCTTGGCTGGTGGTGTAGGGGTTGACACAAAGAGAAAGCATAGATTTCACCAAAATATTCTCACCGGTTGTGAAATACAAGACGATACGGATAGTATTGGCAATGGTGGTCCAATTTGATTGGGAAATCGAGCAAATGGATGTGAAGACTGCGTTCTTACATGGAGAGCTTGCTGAGACCATCTACACAAGGCAACCCGAAGGATATAAGGAAGGAAGGTAGGGAGAGTTGGTGTGCCAATTGAAGAAATCTCTCTATGGCCTGAAGCAATCACCTCGACAATGGAATAAGAGGTTCGATTCCTTTATAACTAGCTTGGGTTTCATGAGGAGCTACTATGATTCGTGCTTGCACTACAAAGGGCACAAGGTGAAGGAAATGGTGATCATCCTCATCTATGTCGATGATATGCTGTTGGTTGGGAACTGTAGAGAGAGGACAGAAGAATTAAAGTCTCAATTCAGTTCGGAGTTTGAGATGAAAGATCTTGGCCGTGCACAAAAGATCCTTGGGATGAATATAATCTTGGAAAGGGAGAGAAACATATTAAAGGTTTCTCAATCTTCCTACATAGAAGAGATGATATCTAAGTTTTCTATGGAAGATAGAAAACCAGTGAAGGTTCCCCTTGCTGGTAATTTCAAGTTCTTCAGTGATCAATGTCCGAGATTGGAGGAAGAGAAGAAGGAAATGGAAAAGGTCTCTTACCCTAGTGCAGTTGGTTCAATCATGTTTACCATGGTAAGCACTAGACTTGACATTGCTATGTAATGAGTGTTCTCAGCAGGTTTATGAGTAATCTCAGAAAGAAGCATTGGCTTGGGATGAAGTGATTGCTGAGGTACTTGAAGGGAAGCCCAGTGTAGGGCTGGTTTATAAGAAGATGGGTAAGTCCATCTGTTTTGAGGGTTATGCGGATTTGGACTATGGAGCAGACCGGGATAAAAAAAGATCGATTACCTTGTACTTCTTCAACTTAAATGGATGTTGTATAAGTTGGAAGGCTCAGTTGCAGCCAGTGGTAGCACTCTCAACAACCGAGGCTGAGTACATAGCGGCAACGGAAGCCATTAAGGGGGCTATGTGGTGCAAAGGATTGTTGGAAGAGTTGAAGGTACTAAAAGAATAAGTGGTGGTGTATTCGGATAGCCAAAGTGCGTTTCACTTGTGTAAGAATCCGGAGTTCCATGAGAGGACTAAGCACATGGATGTTTGGTATCATTTCATTCGGGAAAATGTTACAGAAGGATGCATTCATGTGGACAAGGTGGCCACGGAGGAAAATCCTGCAGATTTAGGCACCAAAGTTCTACCTCTAAGCAAGTTCAATTATTGCCTTGAACTTCTTAGGATTGGAGTCGGTTGATATGATGACTCAAGATGAGTTTGGATCCTGAGTTTCCTGCACAATGGGTTCGGGTTTAATTGCTTAGACAGAGGTAGAGATTTTTGGTATTTGTCTAAGGATTAAACAGGTTTGAAAAGCTTCAGCATCAGGTCTCCAGGCCGCGGCTCAAGGTGTGTGCGCCTCAGCCTCCAGAAAGTCCAGAAGTTGAGGGAGGAGCTGTGTGCCACCGTCTAAGTTGTGTGCACCATGGCACAGCCGTGTGCGTTGGAATAGGCCACCCAAGCTACTACTTCTAGAGTGGCAGCATCTCCCCGCCTTTCTAAGCCGCAATATGCCCTATTTTGAGCCGCGACTTGAAGGCACACTGAGACAAGTTTTTTCCAGCCTTTTGAAAAGTGCATGGGGCATGAACAAAATGCACAGGATCACTTAGGTTGTTCAAGGGCTATGATTGATTGGTCCTCAAGATCTAAGGGTGGAGATTGACTTCAAAGATTGGCTCAAGAAGTGGTGCACTATATAAAGGGTCATCTAGCTTCAATCTCAACACAAGTAAGTCATAACATCAAGAGAGATTATCAACATCATTATCATAAAAGAGAATTCAAGTGCAAGTGTAAGAGTGTAAAGACACAAAACACAGGAGAGGCACTAGAATAGATCTTAACAAGAGAGGGTCATTGTTTAAAGAGAGTAGTATAGATTGGGGAGAAGGGCTTTGTAATAGTTCCTTATCACTTTCAATTTTCTCTTCTTTCATTCTTCAATAACTTGAGATTCTTGAAGAGGAATTGTTGTATCTGTAAAGAACCATTGATTTAGTGCAGAGAGCTTGGAGGAACTCATGAGGACGTAGGCTATTGTCGAACATCGTTAACAATTGCTGGTGTTCTTTCTTTGATTGGTTTTGATTCCTGTTTTGTTTCGGTTGCATTACAAGTCGTTCTAGACTTGGGTGTTTAGAAGATCATCACCTGGGCATCTTGAGGTGGTTTCCTAACACATACACTCATCACACAATCTAGTCTCTCAATTTTCACATCACAAATAATCAATCAATAAGCACAATATCATCCCGTCACACAAATCAACATCATATGCCTTTCATTAGGCCAAACACATAATGTGTCCCTCATTGGGCTAACACATCAATAGTTATATGAAATGCAATGTAATGTAAGATCACATCTTGGTTCATTTCATCTCTTTCATTTCATTGCCCCTCACTGGGCTAATCATATAACAATGGGGACGTCTTCTAACGTACTGGTACTTCTCTCAACATCATCACTCAGCATAGTCACTCAACATCATCTCTCAGCGTTGTCTCTCAGCATCATCTCTCAGCATATGTCCTCACATGTATACTCGAATCACACAACATGTTTATAATGAGAGCACAATTTTCACACCACAACCATAAGGTCATATTTATGCAGTGTAATTCACATCACAAGCAAATCTCAAATAAAATCAATCACACATTAAATTCATAATAATTTACTATACCACAATCACAATTCTTTCAATAATAACGTCACTTCTTCCCCATATCCGCAAGAGAATATATATTTCAATAAATCAACAAAGTTCAACAATCACATGTAGCAGCAAGCAGTTCGTACACAATCACAACTTAACTATAAATATATATATATATATATATATATATACATATTATTTAACTCATTTTATACATAATTTATCCAGGCGCACAATCATTCATCATATCAAAACCTTATTATAAATTATATATATATATATATATATATATTTATATATCTTAATTTCACATCCATCAATTATTAGGTCCTTCTCGCTTACTAGGAGTAAGGTATACTCACATTGCTACACGATCCACAAACTAGTCTCCAACTACCTCAATTACCCTTCAAAGTTGTTCCACTTGAGCCTAGAATTGAAACAATACTTCACCCCATTATTATCAATCATTATCCAATACTAAGCAACCCCAAATGTATTTGTATAGTTTAAATATCATGCGCGCACTTCGTACGCAATCCAAAAATAGAAAAATCAAAGTGCTATGTCATTTTTCTTCCTTTTTCAAATCATTGACTTTTGGCTTTAAAAACACTTTAATCTTATGAAAACTAAGCATTTAAAAGGTTGTTTAATCATGTTTCCAATGCATTTGAAGATTAAAATCACATTGGATAGGTTTTACATGCAAAAAATGAAGGAAAAGGGTCAAAATCTCAAAAATTAGCATGTTGTAGTCGACTACAAGAGGCTGTAGTCGACTAAAACAGCTCCAGTAGCCTTTTGTAGTCAACTACAGCCTATTTTAGTCGACTACAACATCATCTTTACATCAAAATCAGTCCAAATACCTACTATAGTCGACTACACACTAGGTTAGTCAACTACACCCTCCATTCCTATAAAAAAAAAAAATTGTATGAAAACTCCTTTTTTCCTCCAAATTTGTTCTTGATTTCAATGAGACTTCTCAAATATTTAAAGATACAAGTTTCTTAAGTGTTTACATCAAAAATTTTACATTACCCACAAAAACAGTTGAACATTAAACTCCCAAATCATGAAATTTGGCATAAAACCCATTTTGCTTTGAAATTACCTAAATTTTCTCAAAATTTTCTTGAGTGGACTTCAAATCCGTGGATTTTAAACTAAAATTTTAAGTTTATAAACATGCTTGAAGATTAAGTAGACAAGAAGGTAGATTTTTACCTTGATTTGAAACTTTTCCCCATATCTTTCTCCTTTTCGTTCTCTTCTTCTTCTTTTCTTTTCTTCTATCTTTCTCTCGGTCTCTCTAGAGACTTTGAACAAAAAAATCTGATGCCTCTCTCCCTTATATAGCCTTTCTTTTGTCTTAATACACATTTACTCTTCCACTTCTCATTTTTTGACATTTCACCACACCATTCTTTAAAATTTCAGTTTTTACTTAGTTTTTCTTATTATTCTTCAGAAATTTTGTAATCCTCTATTGACATATGTTTTTATTATTTGATTCTTAGTTTATTTATTTATTTTCAAGTCTCAGACATTCTAATATGAATTAATTGTAGTTTATTTTCAGATAAATGTACTAATTCTTATAAAAGTACACTTGCGTGAATTTAAAATAATTTAATTAAGTACTGGACTATATAATTCTGCCCCACTAATAAAAAATTTTGCTCAAAATTTATTCTAGCGTAGGTCCGCAAATGAATGAGTTCTTATCTTCCTCATACCCATCTCATTACTTGACACATTCCTAAGTCTCATTCTTCCAAAGTATTTTATTTAAAGATAAGACTTTGTTTCGATTGTAAGTTTTTATTTGCTTTTAAACCATTTTAAATTCAACATTATAATATCTTATTTATTTATACTAGCACAAATTAACACACCATTTAAATCAATTTTACTCAAAATTTAACTGAAGATCCCGACTTACACATCAAATAGCACTTTACACCTCATACAATCACTCTCTTAGTTTCTTATTTACTTTATCTGATAAAATTTAAAATCTTCTCTTATAGTAACACATTATCCGTTAAAAATTTCAATTATAATTCCACATTTTCCAATACCGTCACCATCTCTAACTCTTTCACATTCTTAACTTAATTAATCTCTTCGACATTTTACTCTTGTTCTTTACTACTTGACACACCTCCATAAAATAAGCTCTTTATCAAAATGCTTACTTGTTCTCAATATTCTGAAAAATTTTAAACACTACCTTTTCACCAAATAAATACTCAAAATCTGTCAACAATGCTATTCCAAAATTTAGATTTAACTCAATGTTAGTTTATCCCCTATCTTCTTAAACTATTTGCTTCACAGCTTCCATTTACTTTACTTTAAATCAATTAACAACTTCAAACTCATCTTTCTATTCACTCACCCAGTTTATAACATCTTCTCATCATTTTTGATCAATTTCGTGGTTCATCTCTTTACATATTATGAATCTCTTAACTCCCGTACAAAATTTTCTACCACTGATTTAATATCATTAAAGTACTGAATTATATCTAGAGGTGGTTCTCTCTAATTTAAAGAGACAATTACCAAATTATTTTTTCACCATCTCAAGTAAATTCCCATAATTAGTTTATCTTTCAAATTTTCTTCACCTATAGTTTCACTTGATTTTCACCAACTCATCTCAAACCTTTGATCATACTTCAAAGCCATTACTCTCCCTATTTCTTCGAAATCACTTCACTCTTTCACATGCTCAATTGATTAAATCTCCCATTCACTTCTCTTAATTATTAACTCCATAGATAATATTAGATCACTACTCATCTTGCCCACTTAACTCTCATAAAAATCACGAGATAATGCTTTACTTAAAATCAAAATAAAGAGTTTCTCCACATTACTTCAATCATCTTCACCTTTTTCTTAAAGGGTTGCCAATTTAAACTTTTTATGTTATAATCTTTCTTGATCCTCAACACCATACTCCTTCACAAATGTATCATCTTATTGTATTTAAAGTTCTCACCCAATCGAATTAAATCTTTAAGTTATATCAATCTTGTTGATTTTTCCGTCAAAACAAAAGATTTCAGATTACGCCCAAAACATAAAGCGGCTATTGTAGTATAGTTTTGGGGTGTCGATTCCACAGGGAAACAAGTTAATTACGAAAGAAGTTATAAACTTTACCACTAACGACAATGATTAAGTGAGAGAATATGAGTTTTGATAATGCAACATTGTGTAAAAGAGTTGTGCGAATATAACGAAGAATATAAATAAGAAATAACAAGGTTCCGGGAATTCTCCTTAGGTTCGTTCCCTATTTCCACTCTTGATTCAAATTTTTATCTCGATTGCAAGTTTCACATCCTAAACCGGCAATCGGAAATTATTCAATCAAGCACATTTATATCTCTAATATAATTGCTACAAATTACTCTTTGATTTCAATTCAAGCACACATGATTTATCTTATAGATTAGCAAGAAACGACAATATATTGCAATAATGATATCACAGTAATGGTCGATCTATAAGATAAATATACCGAAATCAATTACATCCAAACAACTTGACATAAGAAAAGCTTGACTAGACTTATGTGGAGTAGAAGGATGCAATCACCGGATTGAAAGAAACTAAAAGAAGAAGAATATAGAATACAGCTATCACATGAACTCAAATCCTTCTTAATTAATCAAAGAGTAAATCATAGACAATGTTTTAACAAAAAGTCCATACAAATGAATCAAGAACAGGAAATAAGGAACAATAAAACCCTAAGGATTCATCCCTTTCCCTTGTTTGATGATTAGTTAGCCATGAAACTCAAGGTGGAAAAACAATATAGATGTTCTCCCCTTGATTTCTTGGCCATGGAGCTCAAGGTGGAAGAACAATGTGGATGTTCTCTCCTTGATTTCCAACTTACGAAAACTTAAACGAAATGCTAAAAACTTCTTCAATTTTTATCTATCAAAAACTGTCTTTATTTTTCTCCCCGAGCTCTCTCCCTTGGCTGCAAACCTTAAGCATATATTTATAGCCCACGAGGGAGAGCTGTCTTTGCACAGCTCTAATTTGAGTCTGAATTGGAGTCCATGTGCGCACTGCTGGAAAGTGAAAGCTGGAACGTGAAGGTGGTCCAGCAGCATGTGCGCGCTGCTGGCTTTGTCTGAGCGTGTGCCCGGGCGCTGGAAAGTGAAGGCTGGAACGTGAAGGTGGGTCCAGCAGCATGTGCGCGTGTCCAAGTGTGCACCTGGGCGCTGGAAAGTAAAGGTGCAGATGGCGAGGGGTGCGGCGCTGGTTCCTGGGCGCCTAGGCGCTGGTTCTTGTTTGCCTGGGCGCTGGGGCGCTGGTTCTTGTTTTCCTGGGCGCTGGGGCGCTGGACAGTGAGAGGTGAGGCGCTGGGCATTGTTCTGGAGGCCCTGAACTGTTTCCGCTAAAACTGCCATAACTTTCACTAGAAAAATCCTTTTTCCGAACCGTAAAATTCTCCAGAAAATAGACTTCCGGATCTTTCTAAGCATATATAGCTCATCTACATCAATACAGTTTAATCTGCAAAGTTGATTGATCTGTACAGGAAATTCTGGCAATTCAGTGAAACACCTTCAGCTTGTATGCAGAAGTGCACACACTAGTGTGCCTACCCTTAACTTGTTCCAAAGTGATGCACACACTTGTGTGCAGTCTTTCAACTCAATGTAATTTATTGGTCCAACCTCTTTTAATTATCTTTAAATCATTTTTGGAAATGTCTAAACCTTGGACAAAAACGAGCACCGACACCCAAGATCTTTTGGTGCTTTAAACATGGATCGCTTTATCATCTCTCTTGTACTCAACGCACCTGAAAATGCATCAAATTAAGTCAATGATTTATTAATAACACTTTAGAGTTATCAACATTTAAAAGTGCGATTACGACTGAGATTAACCCTAAAGTGTTAACAATTAAGTATTGTTTAGATGCATTTTATGACTCTTATCACAACCCCCAACTAGCTTATTGCTAGTCCCTAGCAATTCAAGCGAAAGACATGAAATGGGTTCTTTATTTAGAAATTAATGCGCAATACAACAATGCTAGTGTTAACCAAGAGTGATTCAAAATCTTTGTCTCAAAAATCATGCGTAACATATAGCATAGAGAGTCATTAAATTTCACTCAAATCCAAAAATAATTCAAACATCAATCTTAAAATCGTTATTGACTCTTAACATCCGTCTTACCACAATCCAATAATCTGAACATCCGGATGATTTTATGCACAATATTCATGAATACAAGTCTTGGCCTCTAAAAAAATAAATCGCGTGACATCAATCACAAAAACAAGCTCCATAAGCTTACATTTCAAACCACTCTCCACTATTGTAGAAAAATCACATTACATTGGATCAATAGGTCTTTAATGAGCTTGTAATGTTCGGTTAAGGTAAAGGCTAAGAAAGAATGGGAAGAATTCACAAGTAAAAGAACTTTATCTCTCAGTTTTGAACATAGCTCTTTAAGCACTGGATAACCTTACTTCAGTACCCAACTCTTCCAACCATTTTTTTTTTTTTCTTAAAAGACCATTCACCTCCTTTTTCATTTCTTTCTTTTCCACAACCCCCAACTTATCTCCTTTAATGTACTTGGGTTGTGGTAGTGATATTTTTTCATATTTCCACCCTTACTCATTTTAAGTGCTTCTCACAACATGTGTATAGTTAAATTCTTTTTAAGAGAGAGGTAAGGATAAAATATTCTCTTTAGGCTTATAAGGGTAAGTGAATGGGTTTTTGAAAGAAACCAGGCTCAACTTCGTTTTCAAGAAAAAGGCTCAAATAGGTGACTAGTGATATATATCGCAAGGGTAGGTTTGAAAGGCTCAAACGGTTCAAAAATGGCCTATATCATATCCTAAGTAATGTGCATTCTAGGAATTCGCCTCAAGAGGTTATCAAGTAAGTTCTAGAGCTTGCCGAGACCGCAAAAATATTCACAAAATAATCACACATAAAACTTTTCTAAATGCTTACGATTAATCATACAATCTTACCACAAGCTAGAGTCTCTAACCAAATCAAGATTGATACTTAAATTAATTTCAAACCGAAGCAAGATTTAATTTCTTCTAAGTGCTATATACTATCTCAATTAAGGTCATATCATTGACATGTGAATAACTCCAAGGCTAACACAAAGCATGCTAAAAACAAACCCTTTTTTTTATTTTTTATTTTTTTATTATCCTAACAAACAAAACGTAGGAAAGTGACACCAAGCAGTTCAATGGAAAAAGGAAAGAAATGTGTTTCCTCCACCCCCAACCTAAACATTGCATTGACCTCAATGTGAAAGAAAAAGGAAAAGAAACTCCCTTTGTTAGCCAAAAGTGCACAGAAGCTGAAAATTGCACACCACCATTTGAACTGCATACCATTCTTCTCGCTGAAATTTTTGATCTACAATATAGAACAGAACAAGCAAAAAGAAAGCAACTACGGTGTAACATCAAGATTCCCACCGTATGTTAGGTTAGCACACGAAATGGAAATAACTAACAACTAAGATAAAATACGAAAAATAAATAAAATAAAAACACAAAAAAAAAATGTTAGTACAATAAATAAAATAAAAGTGGTCAAACAAGAGATATCCCTACTAATCCTCGAAATTATCATCCTCTACTTCAATCTCTTCAGTCCCTTCACCTTCCTCGGGAGGTGGGTCAAAAAATGAACCCGGATAGGGTGGCATAGTAGGAAAAAGACCCATATTACAACTAGTAGCGGAGGCAAGGTGTTGGTACATCTGACCAAAAGCAGAGTTGACCTCTGCTTGGTAATCAGCTTGCCGAGCCAGGAACCGGTCTTGCCTAGCTAACATTTGGTCTTGACGATCTAGCCTATCAAACAACAATTTATGATGCTCGTCAAAACGACTCTCTAAGCGCTCAAGGCGCTCAGCAACTATGATATTCCTAGAGGGGGGAGGGGTGCTAGCAGCTATGGCTCCCTCGCTCGAAGTTGGCGGCCTGGAGGCTTTAATCTGAGCGAGCATGCCATCATCAATGGGTTTCTTTGGTGGTTGGGTTTCCTCATCAGTACTGTGTGGGACTCCAGCTCGGATACACAATTGGGTAATTAAAGAAGGAAAGTATAATCCGAGCTTTAGTTTAACAGTGTGTAAGATGGATTTACAGATGACTTGGCCCACATCGACAGTCATTCCCATCAAAATTGCATAAATCAGAATAGCTCGCTCAACAGTGAGATCACTATAGTGCAAGGCAGGCATCAACCTGTGACACACAAATATTGCCAAGCCCGAGCGTTGACATTTAGAGAAGCAGCGGGCAAGGTGGTCGGGGAATCACCCGACATTTTCCATGTAGTGCCCGGAATACAGAGAGTATGGCGAATCTCTTCATAATTAAATGTAGACACATATGCTCTATACTCACTGTGTGGGATGTCAGGTAACCCATAGAAGTTATTTATTGATGAGCTGCTAAAAGAGACTATTTTTCCTCTTACCCACACTTTACCATTGCTATGTTCGTCGGCATTAGCGTAAAATTCTCGGACCAAATTTGGTAGGGAATGAAAGGGTGATTTTGTAAATGCACTCCAATTCCTATAGAGAATCATTCTAAAAAGAGTCGGGTTCGCACTCTCGGTAATGTTAAATCCTCTCTCGGGAATGAGTTTTCTATTTTGCATTATTTTAACATAGCTCTCACTCGCTTCAAAACTAACAAACTTAGTCTCATCAAACTCTTGTGGTTCTTTTCCTTTAGCTCTTTTCATCCTTGGTGCGATGGAAATTAAATAAATGAAACAATGAACTTAAGAGTAAAATTTAACCACCAAAAAGCACAATTGAACAATGAAGAAGAGAAATTGGTCTTACTTGCCCACAATTGGAGAGAGGAAAAGCTACCCACCAATTTGATATCTTTGTGAAAAAAAAACAAGTTCTTCTTAGAACCAAATCTCTTGAAGAAATTTCCTGCAAAAAATGGGAGACATTAGTGTGCAATTCTTCAAGAATTGAAGTTTAGATCAAGAAAGGAAGAGGGAAAAAGTTGGTATAGGTTGATATGGAGGGACAATGAGAGAGAGAGAGAGGAGTGTGAAGCCATTGGTGTGAGAGGAGAAATGAAAAAGAGGCTGGAAAAAGTGTTTAAATAGGGCAGATTTTAGGGTTTTGGTGCTGATGGGCTCGGCCAAGCGGTGAGGCGCTGGGCTTGAGAGAGGCGAGGCGCGGGCCTGGTGTGCTGGGGCGCTGGGGCGCTGGCTGGAGAGAGGTGAGGCGCGGGCCTGGTGTGCACTTGGGCGTGCTGTGCGCCTGGGCCTGGTGGGCCTGGGCCTGTGCGCCTGGGCCTGCTGTGCGCCTGGGCCTGCTGTGCGCCTGTGCTGTGCGCCTGGGCCTGTGCGCCTGGGCCTGCTCCAGTGTCCTAAAACAGAAAATTCCTTGCTTGTACCAAAACAACACACAAAGAAAATAAATAAATAATAAAATAATAATAATAATAATAAAATAAAATAGGCTTAACAACACAAAAAAAAAATCTAAATAAACAAAGACTTAAAAAAAAAAAATAATAATAATAATAATAAAACAAAAATTCTAAATTAGTCAAAAAATTCAACAAAACAAAATAAAAACTAGTATACAGTGGAACGAAAGTACCCGATTACCAAACATAAATCGGGGCCACCAAAGAAATTTCTTCGGTGCTGACTTTAGCATGTTCCAAGTACAGCTTCAACCTTTGGCCATTGACTCGAAATGCTTGACCATCGGAAGGATCTTCAATCTCAACCACTCCATTGGGAAAAACACTCTTTACCACATAAGGTCCCTTCCATCGCGATCTCAATTTTCCCGGATGGAGATGTAATCGCGAGTCATACAGAAAGACTTTATTACCTTGTTCAAAATGTTTTCGGAGTATTTTCTGATCATGTACCGTCTTCATCCTTGATTTCAAATCCTTAGCATTGTCATATGCATCATCCCTCAACTCCGCAAGTTCGCAAAGTTGCAATTTCCTTTCTTCACCGGACAACTTAAGGTCATAGTTAAAATTTCGGATAGCCCAGTATGCTCTGTGCTCAAGTTCTACTGGCAAATGACATGCTTTGCCAAATACTAAACGATAGGGAGATGCTTCAAGAACCGTCTTGTATGCTGTCCGATACGCCCAAAGTGCATCCGACAGGCGCAAGGACCAATCTTTTCGGTTCGGATTCACCGTTTTCTCAAGTATCCGCTTAATCTCCCTATTTGCTAATTCAGCTTGACCATTAGTTTGTGGATGATATGCTGTAGAAACCTTATGGGTGACTCCATACCTCCGCATTAAAGCCTCAAAAGAACGGTTACAAAAATGTGACCCTTGATCACTAATGATAACACGTGGAGTACCGTACCTAGATAAGATATGGTCTTTTAGAAATTTAACAACAACTGTATTATCATTAGTGCGGCTAGGTATTGCTTCAACCCATTTAGAAACATAATCAACAGCAAGGAAAATATAAAGATACCCAAAGGAAGGTGGGAATGGTCCCATAAAATCGATCCCCCAACAATCAAAGATTTCTATCACTAGGATTGGGTTGAGAGGCATCATATGACGGCGGGACAATGAACCTAACCTTTGGCATCTGTCACATGATCTACAAAACTCATTAGCATCTTTGAATAAAGTGGGCCAATAAAAACCACATTGCAAAATTTTTGCGGCTGTCTTTTTGATAGAAAAATGGCCACCGCAAGCATATGTATGACAAAAGGTTAACACACTGTTAACTTCCATATCTGGAATACATCTCCTTATTATTTGATCAGGGCAATATTTAAACAAATAAGGATCATTCCAGTAGAAGTTTTTCACCTCAGCCAAAAACTTACGCTTGTCTTGTGCACTCCATGTAGATGGAACTTGGCGAGAAACTAAGTAGTTGGCAATGTCGGCATACCATGGTGTGTGACCAAGAACAGCAAATAGGTTTTCATCCGGAAAGGCCTCCCCAATGGGCACGAGGTCAGTTTCACTTTTGAATTCCAAGCGAGATAAATGGTCCGCCACAACATTCTCTACCCCTTTCTTGTCTTTGATGGTTAAGTCAAATTCCTGCAAAAGCAGAATCCAATGTATCAAACGGGCCTTAGCATCCGTTTTTGAAAAAAGAAATTTAAGGGCGGAGTGATCTGTGAATATCGTGATAGGTGAACCAATCAAATAAGATCGAAATTTATCCAATGCGAATACTACAGCTAGTAATTCTTTCTCGGTTGTGGTATATATCATTTGAGAATGATTCAATGTTCTACTAGCATAATAGACAGCAAATGGTTTTCCCTCATTTCGTTGTCCTAAAACAGCCCCTACAGCATAGTCACTAGCATCACACATAATTTCAAAAGGCAAAGTAAAATCTGGTGATCGCATAATAGGGGCGGTTGTAAGCTTAGAAATCAATGTCCTAAAGGCTTGTTCACATTCAAGGCTCCATTTAAACTCGGTATCCTTCGTCAAAAGGCTACATAGAGGTCTAGAGATGGCACTAAAATTTTGAATAAACCTTCTATAGAACCCAGCATGACCTAAGAGAGACCTCACATCTTTAATATTCTTAGGAGCGGGGAGTTTAGAGATCAATTCAATTTTTGCTTTATCTACTTCTATCCCTTTTTCAGAAACTATATGGCCCAAGACTATTCCAGAAGATACCATAAAATGGCACTTCTCCCAATTAAGCACTAGTCCTTTTTCTTCACACCTGCACAAAACATTTTTCAAATTAGATAAACATGAATCAAAAGAAGTTCCAAACACAGTTAAATCATCCATATACACTTCTACACATTTTTCAACCATGTCACTGAAAATACTCATCATGCATCTTTGAAAAGTCGCTGGTGCATTACATAACCCAAAGGGCATCCTTCGAAAAGCAAAAGTACCAAAAGGACAAGTAAAAGTGGTCTTCTCTTGATCCTCTAGGGCAATCCCTATTTGGTAGTATCCTGAATATCCATCCAAAAAACAATAGAAAGGATGGCCAGCCACCCGTTCCAAAATTTGATCTATGAATGGAAGAGGAAAATGATCTTTCCGAGTGGCTGAATTAAGTTTCCTATAGTCTATGCACATTCGCCACCCGGTCACTACCTTAGTTGGTACTAGTACTCCCTTCTCATTTTCTACCACAGTAACCCCAGCTTTCTTAGGAACTACTTGGGTTGGACTAACCCACTTACTATCCGATATCGGATATATAATTCCTGCATCCAACAGCTTTAAGACTTCTTTCTTAACTACCTCTTTCATAGTTGGGTTTAATCTTCTTTGTGGATCTCTACGGGGGTTAGATCCTTCTTCTAAGTAAATCCTATGGGAACAAATTAAGGGGCTTACACCCTTAATGTCAGCCATGGTCCAACCTAATACAGATTTATGTTCTCCCAACAACTTCAGCAGTTGATCACATTGTATATCACTAAGTTCAGAGGAAATAATGACCGGAAAAGTATCACCTGGGCCTAAGAAAACATGCTTGAGTCCTTTGGGAAGCGGAGCTAAATTGGGCGTTGGTGTCTCCTCGGAAGAGGGTTTGGGTGCCTCCCTTTCTCTAGGCAACTCCTCAAAGCATGGCTGCCATGATTTCTTCATAAATCCCTGCGGCTTATCAGAAATATCAACAACATTAACGGCATGAGGATATATAGAAGAATCATTAAAATCAAAATTATTAAGAAGGAATTCCAAAGAGTTAGAATTGTCCTTAATGTATTCATCCTTCAAAATAAGCTCGTCAATCATGTAAGTGTCAAAACACTCATCCTCCTCATGTGGTTGCCTTGACATTCGAAAAACATTTACCTCCAGAGTCATATTTCCAAATGATAATGTCATTAGGCCATTCCTACAATTAATGAGGGCATTGGCGGTGGCAAGGAATGGTCTTCCAAGTATCAAAGGAATTTTTGACTCCGTATTCACAATAGAGATGGTATCTAAAACCAAGAAGTCAATAGGATAATAGAATTTGTCAATTTGCAATAAAACATCTTCTACTATACCTCTTGGTTTTCTTACCGATCGATCCGCTAATTGGAGTACCACAGAGGTTGGTTTGATCTCACCTAGACCGAGCTGCAAGTAGATGGAGTATGGCATGAGGTTCACACTAGCCCCTAAATCTAACAATGCTTGCCCACAAGATTTGTTTCCAATTTGGCAAGCCACCGTTGGACAGCCCGGATCTTTATATTTGGGCGGTGTCGTGCTATCAATTACCGCACTTGCTTGCTCCGTTAAGAATGCGGTCTTCTTCACATGGTGCCTCCTTTTCAGTGTGCACAGATCCTTGATGACTTTAGCATAGTTAGGAACCTGTTTTATGACATGAAGAAGAGGGAGGTTAATTTTAACATGCTGAAGTTGTTCAAGGATCTCACCTTTTAATGCTGAATTCCTCTCCTTAGGCTTAAGGAGTGCCTGAGGGAAAGGCACTGGTGAAGGGTCGATATGAGCATCTTGTTCCTTGGGAGCTTCATCCTTGTTGCTCACGGTGTTGGGACTCAGATTTGGTGATAGAGTAGGTCCATCTAGTTTCTTACCACTGCGGGTGATCATGGCATTAACTTCTTTAACATTATGATTTTCAGGATCGGAGGTTTGTGCCATATGTTGTCCCCGTGGATTTTGTTGTGGTTGCGAAGGGAACCGACCTTGCTCTTGAATTGTCAAGAAACTAGTCAACTTGGTGAGTTGACTTTTTATCTCCTTTTGCTCCTCTTTGATCCCCTTTTGCTCTTCTAGCAACCGTTGATTTATCTTGACTTGTTCTTCTGCACTCTTGGCATGTACCTGCAAAAATGACTTAAAAGCATCTTCCAAAGGTAAAGATTGTTGTGGTGCACTAGATGAAGTCGCTTTCGGTCTCCAATGGGTACTAGAGTGGGGATGAGGTTGTATATCAGATCTCCAATGGGGGCTAGATTGGGTAGGAGGTTGCATATCAGATTTCCAACTGAAATTAGGGTGATTCTTCCAACCGGGATTGTAAGTGTTAGAGTAGGGTGAGTAAGGTTTCCTAAAGGGGATACCCAAGGAGTTACACTCTCCCTTTATCTCCAAATAAGATGGACAATCCTTTGGTACATGATCTACCCCATTACACATAAAACAGGGTTCATGGGACTCTACCCTAGCAACCGGTTCGGGGGCTCTAACATCCTTGGTTTTTAAGGCTTCAATTTCCTTAGTTAGAGCCTCTAAACGGGCTTTAACACTATCCTCTTCCTTAAGTTGGTAGATTCCAGCGGGTTGATTTCTCCTAGTACTTTCCATGGCACTCGGTCCTGTCCAAGTGTGGGCTTTTTCTGATAGGTCATCTAGGAAATCTATGGCTTGATCGGGATCTTTTTGAAGAAAATCCCCATTACACATCATTTCTATGAATTGCCTCTCCCTACTTAGGAGTCCATCATAGAAATAGCTGACTACCCGCCAACTTTCATACCCATGGTGTGGACAAGAATTTAAAAGGTCCTTGAAACGTTCCCAAACTTGATATAAGGTTTCACTCTCCTTTTGTGCAAAGTTTGAGATTTGTCTCTTAAGGTTGTTGGTCTTATGGGTTGGGAAGTGTTTTTGGAAGAAAACTTGGGTCATCTCATCCCAACTACCAATAGACCTAGGCCTTAACGAGTACAACCAAGTCTTGGCTTTTTCCTTAAGTGAAAAAGGGAAAAACTGGAGTCTGACAGTGTCCACCATATCAGCCCTATTTTGGAAGGTTGCTACTACTTCCTCGAATTCCCTAATGTGGATGTAGGGGCTTTCATTCTCAAACCCATGGAAAGTTGGTAGCAATTGTATCATGCCCGGCTTAAACTCAGCTTGTGGGGCATTAGGGGGGAACATGATACAAGAGGGTGTGGCCGTTCGGCTAGGGTGCAAATAGTCTTTAAGTGTCCTAGCAATATTTTCATTGTGATTGTCGGCCATGTTATCAAAATCCTCTAAATTCTCAGATGGGGGTGCACTATGGTATGATCTAGGCGAGGTTTCACTGACGGACGTGGAAGGAGAGGGTGACTCTAATTCGGGTCCTCTAATGAATCTGCCTCGCGAATCTCTTGGTTTAAGCATGCACCAATTAATTTAGAGGGGAAATAAAATATGTAAAATAGAATAATAAATATTTAATAAATAAATAAATAAATAAAACAGAATAATAAACAGATAAATAAAACAGAATAATAAACAGATAAATAAAACAGAATAATAAACAGATAAATAAAACAGAATAATAAAAGAAAATTAAAAAAAAATAAAAGTAAAGAAACAATACTACGATATTTACAAAGTGCTGAAAAGAAAAATATTTACGATTTTTTTTTAATATATTCTTTTTTATTTTATTTAAAGTTGACAAGCTTCCTTGTACTTAAGCTTGTTTCCCCGGCAACGGCGCCAAAATTTGATTACGCCCAAAACATAAAGCGGTTATTGTAGTATAGTTTTGGGGTGTCGATTCCACAGGGAAACAAGTTAATTACGAAAGAAGTTATAAACTTTACCACTAACGACAATGATTAAGTGAGAGAATATGAGTTTTGATAATGCAATATTGTGTAAAAGAGTTGTGCGAATATAACGAAGAATATAAATAAGAAATAACAAGGTTCCGGGAATCCTCCTTAGGTTCGTTCCCTATTTCCACTCTTGATTCAAATTTTTATCTCGATTGCAAGTTTCACATCCTAAACCGGCAATCGGAAATTATTCAATCAAGCACATTTATATCTCTAATATAATTGCTACAAATTACTCTTTGATTTCAATTCAAGCACACATGATTTATCTTATAGATTAGCAAGAAACGACAATATATTGCAATAATGATATCACAGTAATGGCCGATCTATAAGATAAATATACCGAAATCAATTACATCCAAACAACTTGACATAAGAAAAGCTTGACTAGACTTATGTGGAGTAGAAGGATGCAATCACCGGATTGAAAGAAACTAAAAGAAGAAGAATATAGAATACAGCTATCACATGAACTCAAATCCTTCTTAATTAATCAAAGAGTAAATCATAGACAATGTTTTAACAAAAAGTCCATACAAATGAATCAAGAACAGGAAATAAGGAACAATAAAACCCTAAGGATTCATCCCTTTCCCTTGTTTGATGATTAGTTAGCCATGAAACTCAAGGTGGAAAAACAATATAGATGTTCTCCCCTTGATTTCTTGGCCATGGAGCTCAAGGTGGAAGAACAATGTGGATGTTCTCTCCTTGATTTCCAACTTACGAAAACTTAAATGAAATGCTAAAAACTTCTTCAATTTTTATCTATCAAAAACTGTCTTTATTTTTCTCCCCGAGCTCTCTCCCTTGGCTGCAAACCTTAAGCATATATTTATAGCCCACGAGGGAGAGCTGTCTTTGCACAGCTCTAATTTGAGTCTGAATTGGAGTCCATGTGCGCACTGCTGGAAAGTGAAAGCTGGAACGTGAAGGTGGTCCAGCAGCATGTGCGCGCTGCTGGCTTTGTCTGAGCGTGCGCCCGGGCGCTGGAAAGTGAAGGCTGGAACGTGAAGGTGGGTCCAGCAGCATGTGCACGTGTCCAAGTGTGCACCTGGGCGCTGGAAAGTAAAGGTGCAGATGGCGAGGGGCGCGGCGCTGGTTCCTGGGCGCCTAGGCACTGGTTCTTGTTTGCCTGGGCGCTGGGGCGCTGGTTCATGGGCGCCTAGGCGCTGGTTCTTGTTTTCCCGGGCGTTGGGGCGCTGGACAGTGAGAGGTGAGGCGCTGGGCATTGTTCTGGAGGCCCTGAACTGTTTCCGCTAAAACTGTCATAACTTTCACTAGAAAAATCCTTTTTCCGAACCGTAAAATTCTCCAGAAAATAGACTTCCGGATCTTTCTAAGCATATATAGCTCATCTCCTGGTTCTTCCTACATCAATACAGTTTAATCTGCAAAGTTGATTGATCTGTACAGGAAATTCTGGCAATTCAGTGAAACACCTTCAGCTTGTATGCAGAAGTGCACACACTAGTGTGCCTACCCTTAACTTGTTCCAAAGTGATGCACACACTTGTGTGCAGTCTTTCAACTCAATGTACTTTATTGCTCCAACCTTGGTTTAGACTTTTAATTATCTTTAAATCATTTTTGGAAATGTCTAAACCTTGGACAAAAACGAGCACCGACACCCAAGATCTTTTGGTGCTTTAAACATGGATCGCTTTATCATCTCTCTTGTACTCAACGCACCTGAAAATGCATCAAATTAAGTCAATGATTTATTAATAACACTTTAGAGTTATCAACATTTAAAAGTGCGATTACGACTGAGATTAACCCTAAAGTGTTAACAATTAAGTATTGTTTAGATGCATTTTATGACTCTTATCAATTTCCACATAACCTCTTTACTCTTAAACTCACCTTTTTCATCATTAAGTTCATTAAATCATATTATCATCATTTCTCGATCTATCTCTTCTTCTTTATACACACTAAAATCTTTACTTTACCCTTTTTAAGTTACTAAATATCACTTCTTCTACTCATCACAAACTTATCATCACTAGTGATTCATATATCTTTCTGAATTTAGTTTACATAATTGTGCTCATTTTAGAATTTAAATCTTACAGAAAATCACCCAACATAACACTTTCCACGTCTCCCCTTATAAAGCACTATGACTTCTTACATGATATTTGAAATCCAATAATCCTCACTAGCTTAACCATCATTGATAATATCTTCATTAGTTATTGAACATACAAAGTCTTTATAATCTTCAAAATAACTTTAGTCTTTAGATTTTGCTCAAGCTTTAATACTCTTCTCCCATTGTCTATGGTTAACAACAATCTCTTGGATCTCTTTAAAACTTCCCAAGTTCCTCTCAAATTCTTAGATAACTTTAAAATCACCATTACTCGACCTTTCTGAATTAGATTACTCACTCATCATATACATAGTTTTGAAAATTTTAAAAATTCTCTTTACTCTATTCTAAACTCCACTACATCCAATACTCCATGTCAGATTCAAGAATTCATCTCGTTTTTATAAATTTATGATTTCTCCAACTATTTCCTTTACAAAACCATTCTCCCGAATTTATCTTTTCTAACATTCTTCAAAATTTCAACAAACCAATAAGCTAGATACTTTATTCTTCATGATTTTATTAACTTAACTAACTAATAATTGTTAAATCTTTGTCACTAGGCATAAAGTGAAAATTGCATTTAATGGTTCTAGATTAGAACTCTAACTCATCCAACGAATCCTTATCCAACTCTTCTTGATCTCATATCCAATACTCACCTCTCTTCACAACAAAATTTCTAACACTTTAATAACTCACTAAACTCTTATCTTTCATACTATATCCCATTAATACCTTTATCAACTTTATAACCTTTAAAGTTAATCTCTCATCTCGAGCCTTCACTAGTCTCTGTTCTTTCCTTTTTATCAAAACTATACCAAAATCAAAATCACGCAGCAGCTTCTACACTTCACATTATGTCAACTCATAAATTTCTATCTTTTGCTAGTCTCAAACTTTTACTTCATAACTTATGTCTCCAAATAGGATAGAACTCTTTGGCTTACAAGCATCATTCTTTTATCTAATCACCTTTTAAAGTCTTTTATAAGATCTCCAAGTTCTAAAGGAACTTCACTGATGTTCTTGATTTAGACTTCATCACACTCGAATTTGATTAAGGTTCAATACACTAGTCCTCTTACAATTTCATAAAACAATCTTCATCCTTAATGATTTCAATTTAAATTTCATAATTCAATTCCCTTCTATAATCACATACTTCGGTTCAACTACATGATTTACTATGATTATTCCCATGAAATTTCTATTCAAGACAATGCATATTTCCTTTACTATCTTTTTTCACATTCCAACTATCTCAAAATTTTCCTTTGTCATTAACTCAACGCCACCATTCCTTTACTCAAATTGTTTCTTCCTTTTTACCCCAATCAACATTACCCTTTTCACCACGTTAATTATTTATCGTAACATTTCATTTTGTTATTCATCTTCACGCTTGTTAAATCATCAAAATTCTACTAATATATCACTCTCCCATCTTTATTTCACATTTTAAAATAAAAAATTCTTATTATTCTCACACAATTTTTGGCACCACCTCCCCAATTCTTTAACAATCCACACTTTCCAATGGTAAACACAACATGCAATTTCAAAAATATTCCAACCCCATGTTATTACTTCGCTTATCATTCCATCATGTCCATTCATCATAAGCTCAATTACCTCTATTACCAAACACATACGTTTATTGACTCATTTATTTATATCTTCATTCTAATTTAAATTTTACAATCTTATTAATAACATTTTCTCAAGTTCAAACATTTATTATTTATTTTAGGAGTTTATCCCTAGAAGCCTCTCTAACTCATTTAATTAGTATTTAATCATTAAATTTATCAACGGGGTATACCATCAATATATGTTGGGTAATCACCCTCAAGATGCCCAAGTGGTGATCTTCCAAACACCAAGTCTAGAATGACTTGTAATGATCAAAATAGAAATAGAAATCAAAGAAACGAAAGAACACAAGCAATTTGTTATCGAGGTTCGACAATGTTCCTACGTTCCCGTGAGCTCTTCTAAGCCCTCTGCATTAAATCAATGAGTTCTTACAAGTTATAACAACACCTCTTAAAGAAACCTCTTGTTCTTGAAGAACAAAAGAAGAAAAAAGAAAGTGATAAGGTCTTTAGTTACCCTAGAATTTTCTCTAAGAAAATTCCACTTAGAAGTCCCTCGAATCCCCAATCTATACTACTCTCTCTCTAAACAACCAGCCTCTCTTGAGTGAGTCTCTCCTGTGTTTAGTGTCTTTTCACTCTCACACACCCATGTGTTCTATTTCACACACATTCACATGTCATTCCCATCACACCTCTCTTGTTGAGACTATTGTCACACTCTTGAATGGCTCATAGATGACCCTTTATATAGGGCAATGACTTCCTCATCCAATCTTGGAGATCAATCTCCACCCTTAGATCTCAAGAACCAAAGACCCATGGCTCTCTAAGAGTCTAAGTGATCCTCTGCGTTTTAACCATGCTCCACACATTATCTGAAGTTGCTGGAAAAACTTGTCTCAATGTGCCTGGCGCCGTGGCCCAAAACAGGGCTGGCCGCGGCGCACAGCAGGGCCACACATCTCCAGGTTTTGGGCGCCGCGGCATAGCCTCTCTGAGGTACGGCACACACTAGTGCTTGAAGACTTCTCCTTGCTGCAAGGTGAGGCGCAGATCTCTTGAGGTGCGGCGCACACCTGGTGACCTGATGCTGAACTCCTTTCCTGTTTGATCCTTAGACCAATACCAACAATCTCTACCTTTGTCTAAGCGATTTAACCTGAACCTTTGAGTAGAGAACTCAGGATCCAAACTCAACTTGAGTCACAATTCATCTGACTCCAATCCTAAGAAGTCCAAGGCAATGATTGAACTTTCTTAGAGGTAGAACTTTAGTACCTAAATCTGTCGAATTTTCTTCCATTGCGACTTTGTCAGCAAGAATGCATCCTTCCGTAACATTTTCCCGAATGAAATGATACCGAACATCCATATGCTTAGTCATCACGTGGAACACCAGGTTCCTACACAAGTTCCACACACTTTGGCTATCCGAAGACACCACCACTTGCTCTTTTAGGACCTTCCACTCATCCAACAACCCTTTGCACCACATAGCGTCCTTTATAGCTTCCGTAGTTGCTATGTACTCTGCCCCAGTTGTTGAGAGTGCTACCATCGGCTGCCACTGAGCCTTCAAATACCTCAGTAACCACTTCATCCCAAGTCAAAGATCCTTTTCGAGATTACTCACAAATCTGCTGAGAACTCTAATTGCCTGAGAAGTGTCGGGTCTAGTGCTGACCATCATAACCATGATTGATTCAACCGCACTAGAGTAAGGGACCTTTTCCATTTCCTTCTTCTCCTTATCCGTTCTAGGAAATTATACGCTGGAGAACTTGAATTAACCAGCAAGGGGAATCTCCACTGGTTTAGAAAACTTGTACAACACCTTTTCTATATTGGAAGACTGAGAAACCTTCAACCCATTTCTCTCCTTTTCCCGAATTCTTCTCATCCCAAGGATCTTTTGTGCAAGGCTAAGATCCTTCCTCTCGAAATCCTCACTAAGTTGAGATGTCAACCTTTCTATCCTCTCCCTGCTATTCCCAACCAACAGCATGTCATCGATATAGATGAGGATAATAACCACTTCCTCCACCTTGTGTCTAGGTGAGAAGGTTTCTGTGAAATCTATGCCTTCTCTTTGCATGAACCCCTTCGCCACTAGCCTAGCTTTGTTCCAGACTTCATCCGTGCTCCCTTTTTTGATCTTGTAAGTGCACTTACAATCCACACCTCTTTGTTTTCCTGGAATGTGCATCAATTCCTAAGAGTTGTTCTTCCTCAAAGAATCCATTTCTTCCTCCATAGCTAGCTTTCGTCTTGACGAATCCTTACATCCTATGGCATCAATGTAAGTCTCTGGTTCACTTATCCCTCTTTCTGTCCAAGGAGCTGCTGCATTCACAGCCGCAAAACCATATCTCAAAGGTGGTCTGACCAGCCTTATTTCTCAGTCCCTTATGAGCTGATAGTCATTCTGACTCCCTGCGTCATCCCCTTCTAGTTCAGCCTCCTCTCAAGTGTCCTAAGCTTGGCATTCATCAATAGGCTTTACCTGGTCCGAACCCTCTTACCTTACTTGCTCTACCTGAACTGAATTTTCCTTTATGCTATGCTCCACAAATACCGAACTGGTTTACTCAATATCCCCTGCAAGGTTAGTTTTCTCCAAATAGGGAAATAAATGCTCATTAAAAATGACATCCCTACTTATTATGAGTTTAAATCCTTTTTGTTCTAAAAACCACAACCTATACCCCTTAGCTTTTTCCCCATATCTTAGAAACACACACTTTCTAGATCCTGGGCTAAGTTTATCATCTTTTTGATGTGCATACGCAGCACACCCAAAAGTTCTAAAGTTGTTAAAGTCAGGTTTCCCACTCCACATCTCCTCGGGAATCTTGAGCTCTAAAGCTCTAGAGGGTGATCTATTAACCAAATACGCAGTAGTAGACACCGCTTCCCCCTAAAAACATTTGGGTAATCCCAATCCATTTAACATGCACCTAACCTTTTCCATAAGGGTCTTATTCATCCCCTCAGCAACTCCATTTTGCTGAGGCATTTTTACAACCGTTCTATGTCTTAGAATGCTATTTAACTTATAGAATTGATCAAGTTCCTTGTTAAAAAATTCTAAGCCATTATTGGTTCTTAACACCTTAACCTGTTTTAGTTTCTTCCAGCTTTTTCCACACCACTGATTTATTCAAAGCATCTGATTTATTTTTAATCAAATAAACCCAAACCTTTCTTGAATAATCATCAATTAAAGATAAAAAGTAAAGATTATCTCCCTGTGTTGGTGTTCTTGCTAGCCCCCAAAGATCTGCATGAATGTAGTCAAGAATGCACTTAGATTTGTACACTCCAGTGTTGAAGCTGACCCGATGTTGCTTCCCAAGAACACAACATTCGCAGAAATCAAGTTCTTCTACTTTGTCACCATTAAGTAAACTGTTCTTGCTGAGAACTTGCAGGCCCTTTTCGCTCATGTATCCTAAGCAATTGTGCAAAAGGGCTGCCTTATCCATCTCAGCCATCAAGCTTGCTGCTTGACCCTTGATCTCCGTGTCTCCAATCATCTCATAGAGACCATCCTTCATTGCTGATTTGATCACTATCAAGGATCCCTTGGTTACCTTAATCTTTCTTCCCTCTGCCTTGTATGTGTACCCCAAAGAATCTAGCTGCCCTAATGAGATCAAATTTCTTCTCAACTTTGGAAGATATCTCACATTCCTCAGCAGCCTTGTCATTCCATCAAACATCCTTAACTGGATGTTTGCCATGCCCCTCACTTGGTAAAAAGTATCATTCCCCCAAAAAACCTTTCCATCATCGGTTTCCTTGAAATTCTTGAACCAATCCCTGTGAGGACACATATGATAAGTGCACCCGGTATCCAAGATCCATTTCCCGCTGCCTTCTTGCCTCTTGCTCACACTTGAGCACACAACAAGAACATCATCATCTTGCTATTCTCCTTTGGCAACCAAAGCCTCTCCATTCTTGGTATGGCTTCCTCCCTCATCCCTTATCATCTTCTTGCAATCTTTCTTGAAATGGCCCTCCTTATGGCAGTAGAAGCATCTATTTACTCCAAATCTCGGTTTGGAGTGTGCTCTCCCATGGCTTTCTCCTCTACCTCTGTCCCGATAGTAGCCATGTATGTTACTGTGCACTCTCCCACGACTTTCTCCTCTACCTCTATCCCAGTAGTAGCCATGTATATTTCTGTGTGCTATCCCATGGCTTTCTCCTCTACCTCTGTCCCGGTAGTAGCATATATGTTGTTGCCATACTGAGTTGCTGGCCTTCCTCTAATGAACAGCCCTTCTCCACTTGATGTTCTCCTCATCTTGGCAAGAAACAACTCATCTAGTTTCTTCTAAATGACAGCTGGATCTTCCGAGTCTCCGCACTCCCTTGTGACACTATCCGACATGTGCAAAAAGATGGTGTTGTACGCCATCTTCTTCATATCATTCCGCTGAACCTCCATGATACTTGCTAGAAAAGCATCATTTTCTCCAATCGCCAAGTCCACCTTTTGTTGCATAAGAACAACCTTGATTTTTCGCTTCCAAAGGGCGAAGTCTCACTTTCCATCAAAGTTCTCAACAATGAAGTTTGAACTCATCTTGTGGAGAAAATCCAAGATTTATGCAGTACCCACAATTGCTTTCCAACTTCTTCTAAATCTCAAGAACATGATCAAAGATGGATCTCTACTCCGTTCTTGAATCACCCAAGAAGTTGACCTTTGATTCTTGGAGTCTTGCTCCGATAACCTTCTGTTCCAGCTCTGATACCCGCTCACCAAAGCTCTGATACCACTGTTAGGAAACCACCCTCAAGATTCCCAAGTGGTGATCTTCCAAACACCCAAGTCTAGAATAGCTTGTAATGATCAGAATAGAAATAGAAATCAAAGAAACGAAAGAACACAAGCAATTTGTTCTCGAGGTTCGGCAATATACCTACGTCCCCGTGAGCTCCTTCGAGCCCTCTGCACTAAATCAATGAGTTCTTACAAGTTACAACAACACCTCTTCAAGAAATCTCTTGCTCTTGAAGAACAAAAGAAGAGAAAAGAAAGTGATAAGGTCTTGAGTTACCCTGGAATTTTCCCCAAGAAAATTCCACTTACAAGTCCCTTGAATCCCCAATCTATACTACTCTCTCTCTAAACAACCAGCCTCTCTTGAATGAGTCTCTCCTGTGTTTAGTGTCTTTGCACTCTCACACACCTATGTGTTCTATTTCACACACATTCACATATCATTCCCATCACACCTCTCTTGTTGAGATGATTGTCACACTTTAAATGGCTCCTAGATGACCCTTTATATAGGGCAATGACTTCCTCATCCAATCTTAGAGATCAATCTCCACCCTTAGATCTCAAGAATTAAATATCCATGGCTCTCTAAGAGTCTAAGTGATCCTGTGCATTTTAACCATGCTCCATGCACCATCTGAAGTTGCTGGAAAAACTTGTCTTAGTGTGCCTGGCGCTGCGGCCCAGAATAGGGCTAGCCGCGGCGCACAACAGGGCCACATTTCTCCAAGATCTGAGCACTGCAGCGCAGCCTCTCTAAGGTGTGACGCACACCTATGCTTGAAGACTTATCCTTGCTACAAGGTGAGGCGCGGATCTCCTGAGGTGCGATGCACACCTTGTGACTTGATGTTGAACTCCTTTCCTGTTTGATCCTTAGACAAATACCAACAATATAAGACTTTCACATAAATTTAAAATTACTCATTCTTATTACCTTCCCACATCTTCACATACAATATAATTCATAGAACATCATTTGTATTCACTAGCCAGAATGCAACTAACCACACCATAACCACAAAATTTTCAAAAATGTAACCAACCACAAAACAACAAAATTCACATACGTATACAAATACAAACTTGACAATTCACCATCAAGATAGAAAAATCATATCCATATCCTTTCTTAAAAGCATTAGTAAAACAAATTTCACACTTATAAATAATCCGTTACATATAGCACAACATCATTCAACACCCCATGAAATCAACCCACTCATTCTTTAAGAACTTTTACGAGCACCCATTCCAATATCGACTTTGATTTCCTAAACAACATCCTCTCTAACCTTACAAAACTTATTGTTTACCAACTCCCCATACACCATGCTCATGCAACTAGAGTCTACAGAACCTTTAACTTATGCTCTGATACCAAAAATGAAACGACCCATCCCCAAGTGGGCCCTACCCGAGATAGTATCGCCACCTTTTAACTTTGAGCCCAAACTTGAATGCCATGCATACACCATTTCATACAATACAAATCATAATTTATCATGCTCAAACAATTCATCTCATGTACAATCACATTTACACAATACCATTAATATAACAATTCTTTAAATCCAAATAATTTACAAATATTTAAATTTTCTCTTCCTTATTATACAAATACATAAAAAAAAATTTGGACTCAAGAAGACTCTGAGGATGCCGCTTCCAAACCACCCGAGAAATTTTAAAAAATTAGCTCCTAACTAGAGGTTGCTCCCATTTTTTGGCTGCCATCTGGGGGAAATAAAACATAAAGGAGGGGGTGAGCTTCAAAAAGTTCAATGAGTAATGCATTACCCAAAGTATTCGATATTTCAATTTTATTTATCAATATATATTATTCATTCAATTAATTAGCATATAGCTCTAAGTGATATCCATTTATTTTTAATTATAAACCTTATGTTTCTTTCATATATTTAATTCACGGAAGGGTGCCTATCATATAATGGCACTACACACTATATTATAATCACAAAAAGAATTTATAATATATTCATACACTCATTACATAATCTCACAATTTCCACATCACAAACAATCAACCAATAAGCATAATATCTTCCCGTCACAAACAAATCAACATCATATGCCCTCAAATGGGCCAAACACATCATCTACCCCTCATTGGGCCAATCATATCAATCATCATATGAAATGTAATGCAATACATGATCACATCTAGGTTCATTTCATCTCTCTCATTTAATTTCATTTAATATCCCCTTACTAAGCTAATCATATAACAATGGGGACATCTCCCCACATACCAATACGTCTCTCAACATCGTCACTCAACATAGTCACTAAACATCATCTTTCAGCTTCATCTCTCAACATCATCTCTAAGTGTATATCCTCACATGTACACTCCAATCACTCAACATGTTCATAATGAGAGTATAATTTTCACACCATAACCATAAGGTCATATTTATGCAATGCGATTCACATCACAAGCAAATCTTAAACAAAATCAATCACACATCAAATCATAATAATTTGCTATACCACAATCATAATTCTTTCAATAATTACGACATATCTTCCTCATATCCGTAAGATAATATATATTTCAATAAATCAACAAATTTAAACAATCACATACAGTATCAAGTAGTTCATACACAATTGCAACTTAACGATATATATATATATATATATATATATATATCTTATTATAATCATATGTACATAATCATTCAACATATCAAAACCTTATTATAAATGATATGTATTTATATATCTTAATTTCACATCCATTAATTATTAGGTCCTTCTCACTTACTAAGAGTAAGTTCTCGCTTACTAAGAGTAAGGTGTACTCACCTCACCATGCGATTCAAAAACTAGTCTCCATTGACCTTAATTACCCTTCAAAGTTGTTCATCACTTGAGCTTACAAGTAAAATAACATTTACCCCATAATTATCAATCATTACTGAATGCTAAATAACCCCAAATGTATTTTTATACTTTAAATATCATGCGCACACTTCGTACGCAATCAAAAAATCAAAGCGTTATGCCATTTTTCTTTCTTTTTTTTGTTTCAAATCATTGACTTTGAGTTTAAAAAAACACTTTAATCTCATGAATACTAAGCATTTAAAAGGTTGTTTAATCATGTTTTCAATGTATTTGATGATTAAAATCATGTTGAAGAGGTTTAATATTCGAAAAGTGAAGGAAAAAGGCCAAAATCTCAAAAATCAGCGTGCTATAGTCGACTAAAACAGCTCCAATAGCCTTGTATAGTAGACTACAGTCTCTTTTAGTTGAATACAATACCTTCTTTACAGAAAAATCAGTCTAGATACCTCCTGTAGTTGACTATACACTAGGGTAGTCGACTACACCCTCATTCCCAGCAAAAATTTGTGCAAAAACTCACTTTTTCCTCCAAATTTGTTCTTGATTTCAATGAGACTTCTCAAATGTTTAAAGATACAATTTCTTAAGGGTTCAAATAAAAAATTTTACATTGCTCACAACAAAAATTGAACCTTAAACTCCCAAATCGTGAAATTTGGAACAAAATCCATTTGCTCTTAAATAACCTAGTTTTTCTCAAATTTTTCTTGAGTAAACTTCAAATCCAAGGATTTTAAACTCAAATATTAAGTTTATAAACATGCTTAAAGATTTAAAAGCTTGATTTGGAACTTATCCCCATCTCTTTCTCTTATTGTTTCTTTCTTTTAGTCTCTTTAAAGACTTCCAACACAAAAATCTGATGCCTTTCTCCCTTATATAGCCTTTCTTTTTTCCTTAGTACACATTTACCCGTCTACTTCTCATTTTTCTACATTTCGCCACACTATTCTTTAAATTTTTAGTTTTTACTTAGTTTTTCTTACTATTCTTTAGAAATTTTGTAGTCCTCCCTTGGCATATGTTTTTACTATTTGATTTTTAGTTTATTTATTTATTTCCAGGTCTTACACATTCCAATATGAATTAATTATAGTTTATTTTCAAATAAACGTACTAATTCTTATAAAAGTACACTCATGTGAATTTAAAATAATTTAATTAAGTACCGCACTCTACATAAACACTCAAGAACACTTAACAAGAGTTGCACCAACTCTTTTACAAGATGAGAATGATGAAATGATTTAATACAAAAGAAAGAGTATACAATTAATGCTTTACAACACAAATTTTCTCTCTCACAAGCTCTTAGCTTAAGACTTGCTCAATTTTAGATTTGAAAAACTTAAAGGAGTAATAAATGAGCTCTTGAATAAACTTGAATGTTCTGGTTATAATTAAATGCTCATTTATGATGTGTATTTATAGTTCTAGCTCTTCCTAACTATTAGACACAGCAAATGGTCATTTAGTGCATTAAATACACTGACTTGCAACTCAATTTTTTAATACTAGCCATTATTCACAATAGTATAGTCAACTTTGGTTCTTACCCAATCAACTATGCCTTTAAAAATTTAAATCAATGAGGCTCAGATCTAGATGATAGTCGACTGTGGGGGTCATCTAGTCGACTGTAGAAAGTTTTTGTCTATTTTATAGTTGACTGTTGAAACCTATAATCGATTGTCTTTTGGCTCTTGAAGTTGGAGCTAAAAGGCCTTGTGCCTATAGTGGACTATGGTACCAACATTTTCTATTGTGGATACCCATATTTTTTAGTTTTACTTAAAAAATTTCAATAGTTTTGAACTTTTAAATAATTGGTTTTTAAGTAATACTTTTACAAAACAATTGAGCCACTTAAAGCAAAGAAATGAAAGGGAAATTACAAGATTGATTAACTAAGAACAAGATCTCTCTTATTTTTTGAATAAATCTTAAACAAACGAGTTCTTGGTGCATGCGTCGCAATGTTCATGCATGCACACCTTCTAGAGTGTGTGTGAATTACAATAACAAAGAATTCACTTTAGAAAAAAGATAATTTTATCAAAACCACCACTCCCTTCTTATTTTTGTTAACTTAGTTTTATGTCAAGAGTGGAGATCACCAATCCTTGAGTCATTTTAGGTTCATTCTCTTTGGGATCAATAATAGGAGTGGTGGTCTCAACTTTTGGCATAAAACCTACGTCATCGTCACAAGAAACTCTTCTTTCACTAAGGGGGTTAGTCTTATCAAATAATACATTCATGGATTCTTTAACCAGTAGAGTTTTTTTATTAAAGACTCTATAAACCTTACTAAAAGTTGAATAACCCAAGAAAATACCTTCATCTGTCTTAGAATAAAATTTACCTAAGTTATCTTTGTTGTTATTTAAGATGAAGCATTTACACCCAAAAGCATAGAAATAAGAAATATTTGGATTTTTACCCTTCCATAATTCATATGGATTTTTCTTGAGTATATGCTTAATTAAAACTCTATTTTACAATAGTTTGGTAAATTACTTTCAAAAAGAAAAATTCTACCAATTTCTTCTAAATTTTTATTCTTCCTTTCAACAACACCATTTTGTTGAGGGGTTCTATTAGCTAAAAAACTATGACCAATACCATGATCATCACAAGATTTTACAAAGTTTTGGTTTTCAAATTCTTTTCCATGATCACTTCTTATCCTAGTGATAGCAAAACCTTTTTCATTTTGAACCCTTTTACAAAAGTTTACAAAATCTTGGAATGCATTATAAAGATAACAAAAGTATATCTAGAATAACAAGAGCATATTTATGGCCACCTAGACTAGTAGTTCTAATTTGTCCAAAGAAGTCAATATGCAAAAGTTGTAATGGTCTAGAAGTTGAAAGAATATTTTTGGAATTAAAAAAATTCTAATTTGTTTTCTCATTTGACAAGCATCACAAACTTTGTCTTTTTTTTTAATTTAATTTTAGGAAAACCAAACACCAAATATTTTCTTGAAAACGTTTGAATTAAATCAATATTCACATGCCCAAGCCTTTGATACTATAGCCATGAGTTTTCACTAAAAGTTGAAAACATTGTATCTGCTATATAGACATTTTCATGTCTTTGGCCAACATATTTGATCTTATTACTCTTGATATCAATTATAAAACAATAAGTAGACTCAAAGATGACTTTATTAACTCTATCACACAATTGACTAATATTAAGTAAATTATTCTTAAGACCTTGAAAATATAAGACATGATCAATGGGAGAGGAATCATTACCATCTCTACCATTTTCCGTAATCTTCATCTTAGTGATATGTACACCATCCTTTGGAGTTAAGTCCACAAAAATACTTCTATCACCAGTTATATGCTTTAAGCATCCATTATCTAGGTACCAATGATCTCTTTCTTTCTTTGAATGAAAACATATCTACATCACACAAGCATATATAATAGAGCTTTTAGGTACCCAAAATTTGTTAGGTCCTTTGGGGTTAGTCCTTGAAAAATAGAGATCCTTTTGGAACCCATACCTTCTTAATACCATAATTAGTTCCATTGTTATAATGATATGGATGATGTACAATCCTAGAATGATAATCATGAGAGTTTCTAGGATATCTAGGATAGGATATGAGAATCTTGCAATCCTAGAGTACACGATTCTAGCATTATGATCATTATACACATACATGTCATTTCTAGGATAAGAATTATAACCAGTTCTAGAGTATACATTCCTAGCATATGAGATTCTAGAGTGAGCAATCCTAGCATTTGCATTTCTAGAAAAAGAATTCCTAGCATATATGTGAGCACATGTACTTCTAGAATGTCCATTCCTAGCATAAGAGTTTCTAGTATAACCATTTCTATGTGAAGGATTGACATTAGAAATATTGTTAGCATTTATAGACATGTCATTAGATTCCCTAGCATTCTTCAATGGCACATTATGAACATTACTAGGAAAATGAGAGGCAAAAGCCTCATTAATATCTGTTGCTTTCACAAAGATGCTTTCATTTGAATTTTGTTTACTCATAGGAGAATATCCCAAACTGGATTTTTCTCCACTAAATCTTTAGCATACCAACACTTTATATAGCTTCTCATTTTCTTTCATAAGCTTAGATATAGTGTTATTAAACTCAATCATTTTCTTTTTCAAAACCTCATTTTCATATTTCAAAGTATCTTATGATGAGTTGCCAAAGTCTAAAGAAAATTTTTCATTTTGTTTTTTTTTAAACTTTCATTTCTTTAGAGAGAGACGAAAGCTCCTTTTTTAAAACAATATTTTTAATACCAAATTTCTTGTGTTCTTCATGCAATTCATTAAATACTTCTAATAACTCTTCATCCACAATTTCAATATCATTATCAATATTTAAAGCACTAGTTACATCATTCTCATCATCAATTGCCATCAAGCAAAGGTTTGCAATTTCTTGGTAAGAGACTTTATCATCTGAATCCTCTTCCTCATCATCACTCCAAGTAGTAGCCAAAATTTATTTCTTCTTGAAGTTCTTCATGAGATTCATTATCAAAGGATAATCCGTCTTTATGTGTCCAGGATTTTTGCATCCAAAGAAAACTATTTGATCCTTCTTGATCAAATCTTTCTTGGCATGAGCTCTCTTGCAAGAGTTCTTCTTTAGCTTTAAGTAATTTTGAAACCTCTTTGTGATGAGAGCAATATCTCCATCTTCTTTAATACTCTCATCATCATCATCCTCCACTTACTTGCTTCTTATTGCTTTTAGAGCAATGGTCTTCTTCGTCTTAGACTCATCATCGACCTCCTCGTTAAGGACATTTGTTTCATGGGTAAATAATATTACAAGAAGTGTGTCGATGTCGTCATCTTTGATTCACAAGCTTTTGGCAAAGACCTAAGAATCTTTATTACCAACTCACTATTTTCATAAACTCTACCAAAAAGTTTCATTTCATTAATAATGTTAGTACACGAGAAAACATTTCAAAAATAGATTCTGTATGAGACATTTTAAAAACATCATAATTCGATACTAATCTATAAGTTTTAGATTTCTTAACTTGATTGGTTCCCTCATAAGTAACTTCGATTTTATCACAAATTTCCTTAGCCAATTCATAAGCTAAAGTTTTATTATATTCACTAATGTTTAATGCACAATGAAGTACACTAGTAGCTCTACTATTTAGAGAAACTATTTTTTGATCATCATCATCAAAATATTGTCTAACCTTAGGAACTTCAACTTATACCTTCTTATCTTTTATCTTTTTCATTAGAATCCTAGGTCCATCCATGATAATTTCTCATAAAGCAAAGTGTTAGCCTTCTAGGAAAATTCACATCCTATGTTTCCAATAATTATAGTTTGTTCTAGTGAACTAAAAAGGTCTAGTTGAATAATGACTTTCACTAAGAAAATTTCCTACATTGGATGTCATAGAATTGACTTAAGGATTTTAAGCCTAATAATGAGAACAAATTTCTTATACCAATTGTTGACTAAGATAGCCCAAAAGTGGGTGAATTGAGTTTAAAACTTTTTAGATTAATTAAAACTTAAGCTCAAGATAAACACACAAGCATGACTAAACAAGTAAGCAATAATGATAAACTTTTTGGAAATTAAAAGAGTATGGGGGGGATGGGAGCTTGGAAACTTGATTTATAGTGGTTTAGTCACTCTTTCTGCCTAATCTACTCGTCAAAAAATATTCTTGAGAGTTCACTTCACTATACAAAGTAAAAAAAAAAAGACACTAAGCAACTTCGAAGGTGTTGTCCAAACCTTTACAAAAATTTCCCTCACTAGAAAATTTTCACAAGTGTTTAACACCTAAACACTTAAGAACACTTAACAAGAGTTATATTAACTCTTTTACAAGATGACAATGAAGGAATGATTTGGTACACAGGAGAGAGTATGCAATTAATGTTTTACAACTCAAAAATTTTCTCTCTCACAAGCACTTAGATTAAGAATGGCTCAATTTCAAATTTTGAAAAATTGAATGTTCTAGTTGTTTTTGAATGCTCAATTATGATGGGTATTTATAGTTCTAACTCCTCCTAGCCATTAGACACATCAATTTAAATGCACTAACCCACGCCTCAATTTTCAAAAACTAGCCCTTATTCACGATAGTACACTCGAGTGTAATTCTTGCTCAATCTACTGTGCCTTTAAAAATTTAAATCAATGATTCTCAGGTCTAGAAGACAGTCGACTATAGGGGTTATCTAGTCAATTGTGAAAAGTTTCTATCTTTTTCACAATCAACTGTTGAAACCTATAGTTAACTGCCTTTTAGCTCTAGAAGTATGAGCTAAAAGGCCTTGTTCCTACAATCAGCTATGGTACCAACATAGTGGACTGTGCCTACCTCTGTTTTTTAGTCTTACTTAAAACTTTTCAACAATTTTTAACTTTTAAACAATTGTTTTTTAAGTAAGATTTTTAGAAAACTATTGAGCCACTTAAAGTAAAGGAATGAGAGCAAAATTACAATATTGATTAACTAAGAACAGGACCTCTCTTCTTCTTCTTATTCTTTGAATAAACCTCAAACAAATGGGTTCTTGGTGCATGCATCGCAATGTGCCTACGTTCGCACCGTTTAGAGTGTGTCCGCACTTTATAGAGTGTGTTCACCTTTTAAGTGTTTGTGAAGCACTTCAACTAAGAATAACTTTAGACAAAAGACAGTTATATAAAATTAACTTACTTTTGTCATTATAAAAATCAGCATGGGTCAACAAATTTAAATCCCAAAAATATTCTCTATGGATCTATTAGAATGATTACAATTATCTCTATACAAGGTTAAATATTTATACCTTTATGAAGATTTCAGTTTCAAATTCATTAGAGAGCTCACAAGTTATTCAAGTATCTGACCTCTAAGTGTATCCACACAAACAACCAAGAATGACGATCTCCTTCTTTAGGATGTCGAACACTACGCATAGAGGAGGACTAGGGTTAGCTGAAATATATGAGTGCTAGCTCTAGAGTTTTCAACTTTTTTGAGAAAGTGTGTGTGTGTGTGTTTGTTTCTAAAATTTGATTTTAAAACCTCATTGTTTCATTAGGGATTCTATCAAATAAAAGCCCTTATATAGAGGCTTTACTCCTAAAAGATCTAGGATTTCTAGAATTGTAAGTAAATTCTTGGATTATTTAAATATTAGAAATCTCTCTATTAGCCCTTTAGTATTCTTCGTTCTTCCAATATCCCAATTTTTTGTGACATCTTAGGTTTAATATCGTGTCGACAGTAGGTCGTAACTTTTACATAACAATTGGATCTCATCTAATTAATTAAATACATTTTAATTTTAATTCGAATTAAAACTTCTTTTAATTCTATTTTTGATTAAGAATTAATTATAAATAATTCTTAAAGGTGTCTAAAAGTCATAATTGAACATAGTAGTATGTCATGATTACCCAAGCAATATGAATTGAATATGAACCTATCCGTTGTCAGTTGCCATACAATTAAATCATTCCAACATGTAATGTCCTTGATTAAACCTAATGTATGGAATTTCTGTCAAACCTTAATTAGTTAATCACATGTATCGTGATCTCAAGCCCATAACTTAAATGATGAAATTAGAAATTTCTTTATAATTTTCCCCCACCTTGGCTAAGGAATATCCAAGATATGACTTACTTAGATCACATAGGACATTCTCTCTCTTTTACTGACAATGATGGGTCCTCTATTGTACACTCACATACCTTCATGGATGAGTGATTATACCGAATTACTACCCTTATATGACCCATGGATAGAATCATATTTAAATAGAATCAAAGTATAATGACCTTGTTGATGCCAAAAATCTGCCAAGAAAGTGAATGGCCAGGAAGCGGTACTTGCACACGCGAAACGAAGAAAAATCCTAAAAATCTAGCCGGAGGACCGGAGGGTTGTATCTCCGAGGGGACTCTCTGATGCCTAAGTTAGAATAGGGACTTTTGAGAATGTGGAGAGTTAAATAATACTAAGAATTACGTATAATAATTGAATATGCCCTTGGATAGTGATAGCCCCCTTATATAGTGTTTTGGAGTAGAGTCCAATTAGGAAAGTGAATGATCATTATAAGATCGAGATTATCCATAATCTAGATTGTTTAAATACTAGTCTATCTATAAGTTGGAGTGTCTTAGTAGTAGGATATTAGTGTGAAATTATCATTATGTTTTTTTCCAAGTGTGACCATTTGATTGGCCAACTTATCTAAGTCATGAAATTATTATTTTTCCCTTGAAGGTTGACACATGCCAAAATATCATTGGAGGGAGAATTTTCCCTTATATCAAATTCCCCCAACTTCCTTTAGTGCATTTATGCAGTTGAGGAAGTAGTTTGTAAAATGCTCAATTTGAAAAGAGGGTGTGTGCTCAACATAAGGTGGCCAAGACTTAGGGTGCTTGACAGGATGCAACCATGGTTTATTGTGTCATGCTTGACAGGTATTAACTGAGGCTTAATGTGTCATGCTCAATGATTTCTGATCGAGGCCTTTGTGTCGTTGGATGACAGTTTTAGGATGCATCATTGGATGAAGACTTTAGTTGCGTCATTGGTTGTCGACTTTAGTTGCATCATTAACAGAAAATTTTTAATATGATTGGCATGATGTACCCAAGGCTTCTTACATTATGTAATTCAGATTAGGCCTATGATTGTGTACCCAAGAACTATGAAGGGGAGAAATAAAAACTCTAAATTGTTCGAGTGATGTAAGGGATAGCGTGGGTCATCCTTTAAATGTTTTGTTCCTGAGGAGGATTAATAGCTCACCGCTACCTGCTCAAGAAAAAAATGTAAACTTTGAGGAGGCCTAACAGCACAATGTTACCCCTTTAGAGAAAAGAGTGATGAGTCTGTGAAGCACAGACTATGTCCCAAAAAGTGAGCTATATAATGAGTCTGAGTGGTACGGACTTAAGTAAAGAGTAGCGAGTCTGAGTTATACGGACCTGAGCAAAGAGGTGAAATTTTTTAGAGTGTACTGGAAAAGTCTGAGAGATTTAACTTGAGATGAATTCCTCAGAATTTTGAAGATAATTCTGAGAAGAATGACTTGGATCAAACTCCATGGAGTTTGGAGATCAGGTCCGAGGAGAAGGATATGGTTCCAACTCCTCAGAGTCATGGAACTAAGTCCGAAGAGAATGATTTGGATCAACCTCCTCGGAGTTATGGAGATAGGTCTGATGAGAAGGACATAGATCCAACTCCTCGAAGTTTGGAGATCAAGTCCGAGAAGAAGGACATGGGTCTAACTCCTCGGATTTGTAGAGATAGGTTTGAGTAGAATGACTTAGATCAAACTCCTCAGAGTTTGGAGATTAGGAAGGAAGAGAAAGACATGGATCCTACTCCTTGAAGTTATGGAGATAGGTCCGAAAAGAATGATTTGGATCAAACTCCTCGGAGTTTTGGAGATAGATCCAAGGAGAATGACTTAGATCAAACTCCTAAGAGTCTTTAAGATAGGTCCAAGGGGAATGACTTAGATCAAACTCCCCAGAGTTGTGGAACTAGGGCTGACGAGAATGACTTGAATCAAACTCCTTGGAGTTGGGAAGAGAGGTCCGTGGAGACCAACATGGATCAAACTCCTCGGAGTTGAAGAGACAGGTCTGAGGAGAATGACTTTGATCAAATTCCTCAAACTCATAGAGACAAGTTTGAGAAGAATGGCTTACATCAAACTCCTTAAAGTTGTGGAGATAATACTGAGGAGAATGACTTAGATCAAGCTCATCGGAGGTATAGAGACAGGTACAAGGAGAATGACTTGGATCAAACCCCTCGGAGTCGTGGAGACAGGTCTAAGGGGAATGACTTGGATCAAACTCCTTGAAGTTATGGAGACCGGTCTGAAGAGTATGACGTGGATCAAACTTCTCGGAGTCATGGAGATAGGTTTGAGGGGAATGACTAGGATCAAACTCATCGGAGTTATGGAGACATATCCGAGGATAATGACTTGGATCAAACTTCTCGGAGTCAAGGAAATAGGTCCGAGGAGTATGAATTGTATAAAACTCCTCGGATTTATGGAGATAGGTCCAAGGAGAATGACTATGATCAAACTCCTCGGAGTTGTGGAGACAGTTCTAAGGAGAACAACTTGGATCAAACTCCTCAGAGTCATGGAGACAACTCAGAGGGGAATGACTTGGATCAAACTCCTCGGAGTCATTGAGACAGGTCCGAGAAGAATGACTTTGATTAAACTCTTCGGAGTTTTGGAGACAGGTCTAAGGAGAATGACTTAGATCAAACTCCTCGGAGTTATAGAGATAGGTGTGAAAAGAATAACTTGGATCAAACTCCTCAGAGTCGTGGAAACATGTCTAAGGGGAATGAGTTGGATCAAACTCCTCAGAGTTATAGAGATGGGTCTAAGGAGAATGACTTGGATCAAACTCCTCGGAGTTATAGAAACAGGTTTGAGGAAAATGAGTTAGATTAAACTCCTCAAAGTCATGGAGACAGGGCCAAACGGAATGAATTGGATCAAAATCCTTAGATTTATGGAGATAGATCTGAGGAGAATAACTTGGATCAAACTCCTCAGAGTTATGGAGACAGGTCTAAGGAGAATGACTTGGATCAAACTCTTCAGAATCTTGGAGATAAGTCCGTGGAGAATGTCTTGGATCAAACTCCATGGAATCATAGAGATAGGTCCGAGTAGAATGACTTAGATCAAACTCCTCGAAGACATGGAGATAGGTTCGAGGAGAATGAATTAGATCAAACTCCACAGAGTTGTGGAGATAGGTTCGAGGAGAATGACTTGGATCAAACTCTTCAGAGTTGTGGTTATGGAGACAAATCCAATGAGAATAACTTGGATCAAACTTTTTAGAGTTGTGGAGACAAGTCCGAGGAGAACAACTTAGATCAAACTACTTAGAGTCATGGAGACAGGTCCGAGTGGAATGACTTGGATTAAACACCTCAGAGTCATGGAGATAAGTGATGAGGCTGAGGAGAGGAGATGAAACTTGTTTGTTGAAATGCAAATGTTCTCAGAAGATAAGCACATATATGGGTGTTTAGCCTATTTGATAGTCCATGGGGCAAGATTTCTTTGGTGTCCCATTGGCTGGGCCCATGAACTAAAGGTAGGCCTTAGGTTCCCATTAAACTACTTCTTCCATTTCATCCTGAACCACTATGGTATAGCCATGTGCCAGCTAGTACTGAACTCTGTGCATTTGTTGATAGCCTTTATCTACATCTGCATGAAGGTGTTAGGGTTGATGAACAACAATGTCTTTAAAGATCTCTTCCAAGTTAGCAAACATTTAGATTGGGGTTGGGTGGTGATAAGTTCAAGGGCGAATAAGGGATTGCTGAAGAAGAAGCTCACCTGTATCAAAGAGTGGAAGAAAAAATTCTTCAACATTCAGAGCGATAAGAGCTTCAAAATTTCGTTGAAGTGGTATTTAGACCTCTTGAGGCCCAATAGGAAACCAAACCTTATGAGGCATAAGGTGGATACAATGACTAATATGGTGGCCAAGATCATAGATGATACTGGCCAAGCTTGAACTCTATTCAAATAATCCAAATGAGGCTATAAGTATGAACTTGCTTACCTTATGCTTTTTTATTTTTTTTTACTGTTTGTACTTATATTCCTTGACTTATTGTAGAGATTGATGCGGTCAAAGAAGCTCAAAGGGTCATGAAAAGGTCAAAGAAGAGGAAGCTTGCAGAAAAGACTCAAGCTAAAGGTCAACCCTCAATAAGAGGGCTAATACTAAGGAGCAACCTTGTGACCCAACCCCTCCTCCATCCCCTCTCCAGGTGGATGACTCTACTTCTACTCCTCCACCTAGGCCCTTGGTGTCTAGGCTCCTATCTGCTTTTGCAGCTGCTCAGCTTATGCCTCTAGAGGTTTTGAGGTCGAATTGGTGTGTAAAGGTCACAAACTTGGTCCTAAGGGACTTGAAGGTTGCTCGGGAGAACTTAGTCCTAGGTACCCTTTCTCGGGATCTAGTGAGGTTGAGCTAGGAGCCAATAGAAGGCCTTATCGGGATGGCTGAGGATCTAGTCTTGAAGGTAGTTTTTTTTTTAATTTTCTTGTAAACAAGGACTTTTAGCTTTTTTGTTTTCTTTTTTTAATTTCCAAGTGGGTGTGGTCGCAAGCATACTCTCTCGTCATTGCGTGGACCTCAACAAGAAGTTGGGCTATAGTCATCATCTAAATCAACAGTTGTAGGGGCTTCTCAAAAAGATTAGCACTGAGAATGAAGGCCTGAAGACTAAGTTGATTGAGGAGGAAAAGGCCAAGCTTCTCATACTAGATGAGTTGGAGAAATTCAATGCTATGAGAGTTAAGATAGAGAAGATCATTATCAAAAATGAAGCAGAACTGAAGGCATCCATTGAGAACTTTAAAAAGTCAACTGACATCAAGAATATCATAAATGATGCTATAGGGGACTCCTACCTTAATGGGATTGCGGAGACCAAGAAGAAGGTTAGTGAGGCCCACCCAGAGTAAGACTTCTCTATGCTCGATCCCTCATCTAATGATGAGACCACAACTGTTGTGGGTAATGACCAAGACAGTAAAGAGGATGGTGAGGAGGCTCAGATCAAAGCTGATAAAGAGGGTGAGAAGAATGAGGAGAGATTGATTGTATACTAGGGCCTTTGCTTTATTTTGTACTCCAGGCCATTAGTTCCTTTGTAAATATTTTCTTAAGTTAATAAAATGGCCTTTGATCTCTTTTTTGGTATTTTTATTCTTATGATTTAACTTTTTCAGTTGATTCTGGGGAAGAGTCTAAGGAATAAGAGTTTAGAGCCTTCTCATCGGTTCTTATCTAAGTAAGAGAGACTTAGGGTTCTTATCCTAAAATCAAGGATAATTTTAAACAGAAAGAGCTTAGGGCCCTTTACTTAGTGTGAAGTTATCCGAGGAGTAAGAGTTTGTGCCTTCTTCTTGGCCATTTTGTAAATGGAAGGGGCTCGAAGCCTTTTAAGATAAACGTTGGAGAAATGAATGCTAATCTTTTATTTAGAATATCCAAAGATTACATAAGAAAATTGGAGAAATGGGAGATATTCTACTGCTAAAAAACTGGAGAAATTTAAAAAACTCTACTGATAAACTTTATGGAGATTTTTGACATTCCAAGCCCAAGGTATTGGTTTACCATCCAGATCTTCAAGTTCGAATGTGCCAATGATAAGTGCTTAAATAGTCATAGTTAAGCACCTTAATTTACACTTGTTAGGCTCTTTGTTTATAAGTTTTAGTATATTCTAATTCATTTTAGGTTTTTCTGTGTTTTTCATAGATCTTTGGAGAAAAGAAGACATTTTGGAGCTCTAAGGAACAAAAAGTGAGGATCTGCAAACTAGCAAGGTGCGCTCGAGCGCACCTCTCTTGTGATCGAGTGCACAGACACTCATGCGCATACTTAGAAGGCTCGAGCGCAACCATGCACTCGAGTGCAGACCCATGTGATCGAGCACACACGCACAGAGAGGCAACAGAGTCAGTTTTGGAAAGAAGTCTCTAGTTCTTAAATTGGAAACTAGGGTTTCGGGGCACCCTTAGAACCCTATATATAGACTTGTAAAACACAAATAAACATACTTTTGATTTTATCTTTTGATTTTTCTTGAAGTTATAAGCTTTGGAGAGGAATTGATGACTCGTCTCCACAGTATTCTTTGGGTTTTATTTTTCATACTTAGTTTAGTTATGGTTATTATGTTCAGTATACTTAGCATGTGTAACTAAACCCTAGTAAGGCCTTGGTTGAAGCCCTAATTATTTTTAACCAATAATTTAGTATTGGTGCCTTTGCAATATTTATGTTGTGATTCTTGATTTGATTAATGCCTTCTTTTATTTAAATTCCTCATATGTGTGTGTCTGATCAACATATGCATGTGGTATGGATTAGTTAGTTGAATCAATTTAGATGAATGAGTCTTGGGTTCAATAATAGTAACAAAATATATCCACGCCGGATTCTTGGGTTAATCAACATGGGAAACCGGGAGCGGACCAAGCCCTAGGTCTCGTGTGGTTGTCGATTTCCACAGATTTTATGCTCTCTTAAGGAACAACTCAGTATACACCATGCTGAATCCCTTAAGAGAGAAAAGAGTTAGAGTATACACCATGCCTAACTCATTGTATAGGGAAATCAATAGCTTAAGGAGCGGACCAAGCCCTTAGGTTGACAACCAACAGGTATTCATAGCATGAGTAGAGCATTGACATATTGTTTTGTTGGGGTAGCATGATTAGTGGTGGATACCAAGTCCCTATGCCTCTATCATTATTATTAATCTAGAATCAATATTTATTTCTATCTATTTTTACTTTACGAAATTAATTCTAAATTGAAATTCACCAATCCCTGTGGAAATGATCTCGCACTTGAACACTATGCTACTGTAGACCTTGTGCACTTGCAAGTAAAACAAGTACGATTATTCGCTTAATAATTTAGGTGGATAAACGCACAACAAGTTTTGGTGCCATTGCCGGGGATTGCACTAAAATTCTTTCTAGAATTATTTTTATTTAGTTTAGTAATTTTTATTTATTTATTCTGTTTTGTTTATATCAAAAATCTCAAATTTTAAGTTTCTGTTTTTCACCTTTATTTTAGTTTCATCAAAAATCTATTCTATTTCTTTTTCTTTTTCTGTTTCAGGTACTACAACAGAACTCTCTGTGCCACTTGCAATCGAGGACACCCCTCTATGCGATCGAGTGCACTTGAGGCAGAGAGTTGCCTGAGCAGAAATGTTGAACTGCTGCACTGAAGCAATTGTTACTGATTCATGCACGGGCTTCGATCCATACATCAAACGTTCTTTCCCCTTGATACCAAGCTTGAGTGAACTATCCGACAAAGGCTTAGAGACAACTCTGAATAGGTAGAAGAAAAAATAGAGGAAAAAGCACCAATGGCAGAATAGATCGAAAATCAACAACCACCTGAGCGGAGACCATGAAGCAATCTTTCATCCCACGAAACCTCGACCAATCATCTTGCATTGCTTATCAACTCGAGGCGGAAGGCAGCTACTACATATCTCCATAGATACTCAGTGCATTGACTCACTTTAGGGGTACTGATGAGAGCCATAAAATGCATCCTAATAGTTCTTAATCGTTAGCATTTTAGGGCTGATCTAGGTTTTTTTTGCACTTTTATAGGATAATAACTCTAAAGTGGTATTCTTGGATCGTTGATTTATTTTGGTGCATTTTCAGGTAATTTAAGTTCAAAAGAGGAGAAAAAGCTATTGTTGTTTGAAGCACAAAGACTCGAGGCACACCGAAGTGAAGACATGGTTGTGGAAGGACAAATGAAGAGAAATCAAGTTTTAAGTGTGTGCGTTGTGGCCTAGAATTACCCAAGCCTCGGCCTCTAGAAAGGAAGCCAAAAGTGAAGAATAAGGCATTAGTGTGCACTGTGGCCCAGCCTAGGCTAAGCCACGGCCTGGACCAATCCAAGCTGCGGCCTCTAAAAGGTGCCAGAACTTGAAGATTTTGAGCCGCGGCGCGAACCCGATACCCTGTCTCCGAGTTGCAACATAATTAGGGCCTTTTAATGATTGTTTAAACCCTAAAACACCCTTTGACCTCTTGTATTATAAATAGACCACTTAGGGTTTGATAAAAGAAAATCATCAAGCCTGGAAAACTCAAGGAAGTAACCAATTCTCCTCTATCAAAGTGTTCAACCATGAGCCCCATGGCTAACTAATCTCCAAGCAAGGCGAAGGGATGAATCCCTAGGTGTAGTTGTCCCTATTTTCCTTTATTTGATTCAGTTTTAATGGGGATTCATTGTCAAAACATTGTTATGATTTACTTTTTAATCTAATTATAAGATTTTATCTAATCCGGTGATTTCATCTTTCTCCTTGATATAAATTTAGTCATGCTTTTCTTATGTCAAGATTGTTTAGGTATAATTGAGTCTGATAGATCTAGCCTTTAGGTTTGTCTATTACTGCAATATTTTCATTAAAGATATATTGTCATTTCTTGATAAACCTATAGGATAGATCATGTGTTCATGAATCAAAAATAAAAATTATTTCATAACAATCATATTAGGGTTTATATATGTTCTCATTGAATATTTGCTGATTGCCTATTTGGGATGTGAAACTTGCAATAGAGATAAAAACAACTGAATCAAGTTAGGAATAGGGCAACAAACCTAGGGAGGATTCCCGGATCCTTGTTGTTTCTTTATTATATTTCACAATATATTTTACACAATTACTTCATTATCCAAATTCATATCTTCTTACTTAAATCTTTATCGTTTGGGTTATGGTTCACACTTTCTTTTGTAGGTAACTTGTCTCCCTATGGAATCGACACCCCAAAGCTGTGCTACAACTACCGCATTACTCTTTGGGTGTAATCAGGTACACCGAATGAGGATCCACACCTACACCTTCGAGAGTTCTTCAATCTCTACAAATTTTAGCACATCCGAGGCTTAGACCGAGAAGGAATCAAGTTAATTCTTTTCCCTTTTTCCTTAAAAGATAAAGCTAAACTATGGTACAATTCATTGCTTGTAGTTTCTATCCACACTTGGGAGGAGTTGGCCAGCAAATTCCTAAGGAAGTTTTTCCCAGCCCAAAAGACGAGCCAAATGAGGAAGGAGATTCAATCTTTCCAACAAAAGGATGGAGACCTATTCTTTGAGGCATGGGGACATTTCAACGAGCTGCTACTCAGATGCCCGCATCACAACCTACCTCAGGATGAACTGGTATAAGCTTTCTATGAAGGTTTAAGTGATACTAATAAAAGCATTGTGGATTCAAGTTTTGGAGGAGTGCTAATGAAGAAAAGCAGCGAAGAAGCCATAGAGCTATTCGAGACCTTAAGTGAACACACCCAGCAATTCTCCTCTCGAGGTAGACATGAAACCAAGAGCAAAGGTATGTATGAGATGAACATAAATGGAGAATCTTCTACCCAAATAGCTGCTATGGAAAGGAAACTAGATCTGCTAGTTAAAGCCATGGCTGCTCAGAATGCCTCACCTAACTCACTAGCTACACCACTCCAGGTATGCGCTATATGTTCTCAATTTGATCATAATACTGAGACATGTCCCTTGTATTCATCTACAAACCATGAGCAAGCAAATTATGTGGGACCAATCAACTATCTGCCAAAGAACAACCCGTATGCAAATACTTATAAACTTGGATGGCGAAATCACCCAAACTTTTCTTGGAGCAACAATCAGAACAGTCAAGAGCAGCAAAGAAACTCCTAACTAGCAGCCCACTCAGTTCTCGAAACAAAGAAAGATGACCTAGAGAGTCTTGTGAGGCAACTAGCAACTCAGCAACAGTAGTTAGTATCCCAACAACAATAGTTGATGAGTTCACAAGATCAGTTCATAACAGATGAAAGACAATTTCAGACTGAGTTAAGACAGACCACTGCAAAACATGAACAAGCCATTCAAAGGCTAGAGGTACAAATGGGGCAACTGGCTAAAGAATTGAGTGGCAGAAAGCAAGGTGAACTTCCAGCTCAAACAATACCAAACCCAGGGGGCACCAGCAACTGAAAGCTGTCACAACTCTAAGGAATGGTAAAGTGATAAGGACTGATGAATCTACAACAGCATCTATAGAGAAACCATCGGCATCAAAGGTAAGTGAGACAGAGAAGGCGAATGCACCACCCTTCCCACAAAGGTTAGTTAAACAAAAGAAAGAAAATAAACTACTTGATATCTTTGAAACCATGCGGAAAGTTGAAATAAACATTCCCTTATTAGATACAATACAACAAATACCTGCTTATGCTAAGTTTTTAAAAGATTGTTGCACTCATAAGAGGAAGTTTCAGGAACATGAGACGGTAGCCTTAACTGAAGAGGTAAGTGTTGTGCTATTAAGAAAACTACCACCAAAACTGAAAGATCCGGGTAGTTTAACTATTCCCTGCAGGATAGGTGACTAGCTATTTGAGTGGCAATTGCTAGATTTGGGAGCGGGTGTCAATTTGCTACCATACAGTGTATTCGAGACACTAGCTTTGGGGGAGCTTCAACCAACCTCCATCACTTTGCAGTTGGTAGATAGAAGCATCAAAAGACCTAGAGGTATTCTTGAGGATGTCCTGGTAAAGGTAGGTGAGTTTATATTACCTGCTGACTTTATTATGTTAGATATGCAAGAATGCCCTATGCCATTACCTCTGCCCATCATATTAGGAAGACCCTTCATTAGAATTGTTGATACAAAGATTTGTATAAAAAAAGGTATAGTAAGTATGAAGGTAAATGGTGAGAAAATAGAGTTTAAAATATTTGATGCATTAAAACTACCTCAAGATGACATGGAATGCTTTAATGTATGGATGATGCAAAGTTTTGTTGAGCATGCTTTTTAGGTCCAACACATTGATCCATTAGAGACCACTATTACCCATAGCTTCACAAAATTGGATATTGAGCAAGAACCTGAAGATGTTATTGATGACATCATCAAAGCTGTGCACCTCTTTAAGGCCTCTCCAACACATCTAAGTAAGCATGCTCCTCCATTTGAATCTATTATACCTACTAATACCACTCTTCTCCCTTCTATTGTCCAGGCACCAACCTCGAAATTGAAACAATTGCCAGAACATTTAACTTATGCCTATTTAGGAGAAAAGAAGACATTATCTGTGATTGTGGCTGCCAATTTAAGTATTAGAGAAGAGGAGAAACTGTTGAGAGTTCTGAGTGAGCATAGATCTGCCATTGAATGGACCATTGCTGACATAAAAGAGATAAGTCCAGCTAAATGCATGCATCATATCTACCTTAAGGATGAAGCAAAACCCACTCGAGATGCTCAAAGAAGGCTTAACTCACACATAAAAGCGGTAGTAAAGTCGAGGTATTGAAACTATTAGATGTTGGCATTATCTACCCAATCTTAGATAGTAAATGGGTAATTCCGGTCTAAGTTGTTCCTAAAAAGAGTGGGATCACAGTGGTGAAGAATGAAGATGAGGAGCTCATACCTACAAGAAAAACAACTAGTTGGAGGGTATGTATTGATTACCGAAGATTAAACAAAGTGACCAGAAAAGATCACTTCCCCTTACCTTTCATTGATCAGATGTTAGAGAGATTAGCTGGCCATAGTTATTATTTCTTCTTGGATGGGTACAATGGGTACAACAAGATTACAATAGCACCTGAGGATCAAGAAAAGACTACCTTCACATGTCCTTTTGGTACATTTGCTTATCGAAGGATGCCATTCCGTTTATGCAACGCACTAACCACCTTTCAAAGATGTATGATGAGCATATTTTCCGATATTGTGGAGAAATACATTGAGTTATTCATTGATGATTTCAGTGTTTTTGGTTCTAATTTTGATGAATGCCTAAATCATCTAGAGAGTGTCCTAAAGAGATGTGAAGAGAGCAACTTAGTGCAGAATTGGGAGAATTGTCACTTTATGGTCCAACAAGGCATTATATTGGGTCATTTCATCTCCAACAAAGGTATAGAGGTAGACTAAGCTAAAATACACATATGTAGACAGAGGTTTCAACACAAGAAGGGGGGTGAATTGGGTTTTTAAAACTTTTGTGGATTAATCACAAGTTTATAAAAACAGTTAACATCACAAGCATATAAACATGTAATATGTGCTATAAATAAAGAGCTTAAGGAATAGAGAATGCAAACTCAGTTTATAGTGGTTCAGCAATATCGAATTCATTCCAACCCTACGTTCACTCTCTTCAAGGAACCTCCTTGAAGTAATCCACTAAGAAACTTAGTCGTACAACTTCACAGGTGTTGCACAAACCTTACAATCCCTTCCTCTCGGATCCCCTTCCTCTCGGAAGTAATCCCCTTCCTTTTGGAAGTAATCCCTTTACAATAAATGTTGTTAAGTAAATGGTAGAGAGACAGCAAATGAAAGCTTATACAACTGAATAATGTCTCTCTTTCAAAGTAAAGCTTGAAGAATGGCTCAACATGAATATTCAAAGCTTTTTGAGTTTCAAAGAGTAAAAGACTTGATTAAATGTGTTCTTCTCTTTTTGAATGTATTCTCCCACTCTTTGAATGCTCAATAGAGTGGGTTTATATAGCCATGTATTAATATGGCAGTTGGACATTAATTTGAAATGTTTGTTGCTTTAAAAGCTCAGATTTCGAGTCCCAACGGTCATATTTTTTGAACTACCAGACGACTGGGTCTTATTTCTATATACCCATTTAATTCCAATTATTGAATGATTCTTAGGTCTTGGAACTAGATTCCAAACATTGTTTCTCTCAAATTGATTTATTTCTTCTTGCATTGCAATTATCCAATCATTATCCTTTTCAGCTTCTATAAATGTCTTAGGTTCTACTTGAGACAAATAAGCTACATAATTGCAAATATTTCTATTAGAGGAACGAGTTCTTACCCCTTGTGAAGGATCACCAATCACTTTATCAATCGGGTGATAGTTTACATACCTCCAATCTTTGGGAAGACTATCCTCTTGTTGGCTTCTAGATGGTTGGTCCAAATTGTGAGTTTCCGTCTCTTCATTTGCTTGAGGTGGACTCTCTTTTGGGTCAACAATGGGAGTAGGAGTTTTCGTTCTTGGAATAAAATCTGCATCATCATTAAAGAAAACTTCTCTACTACTAATTGGGTTAGACTCATCAAGAGTTACATGTACAGATTCTTCTACCACTAGAGTTTTCTTGTTGAAAACTCTATAAGCCTTACTAGATGTTGAATATCCTAAGAATATCCCTTCATCGGTCTTAGAGTCAAATTTACCCAAGTTAGTTTTTTTGTTATTTAGGATGAAGCATTTGCAACCAAATGTACGAAAATAAGAGATATTAGGCTTTCTACCTTTCCATAGTTCATATGGAGTTTTATCAAGTATAGACCTAATTAAAAATCTATTTAAGATATAGCAAGAGGTGTTCACTGCTTCAGCCCAAAAGTATTTTGGTAAACTATTTTCACAAAGCATTGTTCTTGAAAATTCTTCTAGAACTCTATTTTTCGTCTCAACAACTCTATTTTGCTGAGGAGTTCTGGGAGCTGAAAAATTGTGATCAATTCCATTTTCATCACAAAATCTTGAAAAACTTTGGTTTTCAAATTCTTTTCCATGATCACTTCTAATGCTTGAAATACAAATTCCTTTTTCATTTTGAACCTTTTTGCAAAAATTTTCAAATCCTTTGAAAGCTTCATCCTTGTAAGCAATAAAAATAACAAAGGTATATCTTGAATAGTCATGAACAATAACAAGAGCATATTGATGGCCACTTAGACTAATGGTACTAATTGGACCAAATAAGTCCATATGCAAAAGTTTCAAAGGTCTAGTAGTTGATACTACATTCTTTGATTTAAAAGAAATCCTAATTTGTTTTCTCATTTGACAAGCATCATATACTTTGTCTTTTTAAAAATTGATTTTGGGAAGTCTAATGATTAAATCTTTTCTTGAAATGATTTTCAACAAGTTCATGTTCATATGTCCAAGCCTTCTATGCCATAGCCATGGATTTTCACTAAATGCAGGAAAACATTTTTCATTTTCGAAATGCAAGGATTTCAAATTAAGTATATAGACATTTTCATGTCTATGGCCAACAAATTTGATCTTGTTGCTCATGATGTCTATAACTAGACAATGAGAGGTCTCAAATGTGACTTTGTTGTCTTTGTCACAAAGTTGACTAATACTTAGTAAATTTGGCTTAAGGCCTTGTACTAGCAATACATTATCTATGGTTGAGAAATTATTACCAACTTTTCCATTGCCCAATCTTTATTTTTGTGTTGTCTCCAATGATGATTAATCCACCATCTCTTAGAGTTAGCTCATTGAATACACTTTTATCACCAGTCATGTGTTTTGAGCATCCACTATCAAGGTACCAACAGTTACCTTTTTCCTTAGTGTGGAGACATATCTACATCACACAAGGATATACAATCGCACTTTTAGGTACCCAAAATTTCTTGGTTCCTTTGGGGTTAGTCCTAGAAAACACGGTTCCTTTTGGGACCCATACTTTCTTAACAATATATGGTGTTCTATAAGCATGTTGATGATGCACAATCCTAGGATAATAATTATTGAAGTTTCTAGGATTTCTTAGTTGTTCATGCCTATAATGCTTAGGATAGGAATTCCTAGGATACATGTTTCTATTGTTAGGAATATGAATATACATGTCATTTCCAGAAAATACATGATGATTATTTCTAGGATACATGCTTGTATGCACACTATTTCTAGGATGATGGTAACTCTTAGTTTGTGCATTGTGTACATTTTGATTATACATATTATTCCTAGAATGCACATGATGATTATTTCTAGAATATGTATAAGCATTTCTTAAATGAGCATACATATAAGCATGAGTATTTCTAGGACGCTTCACTTTTATATATGCATTAGAATTAGTATTTCTAGACCTACTATCATTCATTGAGGGAATACTTTGAACTTGCTAGTGGTCTTAGAAGTAGAGGCTTCATTCACACAAGAGGCTTTCATGAATAAGCTCTCTTTTGATTTTTGCTTACCTAATGGAGAGTATCCTAACCCAGATTTTCCTCCACTTAGCCTTTGGCAAGAAAACACTTCATCAAGCTTTTCTTTTCCAAGAATGAGTCTAGATATTGTGCCATTCAATTCTAATATCTTATTATTTAAGTTTTCATTTTCATCTTTTAGGAAATCATGAGAAGCATCATAAAGCAATGAAGATAGTTTATCTTTTTATTCTCTAAAACTTATCATCTCTTTAGAAAGAGATGATACCTCTTTCTTAAGAGTTGAGTTCCTAGAATCAAATTTCTTCAATTTATCATGCATTTCATTTATGACTTCTAACAGTTCTTCACTACTAGTGACAATTGTATTCTTAGAGGAGGGAGAAGATAGAACCTCATTTTCATCATCGATAGCCATAAGACATAGGTTGGCAATCTCCTCATATCCGATTTCTTTATCCGAGGACTCTTCTTCTTCATCATCACTCTAAGTGGTTGCTATCATGGCTTTCTTCTTGAAGCTCTTGGATGGTTTGTTTGTAACCATGCAGTCAGCCCTGATGTGATCGGACTTCTTGCACCCATAACACATAAGTGGTTCCCTAATAGAGGTGGGATCCTTTGTGTAAGGTTTCTTGCTTTTCTTCAAGAACTTATGAAACCGTTTGGTGATTAAGGCCATTTCACCATCTTCTTCGCTGTTCTCTACCTCTTCTTCTGATTACTCTTCTTTGTTACTCATAGAGGCTTTGAGAGTGATCACCTTTTTCTTTTTCTCATCATCATTGACAATGGGATTCATTTCTTCCATTTCATATGTCAATAATGACCCAAGAAGTGTCTCAACATCAAGTTTGTCGAGATCTTTGGCTTCCGTGATGGTCGTCTTCTTTGCTTTCCAAGTGGGTGGCAAAGATCTTAAGATTTTTCTTGTTAGTTCAAACTCTTCAATGTTCCTACCAAGAAGCTTCAAGCCATTTAAAATAGTTATGAAACGTGAATGCATTTGAGAAATTATTTCGTTAGGAGACATTTTAAAAGATCCATATTCAGAAACTAGCATATATATTTTTGATTTTTTAACCTCACTAGTTCCTTCGTATGTAACTTGCAATTTATCCCATATCTTCTTAGCCGAAACATATGCAGAGATTTTATTGTATTCAGATATATCTAAAGCAAAATGTAAAATACTTGTGGCTCTACTATTGAGAGATATCATTCTACAATCCTCATCATTGTACTCAGTTTTGAGTTTAGACATTGTATATTGATTTCTCCAATAGTTATTTCTTTTGATGGAATTCTAGGTCTTTCTTCAATGACTCTCCACAGATTATAATCTTGTCCTTCGACAAAGATTTTTATCCTGTTTTTCCAATAGTTATAGTTGGAGCCATTGAACAAGGGAGACCTAGTATATGAGTGTCCCTCAGAATAGTTATTTGCTGCCATCAGATCAACTCAAGGATATTAAGCCTAAAATTGAGAATGAAGCTTTGATACCAATTGTAGACTGAGGTTTTAACCCAAGAGGGGGGTGAATTGGGTTTTTAAAACTTTTACGGATTAATCACAAGTTTATAAAAACAGTTAACACAACAAGCATATAAACATGTAATATGTGTTGTAAATAAAGATTTAAGGAATAGAGAATGCAAACTCAGTTTATAGTGGTTCGGCAATATCAGATCCGTTCTAACCCTACGTCCACTCTCTTCAAGGAACCTCCTTGAAGTAATCCACTAAGAAACTTAGTCGTACAACTTCATGGGTGTTGCACAAACCTTACAATCCCTTCCTCTCGGAAACTATCCCCTTCCTCTCAGAAGTAATCCCCTTCCTTTCGGAAGTAATCCCCTTCCTCTCGGAAGTAATCCCCTTCCTTTCGGAAGTAATCCCTTTACAATAAATGCTGTAAAGTAAATGGTAGAGAGACAGCAAATGAAAGCTTATACAACTGAATAATGTCTCTCTTTCAAAGTAAAGCTTGAAGAATGGCTCAACATGAATATTTCAAAGCTTTTTGAGTTTCAAAGAGTAAAAGACTTGATTAAATGTGTTCTTCTCTTTTTGAATGTATTCACTTTCTCTTTGAATGCTCAATAGAGTGGGTTTATATAGCCATGAATTAATATGGTCGTTGGACTTTAATTTGAAATGTTTGTTGCTTTAAAAGCTCAGATTTCGAGTCCCAACAATCTTATTTTTTGAACTACCAGTCGACTGGGTCTTGAGACCAGTCGACTGGGTCCACTTTAAAAATCTCATTTTTAAGACTATAGTGGTACCAATCGACTGGGTTGATCTTACTAGTCGACTGGGGACTGTCTGTCCATTTTACCAATCGACTAGTATGATTTACCCAGTTGACTAGGGACACACTGTCCCATATACCAGTCTTCTGGTATATGTACCCAGTCGATTAAGTTGTCTTCCAACCCAGTTTTTCTGTTTCAAAAATTTTTTAACTTAAAACTATTTGATTAAAAAGTTCTGTTTAAATACCTTTTGAGTGCGAGCCATTGGACAAGCTTTTCAATGTACAAGTGAGACTTACATTTTGTTTTAATACCTTAGACCTATACTAGTTCTTCTGTCCTCACTTAAAAGTTTGATTCGGTTTGAGTTCTTGCACCTTGATCCTTGGTTGAATGCTTTTGTTCCTTACTACACTTATATTGCACTGTTAGTATAATAACAGTTGTATTTTGTCGTCATTAAAATATATGTGTTTTGTCATTCATAGCATGAGTAGAGCATTGATATATTGTTTTGTTGTGGTAACATGATTAGTGGTGGATACCAAGTCCCTATGCCTCTATCATTATTATTAATCTAGACTCAATATTTAGGAATAAGGCAATGAACCTAGGGAGGATTCCCGGATCCTTTTTGTTTCTTTATTATATTTCACAATCTATTTTACACAATGACTTCGTTATCCAAATTCATATATTCTTACTTGAATCTTTATCGTTTGTGTTATTGTTCACACCTTTTGTAGGTAACTTGTTTCCTTGTGGAATCGACACCCCAAAGCCATGCTACAACTACCGCGTTACTCTTTGGGCGTAATCAGGTACACCAAATGAGGATCCACACCAACACCTTTGAGAGTTCTTCGATCTCTGAAAATTTCAGCACATCCGAGGCTTAGACCAAGAAGGAATCAAGTTAATTCTTTTCCCTTTTTCCTTAAAAGATAATGCTAAACTGTGGTACAATTCATTTCCTTCAATTTCTATCCACACTTGGGAGGAGTTGGCCAGCAAATTCCTAAGGAAGTGTTTCCTAGCCCAAAAGACGAGACAAATAAGGAAGACGATTCAGTCTTTCCAACAAAAGGATAGAGACCTATTCTTTGAGGCATGGAGACATTTCAACAAGCTGATACTCAGATGCCCGCATCACAACCTACCTCAGAATGAATTTGTATAAGCTTTCTATGAAGGTTTAAGTGATACTAATAAAAGTATTGCGGATTCAGGTTGTGGAGGAGTGCTAATGGAGAAAAGCAACGAAGAAGCATTGAGCTATTCGAGACCTTAAGTGAACACACCCAGCAATTCTCCTCTCAAGGTAGACATGGAACGAAGAGCAAAGGTATGTATGAGGTGAACCTAAATGGAGAATCTTCTTCCCAAATAGCTGCTGTGGAGAGGAAACTAGATCTGCTAGTTAAAGCCATGGCTCCTCAGAATGCCTCACCTAACCTACCAGCTACACCACTCCAGGTATGTGCTATAAGTTCTTAATTTGATCATAATACTAAGACATGTCCCTTGTATTCATCTGCACACCCTGAGCAAGCAAATTATGTGGGACTAAACAACTATCCGCCAAAGAATAACCCGTATGCAAATACTTATAACCCTAGATGGCGGAATCACCCAAACTTTTCTTGGAGCAACAATCAGAATAGTCAAGGGTAGCAAAGAAACTCCCAACCAGCAACCCACTCAGTTCCCAAAACAAAGAAAGATGACCTAGAGAGTCTTGTGAGGCAACTAGTAACTCAGCAACAGTAGTTAGTATCCCAACAACAACAGTTGATGAGTTCATAAGATCAGTTCATAGTAGATGAAAGGCAATTTCAGACTGAGTTAAGATAGACCACTGCAAAACACGAACAATCCATTCAAAGGCTAGAGGTACAAATGGGGCAACTGGCTAAAGAATTGAGTGGCAAAAAGCAAGGTGAACTTCCAGCTCAAACACTGCCAAACCCAGGGGGCACCAGCAACTGAAAGCTATCACAACTTTAAGGAATGGTAAAGTGATAGGGACCGATGAATCTGCGACAGCATCTATAGAGAAACCATCGGCATCAAAGGTAAGTGAGACGGAGAAGGTGAATGCACCACCCTTCCTGCAAAGGTTAGTTAAACAAAAGAAAGAAAATAAACTGTTTGATATCTTTGAAACCCTGCGGAAAGTTGTAATAAACATTCTCTTATTAGATGCAATACAACAAATACCTGCTTATGCTAAGTTTTTAAAAGATTGTTGCACTCATAAGAGGAAGTTTCAGGAATATGAGACGGTAGCCTTAACTGAAGAGGTAAGTGTTGTGCTATTAAGAAAACTGCCACAAAAATTGAAAGATCCGGGTAGTTTCACTATTCCCTGCAGGATAGGTGACTAGCTATTTGAGCTGGCATTGCTAGATTTAGGAGCGGGTGTCAATCTGCTGCCATACAGTGTATTCGAGACATTGGGTTTAGGGGAGCTTCAACCAACCTCCATCACTTTGCAATTGGCAGATAGAAGCATCAAAAGACCTAGAGGTATTCTTGAGGATGTCCTGGTAAAAGTAGGTGAGTTTATATTACCTGCTAACTTTATTATGTTAGATATGGAAGAATGCCCTATGCCATTACCTCTACCTATCATATTAGGAAGACCCTTCATGAGAACTGTTGATACAAAGATTTGCATGAAAAAGGGTGTAGTAAGTATGAAGGTAAATGGTGAGAAAATAGAGTTTAAAATATTTGATGCATTAAAACTACCTCAAGATGACATGGAATGCTTTAATGTATGTATGATGCAAAGTTTTGTTGAGCAAGCTTTTTAGCTCCAACACATTGATCCATTAGAGACCACTATTACCCATAGCTTCACAAAAGTGGATATTGAGCAAGAACCTGAAGATGTTACTGATGACATCATCAAAGCTGTGCACCTCCTTGAGGCCTCTCCAACACATCTAAGTAAGCATACTCCTCCATTTGAATCTATCATACCTACTAATACCACTCTTCTCCCTTCTATTGTCCAGGCACCAACCTCGAAATTGAAACAACCGCTAGAACATTTAACTTATGCGTATTTGCGAGAAAAGAAGACATTACCTGTGATTGTGGCTGCCAATCTAAGTATTAGAGAAGAGAAGAAACTGTTGAGAGTTCTTAGGGAGCATAGATCTGCCATTGGATGGACCATTGCTGACATAAAAGGGATAAGTCCAGCTAAATGCATGCATCATATCTACCTTGAGGATGAAGTAAAACGCACTCGAGATGCTCAAAGAAGACTTAACCCACACATAAAAGCTGTTGTAAAGGCCGAGGCATTATCTACCCCATCTCAGACAGTAAATGGGTAAGTTCGGTCCAAGTTGTTCCTAAAAAAAGTGGGATCACAGTGGTGAAGAATGAAGATGAGGAGCTCATACCTACAAGAAAAAAAACTAGTTGGAGGGTATGCATTGATTACCAAAGATTAAACAAAGTGACTAGAAAAGATCACTTTCCCTTACCATTCATTGATCAGATGTTAGAGAGATTAGCTAGCCATAGCTATTATTTTTTCTTGGATGGGTACAATGGGTATAACCAAATTGCTATAGCACCTGAGGATCAAGAAAAGACTTCCTTCACATGTCCTTTCGATACCTTTTCTTATCAAAGGATGCCATTCGGTTTATGCAAAGCACCAACCACCTTTCAAAGATGTATGACGAGCATATTTTTCGATATGGTAAATCATCTAGAGAGTGTCCTAAAGAGATGTGAAGTGAGCAACTTAGTTCTGAATTGGGAGAATTGTCACTTTATGGTCCAATAAGGCATTATATTAGGTCATTCCATCTCCAATAAAGGTATAGAGGTAGACAAGTCTAAAATAGACATCATTTCAAAGCTGCCTCCTCCTTTAACGGTCAAGAGAGTTAGAAATTTCCTTGGATATGTCGGATTCTATAGACGATTCATCAAGAATTTCTCCAAGATCTCTAGACCTCTATGTGCATTGTTAGCTAAAGATACCAAGTTTGAATGGACTAATAACTGTATGACAGCTTTCAACACATTGAAGGATGTGCTCACTTCCACCTTAATAATGATGGCATCAGATTGGAATCTTCCATTCGAGCTAATGTGTGATGCAAGCGACTTCGCCTTGGGATAGGTCAGAGAACCAATAAGGTACCTCATGCTATTTACTGCTTTTAGAACCTTAAATGATGCTCAGCTTAACTATTCTACCACTGAGAAGGAATTGTTAGCTGTTATTTTTGCTTTAGAGAAATTTAGGTCATATCTGATTAGCTCTAAGGTTATTGTATTTACTGATCATGATGCTTTGAGATATCTATTTTCTAAGAAAGATGTAAAGCCTAGGTTAATCAGATGTAAACTCCTATTGCAAGAATTTGATTTGGAGATCAAAGACAAGAAAGGCAGTGAGAATGTGGTTGCATATCATTTATCAAGGCTACCCTATGAGGATGACAAAAATGAGTTGCCTTTGAATAAAAACTTCCCTGATGAACAATTATTCGCACTAGACGTAACACTTCCATGGTATGCTGATATTATCAAATATTTAACTGCTCAGGTTTTTCCTCCAGGTATGACCAGTCAAGAAAAGAAGCGACTGATATCTATATCTTGACACTACCATTGGGATGACCCTCACCTCCTCAAATTCTGTCCCGATCAAATTATCAAAAGGTGTGTCTCAGAAGATGAGCATTTGAGCTTATTACAACATTGCCATCGGTTTGCTTGTGGAGGACATTTTGGGGCCAAGAAAACAACACTTAAGGTACTACAATCCGGTTTTTATCGGCCTAATCTATTTAAAGACGCCTTCTCATTCTATAGCTCATGTGATAGATGCCAGCGGACAGGTAACATCTCATCCCAAAATCGGATGCCCCTACAAAATATTCATATAGTAGAACTTTTTGATGTATGGGGCATTGATTTCATAGGTCTATTCCCCAATTCCTTTGGTTATTTATATATTCTTGTGGGTGTGGATTATGTGTCTAAATGGGTCGAGGCTATTCCCTCAAAGACTAATGATCATAAAGTAGTGGTGAAGTTTCTACAGGATAACATTTTTACCCGGTTTGGAACACCAAGAGCGATCATCAGTGATGGTGGTAGCCACTTTCATCATCATTCTTTCTTCACACTCATAAAAAAAATATGGGATCACCCATAAGGTTGGCACCCCATATCACCCTCAAACTGGTGGCCAAGTGGAGATAAGTAACTGAGAAATCAAAAGCATCCTAGAGAGGACAGTGAATTCTAATCGAAAGGATTGGTCTTTGTGACTAAATGATGCTCTATGGGCATATAGGACAGCTGACAAGACACCAATTGGGATGTCCCCATACTGCTTAGTCTTTGGGAAGGCATGCCATCTGCCGATAGAGCTAGAACATCGAGCATATTGGGCCATTAAGAAATTCAACTTCGATATGAAACAAACGGGTGAGAAGAGGAAGCTGCACCTAAATGAGCTAGAAGAATTAAGGTATGATGCATATGAGAATGCCAAGATTTACAAAGAAAGGACAAAAGCTTATCATGACAAAAAACTAGTGAGGAAAGAGTTTCATGTGGGATAAAGGGTGCTACTCTACAACTCAAGATTAAGACTGTTCCTAGGCAAACTAAAGTCCCGATAGTTTGGTCCATATGTGGTCACCAAGGTCTTTCCTCATGGTGCTTTAGAGATTCATGGTTCCAATGATAATCAGACATTCACAGTCAATGGACACTGAGTCAAACCATACCTTGATCTCAACATGCCTCCTCGAGATGAGGACTTGGCACTTCAAACTGTTCAATATGCAGCTGATCCAAGGACACCTGAACCACTTGAGCTTCTAGCTTCTGTCACATATAACTTCATTAATTGAAGCATTGTGATGAGAGCAAGGCTCTTTTGATCGAGCACACATCACTCAGTGCAATCGAGCGCACAAACACTTGTGATCGAGCATATTTACTCCGAAAGCTACACCACAATGCCTAAACAAGTAGACTGCACCACCAGATGACTAGCAGTGAGAGGATACCCCGTCTGGCTGAAGATGTAAAACTTAGCGCTCATGGGAGGCACCCTACAGCATATCATTTTCGTTATAGTATTTTCTTTTCTTATTAATAGTTATGTTTATTTAAATGTTTGTTAGTATTTATGTTTATTATCCATATTTCTTGTTTTCAGGCATAACGTTTGTTTTTCTTTTTCAGGAACATAGTGCGTGCATCAAGTTCAAGTTTGGGGGCGTGCTATGAGCAATGCCAGTAGTCTAGTTCTCCATCTCCTAGGTCAGATCTTTCCATGTCACTCACACATTGGGGACAATGTGTATATTAAGTTTTGGGGTAGGGAGAAACACATGCACACACTTGAAACACATGCACACACTATGTCCTAGTTTTTTTAAAAAGGATAAATGCGTGTTCATTTTGTTTTGAAAATTTTAGTTGATATAAAACAAAAATGATAAAACTTCATTAGTAAGCTTAAAATGTAGAACACATAGCCTAGTGATAAAACTTTTAAAAGTTTAATTACCTACCTCAAGGCACTTAAGAATTCACGATTTTGATCTAGATCTAACACGAGCACATTAGCACACAATTTGTGTGGGGTATGACATATAATTCTTAGGCATATGTTTCCATGACCTAACCGTAATCGGATAACTTGTTAGAGGAACACTTTGGCATAGAAAAAATAAAGAAAATGTCCATCATGGAAAAAGAAAAAATAAAAAATAAAATTGTCCTAATGATCATTAAATAAAATTTTCACTGAGTAACTGGACCTCTTGCCTCAGTAAGCAATGAGTGTTCATGTCAAAAGGTGGGAATTAAGCATTTAATGATCATAAAATTTTTCACTAAGTAACTGGACCTCTTGCCTTAGTAAGTAGTGAGTGTTCATGTCAAAAGGTGGTAATTTCACTTGACGGCACTAAGACCTGTTAGTTCCGTAGCCTTTTTTACTCGAATTAGTAAGTCCTTAGGGGTATCTTTACACATAATGCTCTAAAATCATCTGGTTTGGGAGTCATTGGCTAAACACTCGCTATAAGGGCCAATTAGAAAGCTTAATGGAACTCAACATGGCAAAAATCTCATAATGAAAGAAAAAAAATAAAAATAAAAAAAACCTATGCCATTTTTGTTCTGTCTGATAAGGAATTTGATGAAGGTCTGGACACTGAAACACTATACATTAGAATTATTTGGAAGTTTCATCTTTTATGTGCTAATTCACCACACACCAACTCAAACTTGTGATGCCTTAAACCAACCTTGTGTAAGTAACTTGAATTTTTAAAACTCTTATTCACTAAAGAAATGTATTTTTATTATAAGCTTACTCATGAACAATCATCATGGTTTTATGTGCAACCCAAATTTTTGGATATCATGAAGAATGAATTTATCTTTGATTTTGTTTTCATATAGTCTTTCATTTTGTATTGTTAATGGACTAGCAATATGTAAGTTTGGGGGTGTGATAAGTGCTTAAATAGTCATATTTAAGCCCCTTAATTTACACTTGTTAGGCTCTTTGTTTATAAGTTTTAGTAGATTCTACTTCATTTTAGTGTTTTCTGTGTTTTTCATAGGCCTTTGGAGAAAAGAACACATTTTGGAGCTCTAAGGAACAAAAAGTGAAGATCTGCAAACCAGAGCGCACCTCTCTTGTGATCGAGTGCACAGACACTTGTGCGTATACTTAGAAGGCTCGAGCGCAAACCTATGTGATCGAGTGCACACGCACAGAGAGGCAGCAGAGTCAGTTTTGGAAAGAAGTCTCTGGTTCTTAAATTGGAAATTAGGGTTTCAGGGCACCCTTAAAACCCTATATATAGACTTGTAAAACATAGAAAACATACTTTTGATTTTACCTTTTGATTTTGCTTGAAGTTGTAAGCTTTGGAGAAGAATTAACGACTCGTTTCCACAGTATTCTTCGGGTTTTATTTTTCATACTTAGTTTAGTTATGGTTATTATGTTCAGTATACTTAGCATGTGTAACTAAACCCTAGTAAGGGCTTGGTTAAAGCCCTAATTATGTTTAACCAATAATTCAATATTGGCACCTTTGCAATATTTATGCTGTGATTCTTGATTTGATTAATGCCTGTTTTTATTTAAATTCCTCATATGTGTGTGTTTGATCAACATATGCATGTAGTATGGATTAGTTAGTGGAATCAATTTGGATGACTGAGTCCTGGGTTCAACAATAGTAACAAAAGAGATCCACGCCAAATTCTTGGGTTAATCAACATGGAAAATCGGAAGCAGACCAAGCCCTAGGTCTCGTGTGGTTCTCGATTTCCATAGACCTTATGCTTTCTTAAGGAACAACTCAATATACACCATGCTGAATCCCTTAAGAGAGAAAGGATTTAGAGTATACACTATGCCTAACTCATTGCATAGGGAAATCAATAGCCTAAGGAGCAGACCAAGCCCTTAGGTTGATAACCAGCAGGTATTCATAGCATGAGTAGAGTATTAGCATATTGTTTTGTTGGGGTAGCGTGATTAGTGATGGATACCAAGTCCCTACGCCTCTATCATTATTATTAATCTAGACTCAATATTTATTTCTATCTATTTTTACTTTGTGAAATTAATTCTAAATCAAAATTCACCAATCCCTATGGAAATGATCTCTCACTTGCACACTATGCTACTGTAGACTTTGTGCACTTGTAAGTAAAACAAGTACGATTGTTTGCTTAATAATTTAGGTGGATAAATGCACAACAGCCAGCTCAACAGACTCTATTGATTTGGTAGGGTCCTTCCCAGCTTGGGAGGAGCTTTTTTGTCTCTTGAGGGTGAGATACTTTGTTCTTTCGAAGCACTAAGTTATGTAACTTGAAGGTTCTTTCACAGACTTGAGAGTTGTAATACCTTGACACCCTCTGGTGGTAGGTGACAAGTTTGATCTAGGCATTATCCCTCGCCTCGTCAATCAGATCGGTGTTCATCTTGAGGGTTTCTTCATTGTTGGCTTCGTCGAAGCTCTGCACACGTAATGGTGGTGCCCCTATCTTGAGTGGGATAACAATATCAAAGCCATATGCCAAGAAAAATAGGGTCTCCTCAATAGTTGTTTGGTAGGCCTAGAGGACATTGGGAAGGTGTTTCACTTATTGTCTATTAGCATATTCGATTCTCTTCTTGATGCCTTGTATGAGAGTTCTGTTAGTCACTACAGCTTGCCTATTAGCTTGGGGGTAGCCTACTGAGGAGAATCAATGCTTGATCTTGAGGTCTTGGTAGTAGGATTTAAACCGGGAGCTTTCAAACTACTTACCATTGTCGGTGATGAGTATCCTCGATATGCCGAATCGGCATACAATCGACTTCTAAACGAATTCTCGAGTCTGATAATCAGTGATGCTAGCAAGAGGCTCAACTTCTGTCCACTTGGTGAAGTAGTCAATGGCTACTATCCAGTGTTTCTTCTGCCCTGGAGCCTCCTGGGAAAGACCAAGGATATCTATTCCCCATATAAAGAAGAGAACTGGACTGGTTATTGACGTCAATGAATTGGCGGGTCATCCAGACACGGAGGCATACTGTTGACATGTCTTGCATTTTTTTTACCATCTCTATGGAATCGTAGAGCATTTTTATCAGTAATAGCCATGTCGGAGTATCTTGTAGGCTAAAGCTCGACCTTCCAAGTGATTACCACATATGCCCTCGTAAACCTCTCGGAGGGCATAGTCTGTGTCGGTAGACCAGAGGCACTTCAGATAATGAGTTGCAAGGCCCTTTTTGTAAAAATTTTCTTTGATGATGGTGTACTGCGAAGTGTGAGAGATGATCTTCTTAGCTTCACTCTTTAGACTAAGGAGTGTTCCATCTCTCAAGTACTGGAACATCAGGTTCATCTAAGCTTTTTCTCCGATCATGGGTATGAATGGAACTTCATCAATGTTCGGTGCCTTGAGGGTCTTGAGGTAGACTTCTTGGGGAGGTTGGATTGCTTGGAAGAGCTGAGTTATGCCAAAGCATCTACCTTTGAATTATGTGCTTGGGGCACTTTTGTTATTTCGAACCTCTTGAAGGTCATGGTGAGCTCGCGAGTTTTCTCAAGATACCTAATGATTTTCGTACCTCCAGCATCATACCCATTGGATATTTGATTGATAGCTAGTTGTGAGTCACTGTATGCTTCCAAAGCCTCGACAACCAACGTCTTTGCCAGTTTTATCCCTAAAAGCAATGCCTCATACTAGGCTTCATTGTTTGAGGCCTTGAATCTGAACTTCAGAGCATATTCTACTATAAAACTTTTAAGACTACTGAGAATAAGTCTGAATCTGCTATCGATGCTATTGAAGGATCCATCAACTTACAATGTCCATGTTTGGATTTGTCTAAGAACTAAAGAGAGAAAAATTCAGCATCAAATGCAGGTGTGCGCTATGGCCTCCAGTAAAGGAGCTAAGGTAGAGGTGCTCCCCCCAGGTGTGCGCTGTGGCACAGGGAGGTGTGCGTCACGGCGCCCAGCAACTGGAGATGGTGTACCCTGTTGTGCGCCGCGGCCTGCTTTGTTCTGGGCCACACCTGGTGCCTCTGATTCAACATGTTGAATGGTGCGTGGGACTTGGTCAAAACGCATAGGATTACTTAGACTTGTTGAAGGGCTATGATTGATTGGTCCTCAAGATCTCAGGGTGGAGATTGACTTCAAGATTGGTTCAGGAAGTGGTTACACTATATAAAGGATTATCTAGGAGCAATTCAAAAGAACATGTGAGCATCAAGATGACATGTGAATGTGTATGAAATAGAACACATGATGTGTGAGAGTGCAAAGACACTAAACACATAGAAAGAGACTCATTCATGAAAGGTTGGTTGTTTAGAGAGAGAGTAGTATAGATTGGGGATTCAAGGGCATTGTAATTGGAATTTTCTTAGAGAAAATTCCAGCGAAACGCTTAGTTCTTATTACTTTCTTTTTCTCTTCTTTCATTCTTCAAGAACTAGAGGATTCTTGAAGAGGTGTTGCTGTAATTGTAAGAACTCCATTGATTTAGTGCAGAGAGCTCGGAGGAGCTCACGGGGATGTAGGCACATTCTCGAACCTCGATAACAATTGCTTGTGTTCCTTCTTTGATTGTTTGATTCCTGTTTCTTACAAGTCACTATGGACTTGGGTGTTTGGAAAGATCACAACCTGGGATTCTGCAAGAAGGTGATTTTCTAACAGTGGTATCAGAGCTCGGTTCCAAGAATCAAAGGATTCTTTGGTGGTGATACAGCAGGTGCTGGAACAGGAGGTATTGGAGCGAGACTCCAAGAATCAAATGAAACTTCTTGGGTGATTCAAGAACGGTGCTGAGATCAAGATCTGATCGTGTTCTTGAGGTTTAAGAACGGTGTTGCGATCAAGATTTGATCGTGGTCTTGAGATTTAGAAGTTGTAAAGCAATTGTAGGTGCTGCATAAATCTGGGATTTTATCCGCAAGATGAGTTCAAACTTCATTGTTGAGAAGTTTGATGGAAGGGAGACTTTGCCCTTTGGAAGCAAAAAATCAAAGCGGTTCTTATGCAACAAAAGGTGGACTTGGTGATTGGAGAAGATGACACTTTTCCAGCAAGTATCACGAAGGTCCAGCGGAATGAGATGAAGAAGATGGCGTACAGCACCATCTTTCTGCATGTCGAATAGTGTGACCAAGGAGTGTGGAGACTCAGAAGATCCAGCTGCCATTTGGAAGAAACTAGATGAGTAATTTCTTACCAAAACTCTCCCTAATAAGATATATCTTCTTAAATGAATCTTTGCTTTTAAAATGGATCCTAATAAAGAGTTTCAAGATAATCTTGATGCTAAGATGAGGGAAACATCAAGTGGAGAAGGAGTTAAGGGGTATAGGTTGTGGTCCTTAGAACAAAAAGGAACTAAACTCATAATAAGTAGGGATGTCATTTTTAATGAGCATTTATTTCCCTACTTAGAGAAAACTAACCCTGCAAGGGATATTGAGAAAACTAGTTCGGTATTTGTGGAGCATAGCATCAAGGAAAATTCAGTACAGGTAGAGCAAGGAAGGCAAGAGGGTTCGGATCAGGTAGAGCCCATTGATGAATGCTAAGCTTAGGACACTCGAGAGGAGGCTGAACTAGAAGGGGATGATGCAGCACGTTAGAATGACTATCAGCTCATAAGGGACCGAGAAAGAAGGCTGGTCAGACCACCTTTGAGATATGGTTTTGCGGCTGCGAATGCAGCAACTCCTTGGACAAAAGGAGGGATAAGTGAACCAGAAACTTACATTGATGCCATGGGATGTAAGGATTTGTCAAGATGGAAGCTAGCTGTGGAGAAAGAAATGTATTCTTTGAGAAAGAACAACTCTTGGGAATTGGTGCACATTCCAGGAAAACAGAGAGTTGTGGATTGTAAGTGAACTTACAAGATCAAAGAAGGGAACCCTCTAGGGATAAATTCCGGTACAAGGCTAGGCTAGTGGCGAAGGGGTTCACGCAAAGAGAAGGCATAGATTTCACAGAAACTTTCTCACCTGGACACAATGTGGAGGAAATGGTGATTATCCTCATCTATGTCGATGATATGCTGTTGGTTGATAACACCAGGGAGAGGATAAAAAGGTTGAAGTCTCAACTCAGTTCGGAGTTAGAGAGGAAGGATCTTGACCTTGCACAAAAGATCCTTGGGATTAGAATAATCCAAGAAAGGGAGAGAAACAGGTTGAAGGTTTCTCAGTCTTTCTACATAGAAAATGTGTTGTCTAAGTTTTCTATGGAAGATGGTAAACCAGTAAAGATTCCCCTTGCTGGTCATTTCAAGTTCTCACAGCGAACAATGTCCTGGAACGGATAAGGAGAAGAAGGAAATGGAAAAGGTCCCTTACTCTAGTATGGGTGGATCAGTCATGTTCATGATGATAAGCACTAGACCCGACATTTCTCATGTAATTAGTGTTCTCAGCAAATTTATAAGTAATTTCGGAAAGGAGCTTTCGCTTGGGATAAAGGGGTTGCTGAGATACTTGAAGGCTCCGTTGCAGCCGGTTGTAACACTCTCAACAACCGAGGTTGAGTACATAGCGGCAACAGAAGCTATAAAGGAGGCTATGTGGTGAAAAGGGTTATTGGAAGAGTTGAAGGTCCTAAAAGGGCAGGTGATGGTGTATTCGGATAGCTAAAGTGCGTTGCACTTGTGTAGGAACCCGGTGTTCTATGAGAGGACTAAGCATATGGATGTTCAGTATCATTTCATTCGGGAAAATGTTACGGAATGATGCATTCATGTGGACAAAGTTGCAATGAAAGAAAATCCTGCAGATTTAAGTACTAAAGTTCTACCCCTAAGCAACTTCAATCATTGCCTTGGATTTTTTAGGATTGGAGTTAGATGATATAGTGACTCATGTTGAGTTTGGATCCAGAGTTTTCTGCACTATAGGTTTGGTTTTAATTGCTTAGACAAAGGTATTGTTAGGATTTGTCTAATAACTAAAGAGAGAAAAATTCAACATCAGATGTAGGTGTGCGCCGCGGCCTCCAGCAAAGGAGCTAAGGTGGAGGTGCTCCCCCCAAGTGTGCGCCATGGCACCGGGAGGTGTGCACCACGACGCCCAACAACTGGAGATGGTGTGCCCTGTTGTGCGCCGTGGCCTGCCTTGTTCTGGGCCGCGGCAGGCACACCTGGTGCATCTGATTCAGCATGTTGAATGGTGCATGAGACTTGGTCAAAATGCACAGGATTACTTAGACTTGTTGAAGGGCTATGATTGATTGGTCCTCAAGATCTAAGGGTGGAGATTGGCTTCAAGATTGGTTCAAAAAGTGGTTGCACTATATAAAGGATCATCTATGAGCAATTCAAAAGAACATGTGAGCGTCAAGATGACATGTGAATGTGTGTGAAATAGAACACATGATGTGTGAGAGTGCAAAGACACTAAACACACAGGAAGAGACTCATTCAAGAGAGACTGGTTGTTTAGAGAGAAAGTAGTATAGATTGGGGATTCAAGGGCTTTGTAATTGGAATGGGAAACACTTAATTCTTATCACTTTCTTTTTCTCTTCTTTCTTTCTTCAAGAACTAGAGGATTCTTGAAGAAGTGTTGTTGTAATTGTAAGAACTCCATTGATTTAGTGCAAAGAGCTCGGAGGAGCTCACGGGGACGTAGGCACATTGTCGAACCTCGATAACAATTCCTTGTGTTCTTTCTTTGATTGTTTGATTCTTGTTTCTTACAAGTCACTGTGGACATGGGTGTTTGGAAAGATTGCAACATGGGATTCCGCAAGAAGGTGATTTTCCAACAGTCCATTTTTGTGTCTATCCACCTTCCTTAGACTTTTGCCTCTTAGTGGGAATTTAGGAGAATGCGATTTCCCCTATAAAATCCGCTAAGGCTTGGGGTTTAACAATCATCCGGGGTTTGTACCAAATGTCGAATTCTCCAAGCTCTATAAACCACTTTACCAATTTTCAGGAGATGTTTGGCTTATAGAGCATATGTTGCCAAGGCTGATTGGTGAGTAGAATGACGGTATGGGCCTAGAAATACAATTGGAGTTTCTGAGCTATGACTAGGAGGGCGTATACCATTTTTTCGATGGGGAGATACATTATCTCAGCATCGTACCGAACCCAACTGACATAATAGATGGGTTTTTGGACCCATCTTGGCTCGCTAATATATAGAGGAAGAGTTCCTCCCCAGTGATGGGCTTAGTTAGAGGCGGTAGTGAGCTTAAGTATTCCTTCAGCTCTTTGAAGGCTTTTGGCAGTCCTCAGTCCTAGTGAAATATTTGGCTTTCTTGATAGCCTTGAAGAAAGGTAGGCACCTATCGACTGATTTGGACATGAATCGGCTGAGTGCAGCTATATGCCTAGTTAACCTCTATACCTCTTTAATGTTCTGGGGAGGAGTCATGTTCAAAATTTCCTTTATATTTTTGGGATTAGCCTATATTCCCCGTTGTGTGACCATGAAGCCTAGGAATTTTTTGAAGGTGACTCCGAAAGTACACTTTCCCGGGTTCTGCCTCATTTGATGGTGTCAGAGTATTCCAAATGCTTCCTCCATGTCAGATTTATGTCCTCAACTTTAATACTCTTGAACAACATATCATCCATGTATACTTTCATGTTTTTCCCAATCTGTTCTTTAAAAATTTTGTTAACTAGCCTCTGATAGGTTGCTCCTGCATTTTTCAGCCCGAAGGGCTTACCTTGTAATAGTATAAGCCTCGATCTGTGACAAACTGTCTTAGGCTGATCTGGATTATGCATGAAGGTCTGGTTATAACCTGATTATGCGTCCATGAAACTAAGTAGTTCATGTCTAGAGGTGGCGTCGACTAGTTGGTTTATCCGAGGTAAAGAGAAGTTGTCTTTTAAACAAGCTTCATTTAGGTCAGTGAAGTTAATACAAATCCTCTATTTACCATTAGCTTTCTTCACCATCACTACATTGGCGACTCACTTCGAGTAGTTAGCCTTCTAGATAAAGTTAGCCACAAAGAGTTTGCCTACCTTTTCTTCTATGGAGTCTTGTCGCTCTAGAGCAAACGAATTTTTATTTTGAATAACAAACTTGTGGTCTAGATCCATGTTCAGTCTATGGACGATCACCTAGGGATAAATCCAGGGCATATTGAAGGTCGACCATCCAAACAAGTCTTGATTCTTTCATAGGAAAGAGATCAAGGATTCATTAAGGTTGTCGGGGAGGCTGAACCCAATTTGTACCGTCCTTAAGTCTCCCTCTTTTAAGGGAACGAAGATTAGTTCTTTCATAGGTTGGCACCATGGAGTCTTGAACTCATCTCAGAAGTCTTCTATTTCCAAAAGTAAGGCTCTACTTTTTTCTGCCCCTTGATGGAGTTCAAGTAGCAAGATCGAAGGGCGTGCTGGTTCTCTCGAACTTCCTCAACACCTTTCTCCATGAGGAATTTCATCTTCAAATGATAAGTGGAGACTATTGCCTTCATCTTATTAAGTCTTAGTCTTCCAAGGATCACATTGTACCAAGATGAATGTTTGACCACTAAGAACATGGTCATTACGGTAGTGAGTTGCAGAGCCACTCCTACAGTGATTAGAAGGGCTATACTACTCTCGGCAAACACTAGTGTTCCCGAGAAGCCATATAGTGGAGAGGACACTAGCTTGAGCTAGTATTCTTTTAACTTCATCCTCTTGAAAGCATCATAATAGAGAATTTCTGTCGAGCTTCTGTTGTCCACCAGGATTCACTCGACATTGTAGTTAGCAATGAGGAGTATGATAACCATTGCATAATCATGGGGAGTCTGCAACCCCTCCAAATCATCATTCGTCAAGGAGATAACCTGAACTATTTTGACTCGCTTGTGAGGTCTATTGACCGATGCTATTAATAAGGTATAGGCTCTCCATGCATGGGAGGACTGCCTACCTGCTGTTGGTCCCCCAAAGATCATTTTGATAGTTCTTATAACTGTGGTTGTGTGACATTGGTCACTATATGGGTGTCTGTTATTTCGACCGTGTCACTTCGAACTCGACCTACGGCTTTGCTTAAAGCTCCTGCAATTGCTCTAACCATGACTTAACTGTTAGGCGGTTTACCTATACAGATGTCTAAGGCTTCTTTGGGGGCGATCTTCATCATCTTAGGATCGACAAGGCCTAGTGTATTCCTTTAGATACCCTCTACAGATGAGGGACTCAATTGGGTTTTTGAAAGCGTGACACTCCTCGATATCATGCCCATGATCTTTGCAGAAGCAGAACCACCTAGTCCGATTCTTGTTCTCGCTGGGGTAAAGTGACTTCGGAGGCTAACGAAGAATGTCACGGTCCTGAATATGCATGAGTATGTTTTTCCTAGAGGCATTGAGTGGGGTAAAGCTTTCAAAGAGAGGGGTTATCTTTTCCTTGCCCTTTTGACATGATTTTTTTGTTGTACTGTCCTTCAGCTCATTGTCATCCCTTTTTCTATTCTCAATCCCTCATTCTCTTTACTTTAGGAAAGCCTGATCGTCCTCTGCAATCATGAACTCTTCAGTCAGAATAAGGATGCCGTTCATATCCTCTGGTGAGCGCTTAGTAAGTTTGGAGCTAAAGGACCCTGACTTGAGTCCATTCTTAAGTGCCAAGGGCTGCACCATCGAATCAATGTTTAAAATTTCCTAAGTAGTGGCGTTAAACCGTGAAATATACTCTTTAAGCTTCTCTCCCTTATGCTGAATAATACTAAAGAGAATTTTTGAAGTCTTTCAAGGTCCCTTGCTACTGAAGAAATGTACTGCAAAGGCATAACTGAGCTCTTGAAAAGAGCTGTAACTTATAGGCTTTAGATGTGAGTACCAGGTGCTTGCAGCCTTGTTGAGTGTAAGAGCAAATGCTCATCACATGACAACATCAGGGTGGCAATAAAACATCATGGTGATTTTGTAGAGTTGGAGATGGTCCATAGGATCTGTGGAGCCATCGTAAGCCTTTATAAATTAGTGTTCAAAAATGCCGAGGGAGGGAAGCTTTGAGGATCGCTTTCGTAAAACGTAGAGCTTAAGTGTTAAGTTCATCCAGAACGTTTATGTTCCGTCCCTTAAACACTTCTCTTATCCTCTTGTCAATCTCTTCCAATTTTTTATAGTCAGTGTAGTTCCTGGAGATGGAGAAAATTTGAGACTTAGCCCTAAAAGAGGGCTTAGAGGTGGAGATATCTCGGGAGATAGCCGTAGGATGAGGAGAAGACCTGGTGTTAGAGTGACTACTAGCCTTTTTGTTGAGATCATTTTTCCTTGTTGGTCGAGGGCTTCAGTGAGATGGAGGCGGGGATGTAGGAGGGCGAGCTTGCCCCCGAGTCTAGCAACAAGATGCTTGAAAATCTGGGTAAGTTCCAAGAATTTCTCTTGAGTTACTAGAGCAGTTGGGTTTGGTGTGGGAGGTGTCGCCAAGTTCTCTTGGATACCAGGGTCTATCGGGTCAAGCTGAGGAGGTTGTTAATGCTTGGTTCGTCCATCAGATGGTTCACTGTGGTTTTGATTTGATCGGAGGTGGCATGTTATAAAATGACAAGGATCCATGAACTAGACTGTTAGCTACTAGTGGACGCTTGTATGTCTACTAAGCTAGTATCAGTGGTATTCTTAGCAGGGTTCTTGGGTGACATTGTAATAGATGAGTTCTTTGTACCTCACAAAGTTAAGAAGGTTCCTACGGATGGCACCAATCTATTAATATCCAAAATCTGCAAGAAAAGCAAATAGTCGGGAAGCGGTTGATGAGTGAAAAATATTGCATATTTTGGCCACTTAATTTACATTTGTTAGCTTAGGAATTTGTTACTTTGAGTTGTTTTCATTGTTTTTCAGGTTTACAAGCACTGGGAAAGGAGTTTCACTAAAATTGCTAGAATTGCCCGTACAGATCTATCATCTTTGAAAATTAAACTGTATTGATTCAAGAAGAACCAGGATATGAGCCATATATGCTTAGAAAGATCCAGAAGTCTATTTTCTAGAGAATTTTACGGCTCGTAAAAATTATTTTTCTACAAAAAGTTATGGCCGTTTTAGTAGACAAAGGTCAGGCTGTGCGGCCTGTGCGGGATTTCAGCGTGAACAGAAGTTTTGAAGGGCATGTGAAGACTTAAATCCCACATCCCACATCGGTTGGAAACACATTTCTATATCCCACATCCCATATCGGATTGGAAACACATTGCACTCGTGGTATTTGCCTATATAAGACCCACTCCACTCCATCATTCAGTGTGCAATTCCTTGGCCACTTTGGTGTTAACCGGTGGACGTTTGCTAGCATTCTGGTGCATCCCGAAGGCTTTGCTACCACGAAGGGAAGCGCCGCCCATCAACGAGTGAAATTTCTCCCATGTAAAGTTATTTATTTCTTTTTATTTAGTTTAATGTTTAGCACTTTTATTATGAACTGTAGTTTCATAGTTATGAGTGGCTAGAATCTTCAACTAAGGTTGAAGATGAAGCCTTGCCCTTGTTTGGCATAGTAGTTCAAATTTGTTTATACAATTCTGACATTTTTTAGTATAAATGTTCTGTCAATTATTTGAGTAAATCTTGTGATTGATTGAGTTTAAATTGTTCTGTTGGATATTCCATGTGTTTCATCTGATGGATACATCGAATTGTTTTCGATTAAATTGGATTTCCTTTGTGATTTGTTAAAAGCGGATACATTGGATGTTTTTGGTTTAATTTGGATATTCTTTGTTTTTTGTTGTAAGTTGGATTCATGGAATGTTTTGATAGGCTATGTTTTTAGGACATATATGCTTAAACTTTGGTGGGGTGGATTCGGAAACCTTAATGTTTTTATTATTAGTTTTTAAAATCAATTTAGTTTAGTTTTAATTTGTTTTCCAAAATATCATTCAAAATTCGGAACTAGGTTAAGATAAAGTTAGTTTAGATTAAATTATATTTTCACAACGCAATTCCCTGTGGATTCGACCTCACACTTGCATAACGCTATATTGCAAACGACTCGTGCGCTTGCGAGTAATTTAAAACTCACAACAAGTTTTTGGTGCCGTTGCCGGGGAATTGTTTGGTTTGTGAAAATTTTTTGTCTGAATTGATTTTATTTTTCTACTAGTTAGTTATCATTTTTTTTATATAAAAAAAGAGAAAAAAACAAGTGTGGATGAATCCAGCACCGGTTTCACAGTCTTTAGAAGACACCATTAAGGAGTACATGAAAATGACCGGCCCGTCCATCAATGCTGCAAACACATTCAATGTTGATAGCTATTCCATCTCTGCTAGTCCTATGCATTTAGCACAGCATTGTCCATCAATGTCGGCTTTTGCCGAGTATCCCATGGAACAAATGAATGCTTTCAATGACTGTTGTTGGCAATCAAATGGATCTTACTCCGAAACATACAATCCAGGGTGGTGGGACCACTCTAATTTTTCATGGACGCAGAACCAATTGAGGAATCAGGGAGGAGCCCCTTATCAAGCTCACAATCAATACCCTCCTGAATTTCCTCCGCCAGTTCCAAGTTATAGTCACTCAACCTATCCAGCACCATTACCTGCTTACCAAGCTCCCATTCAAACACCAGCGCCAGTTTCACTGTCACTTGAGGACACCCTTAAGGAGTACGTGAAAATGACTAGCCAATCCATGAGCGAAGTGATGAGTGCAACAATAGAAAACACCCAAGTGATTGGCAAACTAGAGAGTCAAATTGATCAAATCGCAAGTTATGTGGGTGAAGGAGAGGAAGGAGAGTTCCCCAGTCAACCTGAGCCTAACCCAAAGGAACAGTTTGCGGTGGGAAATTCATCAACTCCTATGCATTGGCTGGAATAAGTGCAATTAACTGTCCCATACTTGTCTGGGAGACAAGTAGACAATCCAGTGGAGGAGAACCCTGCTATTCAACAAGGGCAAGAAAGTGGCAACAAGGAAAAGAGAGATGCTGAGCCATCTACAGTCACACCTATTATTAAGGATCTCTCTATGTCATTTTTACCTAAAGCGTCTTACCCTAAGAGACTACAAGCGCTCAAGAAAGAAGGGAAGTCTGAGGACATTATGGAGGCAGGCTTTGCTCAGTTTGGAGAGAATTTAGACTTAGATAAGTTACTTGAGCAAGCAAATACTATCTTGGAGTCTGCTCCACGGGAGAGTAGTAAGACAGAGGAGACTATGGATGAATCCCGCATTGAGGACCCCCTGGAGACATGCTTTGCTCACTTTGGAGAGGACTTGGGCTTAGATAAGTTACTCAAGGAAGTGAATGCCATTTTGGAGTCTGATCCTCGAGAAAGCAATGAGGAGGAGGAGATGGTAGCACCTGAACCTCATAAGAAGGAACTTAAGCCTTTACCGGATAATCTTAAGTATAAGTTCCTAGGTCCAGCAGATTCTTTTCCAATAATTATAGCTTTAGATTTGGGTGATGCTCCAGAGGAGAAATTATTGGATGTCTTAAGAGAGCATAAAGAAGCTATAGGCTGGACTATTGAGGATGTCAAGGGAATCAACCCCTCGTTGGTAATACACACGATACAGTTGGAGGAGAATGCCAAGCCATCGAGGGAGCCACAAAGAAGGCTCAACCCTGCTATGCAAGAGGTTGTGAGGGCAGAAGATAATAAGCTGTTAGAGGCAGGGATCATTTATCCCATCTCTGATAGCGAGTGGGTGAGCCTGATTCAAGTCGTGCCCAAACATGCTGAATTAACGGCAGTGAAGAATGAGGACGACGAGTTGGTGCCAACTCGTGTTCAGTCAGGAGGGAGAGTGAGTATAGACTACCGTAAGTTGAATTCTGCCACTAGGCCTGATCATTTTTCATTCCCATTTATTGATCAGATGGTGGAGCACTTAGTTGGGCATGTTTACTAATGTTGGGTCTGGCTGAAGACGTTAAACTTAGCGCTCATGGGAGGCACCCCACAGCTTATCTTTTCTGTTTATTTATTTATTATTTTGCATTTTTATGATTAATGTTTGTTTCCAGTATTTTTTGTTTTCCAGTTTTTTTATTTTTCAGGGATAATACGTACTTCAGTTCAAGTTTGGGGGTATGCTATGAGCCATACCAGTCCAGATAGTTCTCCATATCTAAGGTCAGCTCTTTCCATACTAGTCACACATTGGGGTCAATGTGTAATTAAAGTTTGGGGGTATGGGAGACACATCACACACTTTGTCCTAATTTGTTGTCTTTTTGTCATAAAGATAAATGCATGTTCATGTTCGTCTAAAAATTTTGGTTGTTCTAAAAAATTGTGATGTGATTTCATTGGTGAGTTTAAAACTTTGAACACATGATCTGATGATAGAGTTTACACTTTAGTTACTTACTTTAGACATTTTCGAGAAATCACATGTTTGATCTAATCTAACACGAGCACATCAGCACATATTTGTGTGAGGTATGACAAGTGAGTTGAATGTATACGTTTCCTTGTCTTAACTGAAACCGGATGACTTGTTGGATAAACACTTGGGCATATATAAAATAAAAAAAACAAAAAAAAACAACTAATACTACTAATATTTATAATGATCATCATCAATAAACTTTCCACTGAGTAACTAGACCTCTTGCCTCAGTAAGCAATGAGTGTTCACGTCAAAAGGTGAGAATTTTATTCATAATGATCATTGCGAAACTTTCTGCTGAGTAACTGGACCTCTTACCTCAGTAAGTAGTGAGTGTTCACTTCAAAAGGTAGAATTTTGCTTGGTAGTATTAAGGCCGGTTTAATTTCGTAGCCTTTTTGACTCGAGTTAGTAAGTCCTTAGGGGTGTCTTTACACCTAATGCCCTAAAATCATCTGGTTTGGGAGTCATTGACTCCACACTCGTTACATGGGTCAATTAGAAAGCTTAAGGGAACTAAACATAGCAGAGCCTTATGTTAAAAAAAAAAAAAAAACTATGCCTTCATTGTTCTTTCTGATGAGAAATTTTGTGGATCTTGAGACTTGATTACCTTGTACATTGAAGTTATTTGGAAACCTCATTTGTTAATGCTAAATCACTTTACACTGATTCAAGCTTGTGATGTCTTACCATGCCTCTTGTAAGTAATTAAGTTTTAAATTCTTATTCATTGTGAAGATGGGTTTGACTTATTTAAGCTTCCTCATGAATGAATCTCATGATTTTGAATGCTCTTTAAATTTTTGGATACCATGAATACTGAACTTATCTTTATAATCTTTGTTGTTCATTTAGTTTTTTATTTTGTTTTGCTAAGGGACTAGCAAAATGTAAGTTTGTGGGTATTTGATGAGTGAAAAATATTGCATATTTTGGCCACTTAATTTACATTTGTTAGCTTAGGAATTTGTTATTTTGAGTTGTTTTAATTGTTTTTCAGGTTTACAAGCATTGGGAAAGGAGTTTCACTAAAATTGCCAGAATTGCCCGTACAGATCAATCATCTTTGAAAATTAAACTGTATTGATTCAGAAGAACCAGGATATGAGCCATATATGCTTAGAAAGATCCAGAAGTCTATTTTCTGGATAATTTCACGGGTGTAAAAATTATTTTTCTACAGAAAGTTATGGCCGTTTTAGTAGACAACGGTCAGGCTATGCGGGCTGTGCGGGGTTTCAGCGTGAACAGAAGTTTTGAAGGGCATGTGAAGACTTAAATCCCACATCCCACATCATCCCACATCCCACATCGGATTGGAAACACATTGCACTCGTGGTATTTGCCTATATAAGACCCACTCCACTCCATCATTCAGTGTGCAATTCCTTGGCCACTTTGGTGTTAACCGGTGGACGTCTGCTAGCATTCTGGTGGATCCCGAAGGCTTTGCTACCACGAGGGGAAGCGTCGCCTATCAGTGAGTGGAATTTCTCCCATGTAAAGTTGTTTATTTCTTTTTATTTAGTTTAATGTTTAGCACTTTTATTATGAACTGTAGTTTCATAGTTATGAGTGGCTAGAATCTTCAACTAAGGTTGAAGATGAAGCCTTGCCCTTGTTTGGCATAGTAGTTCAGATTTGTTTATACAATTCTGAAATTTTTTAGTATAAATGTTTTGTCAATTATTTGAGTAAATCTTGTGATTGATTGAGTTTAAATTGTTCTGTTGGATATTCCTTGTGTTTCATCTGATGGATACATCGAATTGTTTTCGATTAAATTGGATTTCCTTTGTAATTTGTTAAAAGCGGATACATTGGATGTTTTTGGTTTAATTGGGATATTCTTTGTTTTTTGTCGTAAGTTGGATTCATGGAATGTTTTGATAGGCTATGTTTTTAGGACATATATGCTTAAACTTTGGTGGGGTGGATTCGGAAACCTTAGTGTTTTTATTATTAGTTTTTAAAATCAGTTTAGTTTAGTTTTAATTTGTTTTCCAAAATATCATTCAAAATTCGGAATTAGGTTAAGTTAAAGTTAGTTTAGATTAAATTATATTTTCACAACGCAATTCCCTGTGGATGCGACCTCGCACTTGCACAACGCTATATTGCAAACGACTCATGCGCTTGCGAGTAATTTAAAACTCACAACAGCGGTACCTACACATGTAAAACAAAGAGAAATCCTAAAAATTCACCGGAGGACTGGAGGGTTGTGTCTCCAGGGTGACTCTCCGATGCCTAAGTTAGAATAGAGCTTTTTGAGAATGTAGAGAGCTAAATAAGATTGAAAGTTGTGTAAGAGAATTGAATGTTCCTTTTGATGGTAAGAGCCCTTTTACATAGTGTTTTGGAGTAGAGTCTAATTAGGAGAGTGATTGATCATGATAAGATCGAAATTATCCATAAGTTGGATTGTTTATATACTAGTCTATCCATAAGTTAGAGTGTCACAATAGCATTAAGACATTGATGTGAAATTATGATTATTCCATTTACCATGTGTGACCATTTGATTGGCCATTCTGTCCAAGTCGTGATATTACTATTTTTCCTTTGGAGGTTAACACATGTCACAATGTCATTAAAGGGAGAATTTTCCCCTATATCAAACCTAAACATAAAGCATCCATGGTGCCTTAAGTCTAAGAATCACTTGTATAACTGCAACGTAAGAATTCCTATTGACAACTAGTAAAATATCCATTAAGAATTATTTACTCGAGTCAATTTGGTGTATCTGTTCTCTAACAACCACTTACATTAATTTTTTTAGTGTCTCATGCACTAATGACCATGAGATTAATCACCATCAACTCTTTAAGGAAACATAGTATGTACTAATTTATCCGAACTCACTAATGCCCTTCTTAGTGATCCTACGATTAAGAACATTTAATAAGAAAGCTTAAGGAAATACATTTCATTAGCATGATCTCATCACGGTGGTTATTTCCATTTCTCGTATTTTATGGGATTTATAATGTAAACACATTGAATGTGATTTGTAATGAACACGATAAATCATATAAATGCCATATTTGTTCTCAATAAATGAATAAAATCAATTACAAATAATATGCTATACATCAAATGTTATTGGTTTGTAGGGTATACTACTATAAGCGACATGAGAAATTCATAAATTAACCCCATTAAAGCACATAAATCACAAATAAATTAGTATGTGATGTTCTACAAAAAATAAAGCATTTCGGTTGTTTCGACCGAAACGACTGAAACACACCTAATAATTCAATATGTATCGTTTCATTTTACACCTAAGACCAAAACATTACAACACTGCTTACCTGTTTTTCAATACATTTACGTGCAATATAACATTTTTTATTAATTCAATATAACATTCTTTCAAACATTGGTTGTGATGTAACATTATTTCTTAGTCAAAAAATATAACATTCTTTCATTTAATATAAGACTGTGAAAAAATAAGGTCCCTTCATTTTCTTCTTATGATATTAATAAAAATTCTGATAAGTCTTTTAGGAGATATAGTTAAATCTTAATTGGGTTTTAAACGATTTTTTTGTTATTAAAAATAATAGATATCTCCTTTAATATTGGGTACATGATGAAAACCGAACTCGTCTCATGCGTACTTAATATATATGTGTGCGTTCGTGAATACACACACGTACATCTACACACAAATATATATATATATATATATATAATCCATAAAATTTCATTAGATAAAAGAAATTGAAGCTTGAAGACAAAGCCTATGAACAATGATAAATGGTTTGTGCATAAAATTTTTGTATAAAATTTCACACAAATAGGATAGTCAACTAGTAATTATTAATTATGTATTGTCTATAAGTTACTACTTAACTCTACTTTAGCCTTGAAGCCCACCGTATGTATTTATATTTTTTAAGGAATAAAATATTTATTTTTTATATCTACCCCTCTTTTTTTACCTTTTTTATTGAAAATAATTTTTTAAGATTTTTGCAAGTGTTAGACTTCAATCTTGAACTTTGGTATTGATTCTTCTATCTTAGCTTGAGTTAAGTAGTGGATTTGGACTGTGGTTTATCAAGTGTGGGACTTCGATCGCTTACTTCAAGCTTTTTAAGATCTTCATCTCAGGTGAACTAAGTAAAGATTCTTAAGTAAGTTTTGCCTTAAGTGTTGGACTTCGGTCTTTCACCTCAGACTACGATCTCCAGTTCATCCATGCATCTTTGTGGTGCTTTACCTTTGTCTTATTCTAACTTCAGTGCTTCTCTTTCACTTTACTTAGGGAATTCCTAAGTGTGTGATAAAGAGTTGGACTGGACTGAAAAATCTTCGCAATGTCCTTCTCTCTCTACTTTCTAAAGCTCCGATCTTCTTCATCTAGGACAAACTTGTTTGCTTGGTCCAAGAGGGTTGTCAAAGAGCTTACTAAGTTTTTGGAAAGATAATTGCTGAATTCAAAGGCTCGAAGTCTGTTGATGTAGTTTGTTGACAAAGTCTATTGTCGTCACTTTTTAGTCAAGCTCTCTGATTTCCACCATGGTTGTTTTGCAAGTGTGTGATGTTCTCTTTAAGAGATTCATCAGTTTGATGGATGAAGCTGAGTAAACTCTCTACTTTCCTTCTTGATCAATGGTTATTGAAGGAGTGAGTTTCGAACTATTCACTTAAGTTTTTGAAGGAATTATCAACCCCTTGGGAAGACTTGAGAACCAAGTTCGTGTCGTTTCCCGAAGTATAGCTAGGAAATCTCAGCACATTACTGCTTCCAAATACCTATGGATGAACATTAGAGACTTGAAGGTCTCCAAATGATTAATGGGATAAGTCTTCCTTGTGTAGAGTTTGATTTTCGATGTCTTGTAGTTGTTAGGGATCACCATATCCATGATTTCTTAGAGGCCTAATCTCCTTTAAGATGTTTGGCTTACTAGTCTTTAGAGCGAGATTTATGTGGTTGTTCATCTGTCTCAGCTATTGAGAGACTTCAAGTATCTTTGGGTTCCTATGCCTTCTTTAAGGTCGGAGGTCAGACACTAGCTTCTCTTTATACTGCTTTGAAATCAATCGAGTGTTAGACTTGGGAGCTTTAGTTTGCCGAGTTTGACTTCAGACACCTTACTCTTAGTAAGACTTGCCAACTCAAGGTTCTTAATTTTTCTTGTCCTTCTTTGGGTCATGGTCATGTAGGTTTCCTGGTGACGAGCTGATACTGACTGAGCCTGGACTGGGTCTAGTATCATTCGTACAACCATGGAAGTTAGACGGTCGGCCGATGCTTGAGGTTCTCGTGCTTCACCCTGTTGAGTGGAGCTCTATGATCCTTACCGAGATCGGTTTCTACGAGGCAAGATTGGGTCCGATCACCGTGGGCCTCGGGATTTTGGTGATTCCCTAAGGCTTGGTGAGGGTTAGGCCTACCCATGTGGCCTATAGTTGTCATGTTATCTCTCTCTTCTTTAGTGATGAGTTGATTGGAGCTCCTCGAGACTATAGTTGAGGGTTTTCTTTGATGGCATCGTAAGATAAATTTGTCATTCTCTCGGACGACGCCAATCTATTGATGCCAAAAAGAAGCTAAGGGTAGTTTTGTCATGAAGGTATTGCATTGACGAAGAAAGGAGCTTGCTGCTGACCTTGCTCCTGTGATTACATCAATATGGTACACGAACCCCTGCAAGGAAAGCCACCTGGAGTTGGGTTCTCTGGGAATGACTCTTCGATGGTTAAATCAGTAGGTGTACCGAAGTGAAGTGAAAGGAAGTGCTTAGAGAGATACTGAAGTGATAAAAAGAGAGAGTCGAAGTGATTATGGTTGTGAAGAACCTCTTGTTCTCTTCTTAAGCCTTTTTTTTTCATTACGAGGGTTTGAGTCCCTTTATAAGGGTTTTGGAGATCCTCTTTCCAAGTTTCAAGGTTGTCTCAGCAGGGATGTAATTTTTGAACCCTTGTTATATGCGACCTCTGCTAACCGAGGATGGAATCTTCAAACTTAGTATGGTGATTTCATCATTGTGTATTTAGGGAGTTCTAACTCCTACACAGCCTAGAATGACTAATCATTAATGCGTGTCTACACGTTCAAATTTGATTGGACTGATTAATTTTACCCATATCAATAGTTATTAGTGATTTATCGTAGTTATATTGCAGTTTCCTTCTTCAATTAGGTAGTTAGGATGCGCACAAGTTATTTAAAAGTAGTTCACTACATAATTTGCAACCACTTGCTTAGTACTTCGTATTAAAACGAGGAAGTGCCAACTTTTTCTCAATCATCTGAACATGTTAACTAGGTGCATATAACTCGGTGTCTTAACCAAAAATCGCGTATTAACATGTTTATTTAATTTTTATTATTTTTAACTATTTAATTATTTTTAAATATATAAAATTCCGAAATATATATGTGATATGTCTCAACGTCCTTGTGGCTTACACCTGCCTCACAAGTCACAAGAAATAAAATGCTTCGTTTTGTATGTTTGCCTCGTGCCATAATGTTAATTACGCATTAGCTCGATTGGATTTGTGACGACAAAAAAAAGATTCAATTGCCATTCTTTAAAATTGATGATAAATCAAGATGGATAAATTAAAGAGAATGTTGAAGGGTTTGTGATAGTGGAATGGGTTAAATGGAGGGGATGTTATGCGTATTCAATATTATTGTTATGTGGAATTTGCTTAATGTCTTATGACAACTATAAATCTGAAATTTGTGTTGTACTTTTAATATATATATATATATATATATATATATATATTGAAATGTTGAATGTGATGTGGAGATGAAAGTATCTTCTATGTTTTGGATTAATGTGTGAAGCATGAGAGGGTAAATATATATAAAAAAAAAATATGCATGTGAACATATACGAATATCATGATGTATGTATTTTCAGGGAAAAGATAATTAATAACTAGATATATAATAAGGTTTCAAAATTTTAATACAATACTCTAGGTAAGTGATCATCACTAGGCATTTTAGCTCACCCTCCTCCCTATTTTATTTTTTGTAAGTGAACTGCATAATTTTTTGGTTCAAGCTCTTGAGGAGAGCTTATAAATGGTGTCCTTAGTTGGGTCCACACAATTGGTATCATCGGCCTTTGGTCTCAAAGTTTAGTCATATGTATACATTTTGGGAAATGATGTGTGATTTATGAAAATGTAAATCCTCTTGTTTTGTAGACTATATAAACGTCCTGGAGATTCGGGAAGTGTGGAAAGGGTATTTTGTATATGTAGGAGTATTAATATGGAAAATTGATATATTGTAGAAAGATAAAGAGCAAGATGATATTTTAGAAGTTGTGTTCATTGCAATTACAGGTTAAGGGCTCGATCCTTAAAAGTAATGATTCTGTTTCAGGTAGGACCCGCTTATGATGGGTCGTTACACAAACACTAGTCTAGATTTTGGACCTCCACTTGGTGTGGGCATCAACTCTATTTTTTCTTATTTTTGCCACAACACACTTTTAGATATGTTTTTAAGCACAAAAATCAATGGGTTAGTTCACATATCACATATAAACTACTCTTAACACATCTTCCTATGTGTCGGCACCTACTCTCGGATCAACCATAGTCATGGTCCTACGTGCTCTTGGACCATAATCCCTTTCCGTGGTCCTACCTACCCTTAGACCTGAAGGTCCTAAAATGCATTCACATAAATCAATAAAAAAATCAAGAACAAGGAAATCAACAGTTCTCATATCCATATAAAAATACACAATCATAGTCAACCAATAATTTTAAGAACCAATAACTTTCAGTTATATAAGTGTGTGTATGTGTGTGTCTATATATATATATAGTTATAGTTATAGTTATGTTTAAATTTGTTCATTTATCAACCATTAAATCCTTCTCGAGTACTAGAAGCAATGTTAACTCATTGCAATTGCAACCAAGCACTATTCTTGTATCAACTCTTTGCCCTTGGTACTTTCTCCAATATCACTTGAAGGGATATAGAATTTAGTTCATCAAACAATAATGCACAAACATATAGAATGCCCAATCATATAATGAAATATATTTAAATACCGCAAGGGTATATGCCGAGCTAACACATGTTTTTATTTACTTTAACTATGAGGCATACCTATGATAAATCTTGGGTTACAATTAAGATTTTGGTATTGATCGTAACATAATACTCATGAGGTGGTTAATTTATATGTTTATTGCATGAAAAAGTTGAATTTAATATGGTAAATTTTATGGTATTGAATAGAGCTAAAAGAATGGAGGAGAAGAGAAAATTTTATAGGTACTGTCGACTGATTGTGCCATCATGATAGTCGCTTATACTAACTCCTAAAACTTTATATAGTCGATTATCTAACAAGGCAGTTGATTTCCTTAGCTCTAGAGACTTTTGGAATTCGACTGTCTGCTCAAGGATTTTACAAAATTTTCTTCCATAAACTTTTGGTAGTCGATTGTCTGCTCGAAATCTACAAAAAAAATGTTTCTAGCAATAACATGCACTTTTTTCCTAAATTTTTTCCAAATCTATGAAATCTAGTAAATCATAAATAACTCTATGTTTTCCTAGGTTTAGATCCACATGTCTAACACTTCCCATAATCAAACCTAAGTTATTATATCCTCAAACTTAAGATTTGGTTCTCAAAAATTGTTAAAATTCCATATAACTTAAAATTCTTCAACTTCTTAAATTAAACCTTAAATCTACCCAAACAAGTTAAATTTCTAAGTTCCTAAGCTTACTTTAAATATAAACATAGAAGAGGATTGATCATACCTTGAAATCCTAGCAAAAATGACCAAGAAGAGCCAAAAGAGGAGAAGAAAGGAGAGAGAGTTAGAATTCTCTAGAAATTGAGAGAAAATGCTGAAAATGAGAGAGATCCAGGGCTGCCTCCCTATTTACATGGCCTTCAAGGAAGTCTTTTTACCCTTTTGCCTCTCCTTTAACCTTTTTTTTTCTTCTTATTTTTAACTTTAACAGTTTAGTAATTTCTAATTTTTTTTATCTAGTTTCTTAAGATCCCATAGTAATTTGGTAATTCTCCTTTAGACACATATTTTAGTTAATTTATTATTTATTTGTTGGGTTATGCACATTCTAACATGGATTGAAAATAATTTAATTCCAATGAACATACATGTAAGCATGAAAATGCACTCACGTGATTAAAATATAGTCAAAATAAAAACCAGAACTCTACGATTATTCCCTCCAAAAAAAAATTTGTACTTGGAATTTTCTAACCTGGATCAGAAATCAACTGGGAATGTTGCTTCCTCATGTCTACTTCACACTCCCAAGTAGCCTCTTTAGCTCCTCGATTTCTCTAAAGTACCTTAACCAGTGGGATGACTTTATTCCGGAACACTTGTTCTTTTGTGTCCAAAATTTTCACTATCACTTCCACATAAGAAAAATCTTACTGGACCTCCATAGATTGAGAGGGAATAATATGTGTTGGAAATCACCTTAGCAAGATGCCCAGGTGGTGATCTTCCAAACACCCAAGTCTTGAATGACTTGTAAAAACAATTTCAACAATCGAACACAATAACAGAAAATCAAAGAAAGAAAGAAGACAAGCAATTTGTTGTCGAGGTTCGGCAATGTGCCTAAGTCCCCGTGAGTTCCTCCGAACTCTCTGCACTATCTCAATGGTTCTTACAAAGTTACAACAATCCCCTTCAAGAATCTAAGTTCTTGAAGAAACAAGAAGAGAAGGAAGAAGATGAGAACTTCAACAATGTTCTCTAATCTAATCTAGACTCTCTCTATCTTATTACAACCAGCCTCACTACAAGAGTCCCTCATGTGTTTGTGTCTCTCACACAATTCTCTCTTGTGTTTACAATGATCTCACAATGTCACAACCTGTTTGGTTCTCTCACACACCTTTTCCACCACTTGAAATGAGGCTAGGAAACACTTTTTATAGCCTCTTAATTCTTGGACAATCTTGTGAATCATTCTTGACCCTTTGATCATGTTCTTCCTTTAATCTCAGCCCTTCATCACTCTCCAAGTGATGCTGTGTGTTTTGGTGTGGTGCACACATGATTGGAGAGGTCTTATGCATGCTGGATCATGTGTGCAGCCATGTGCTATGTGCTGCGGCGCTGATGCTGTGTGCTACGGCACTGGGGCAGGGCTGGAAGCATGGCTTTCTGTGTGTTGCGGCGCTGGTGCTGTGTGTTGCGGCGTGACCTGATGTTCTGCGCACACCTCCTGCTTGTGTACTGAAACTTGCACAGCAGTGTGCCTGACCTTACCATGCTCAAAACTTAAGCACACACTTATGTGCAACCTTTTAACTTGCTGAACTTCCATACTCCACCTTTGGTTTGGATTTTGACCATCCTTGAACCATGTTTGGACCTGTTCAAACCTTGACTATGTTTGAACCATGTTTAAACCTTAGACAAAAAACCAACAATCTCTACCTTTGTCTAAGCGTTTAAACTCGAACCATTTGTGTAGAGACCTTTGGGATCCAAACTCATCTTGAGTCATCAATCAATCGACTCCAATCCTAAGTAATTCAAGGCAGTGATTGAACTTACTTAGAGGTAGAAACTTGGTGCCTAAATCTGCAGGACTTTTGTCCGTGGTCTTCTTGTCAACATGAATGCTTCCTTCTGTACCATTTTCCAGAATGTAATGATACCGAACATCCATATGCTCCATCCCCTCATGGAACACAGGATACCTCCACAAGTGCCCCGCACTTTGACTATCCAAAGATACCACCATCTGCTCTTTTAGGACCTCCCACTCGTCTAAAAACCCTTTGCACCCCATAGCCTCCTTTATGGCTTCCATAGCCGCTATGCATTCTGCCCTGGTTGTTATGAGTGCTACCACTGGCTGCCACTGAGCCTCCATGTACCTCCACAACCACTTCATCCCAAGACAATGCTCTTTTCCGGGATTACTCACACATTTGCTGAAAACATCCATTGCCCAAGAAACACTTAACCTGTTTCTCTTCCTTTCCCGGATGATTCTCCTCATCCCAAGGATCTTTTGTGCAAGGTTGAGATCCTTCCTCTCGAACTCCTCACTGAGTTGAGATGTAAACCTTTCCATCCTCTTCCTGCTGTTCCAAACTAATAGCCCATCAATGACATAGGTGAGGATACTCACCATCTTCTCCACCTTGTGTCCAGGTGAGAAAGTTTTTGTGAAACCTATGTCTCATCTTCTCGTGAACCCATTCGCCACCAGCTTAGCCTTGTTCCGGACTTCATCTCTTGGAGGGCACCCTTCTTTGATCTTGTAAGTGCACTTACATTCCACAACTTTCTGATTTCCTGGAATTTTTACCAATTTCCAGAAGTTGTTCTTCCTCAAAGAATCCATTTCTTCCTCCATAGCCAGCTGCCACTTTGACGAATCCTTACACTCCATGGCATCCGTGTAAGTTTCTGGTTCAGCCATCCCTCGTTCTTTCCAAGGAGCTGCTGCATCCGCAGCATCCGCAAACCCACATCTTGAAGGTGATCTGACCAGCCTTCTTTCCCAGTCGCTTATGAGCTGAAAGTCTTTCTGACTTGCTGCAGCATCCTCTTCTTGAGTTTCTTGAGCTTGGCAATCATCCAAGGACTCTACCTGGTCCGAACCCTTTTGCCTCCTCTGCTCTACCTGAATAGAATCTCCCTTGATGCTATACTCCATAAGAACCAAACTAGTTTGCTCACTAGCCCTTGCAGGGTTAGTATTCTCCAAGTAGGGAAATAACAATTCATTAAAGACAACATCCCTACTTATTATGAGTTTAAATCCTTCTTTTTCTAAGGACCACAACCTGTACCCCTTAGCTCCTTCCCCATATCCTAGAAACACATATTTTCTAGATCTTGGGCTAAGCTTATCCTCCTTTTGGAGTGCATACGCAGCACACCCAAAAGTCCTAAGGTTGTCCAACTCAGGGGGTTTTCCACTCCACAACTCTTCGGGAGTCTTATGGTATATAATCCTAGAGGGTGATCTATTAATCAAATATGTAGCTGTAGACACCGCTTCCCCCCAAAAACATTTGGGTAATCCGGATTTATTTAACATGCACCTAACCTTTTCCTTAAGGGTCTTATTCATCCACTCAGCAACTCCACTTTGCTGAGGGGTTTCCACAACCGTCCTATGTCTTAGAATGCCATTTAACCTACAGAATTGATCAAGTTCTTGGTTAAAAATTTCTAAGCCATTATCAGTTCTTAGCTCCTTAACTACTCTACCCATTTGAGTCTCAACCACCCCTTTCCACACCACTAACTTATTCAATGCATCTGATTTATTTTTCACCAAATAAACCCACACTTTTCTTGAATAATCATCAATTAAAGACAAAAATTAAATGCTACCTCCCTGTGTTGGTGTCCTTGCTGGTCCCCAAAGGTCCGTATGAATGTAGTCAAGAATGCCTTTAGCCTTGTGCACTCCGGTGTTGAAGCTGACCCGGTGTTGCTTCTCAAGAACACAACACTCGCAGAAATCAAGTTCCTCTACTTTGTCTCCACCAAGTGAGTGTGCCGAAGGGCTGCCTCATCCATCTCAGCCATCAAGCTTACTACTTGATCCTTGATTTCCATGTCTCCGATCATCTCATAGAGTCCATCATTTCTTGCTGCCTTGATCACTACCAAAGACCCCTTGGCCACCTTGATCTTTCCTCCCTCTATCTTGCATATATAGCCCATGGAATCCAGCTGCCCCAATGAGATCAAGTTCCTCTTCAAATCTAGAACATACCTCACATTTTCCAACAGCCTTGTCATTCCATCAAACATCCTTACTTGGATGTCTCCAATCCCTCTCACTTGGCAAGAAATATCATTCCCCAAGAAGACCCTTCCATCATTGATCTCCTTGAAATTCTTGAACCATTCTTTGTGAGGGCTCATATGATGAGTGCACCCGGTATCCAAGATCCATTTCCCGCTGCCTTCTTACCCCTTGCTCACAATTGAGCACACAACAAGAACATTATCATCTTGCTGTTCTGTTTTGGCAACCGAAGCCTCTCCATTCTTGGTATGGCTTCCTCCTCTATCCCTTGTCATCTTCTTGCAACCTTTCTTGACATGACCCTTCTTATGGCAGTAGTAGCAACTTTTCCCTCCAAATCTCAGTTTGGAATGGATTCCCCCATGGCTTTCTCCTCTACCTCTGTCCTGGTAGTAGCCATGCATGCTGCTGTGCACTCTCCCATGGCTCTCTCCTCTACCTCTTTCCCGGTAGTAGCCATGCATGCTGCTGTGAACTCTCCCATGGCTCTCTCCTCTACCTTTGTCCCGGTAGTAGCCATGGCTGCTGCCATACTAAGTTGCTGGCCTTCTTTTAAAGAACCGACCTTTACCACTTGATGCACTCCTTTTCTTGGCATCAAGATTATCTTGCAACTCTTTCTTAGGATCAAATTTAAAAAGAAAAATTCGTTTCCGAAGATACTCTTATCCGGGAGAGTCTTAGCAAGAAATAACTCATTTAGTTTCTTCCATAATGCAACTGGATCTTCTGAGTCTCCGTACTCCCTTGTGACATTATCTGACATGTGCAAGAAAATGGTGCTGTAAGCCATCTTCTTCATCTCGGTCCGCTGGTCCTCCGTGACACTTGCTGGAAAAGCATCATCTTCTCTAATAGCCAAGTCCAATTTTTGTTGCACAAGAACCTCCTTGATCTTCTGCTTCCATAGGGAAAAATCTCCCTTTCCATCAAACTTCTTAATATCGAAATTTGAACCCATCTTGCGGAGATGATCCCTTGACTAATGCAGTACCCACAAATGCTTTCTTCAACCTCAAGAACACAGATCGAAGATGGATCTTAACCGTGAATCAACCTTCAAGAACACGATCGGATCTTGATCTTTACACCATTCTTGAATAACCCTTAAGAACACGATTAGATATTGATCTTAACACCATTCTTGATTTACCTCAAGAACACGATCATATATAGATCTTAACTCTGTTCTTGAATCACCCAAGAAGTTTGATCTTTGATTCTTGGAGTCTTGGCTCCGTCACCTTATACTTCTTGTTCCGATAACCAGCTGCTTAGCTCTGATACCACTGTTGAAAATCACCTTAGCATGATGCCCAGGTGGTGATCTTCCAAACACCCAAGTCTTGAATGACTTGTAGAAACAATTTCAGCAATCGAACACAAGAACAGAAAATCAAAGAAAGAAAGAAGACAAGCAATTTGTTGTCGATGTTCGACAATGTGCCTACGTCCCCGTGAGTTCCTCCGAACTCTCTGCACTATCTCAATGATTCTTACAAAGTTACAACAATCCCCTTCAAGAATCCAAGTTCTTGAAGAAACAATAAGAGAAGGAAGAAGATTAGAACTTCAACAATGTTCTCTAATCTAATCTAGACTATCTCTATCTTATTACAACCAGCCTCACTACAAGAGTCCCTCATATGTTTGTGTCTCTCACACAATTCTCTCTTGTGTTTACAATGATCTCACAATGTCACAACCTGTGTGGTTCTCTCACACACCTTTTCCACCACTTGAAATGAGGCTAGGAAACCCTTTTTATAGCCTCTTAATTCTTGGACAATCTTGTGAATCATTCTTGACCCTTTGATCATGTTCTTCCTTTAATCTCAGCCCTTCATCACTCTCCAAGTGATGCTGTGCATTTTGGTGTGGTGCACACATGATTGGAGAGGTCTTATGCATGCTGGATCATGTGTGTAGCAATGTGCTGTGTGCTGTGGCGCTGATGCTGTGTGCTACGGCGCTGGGGCAGGGCTGGAAGCATGGCTTGCTGTGTGCTGCGGCGCTGGTGCTGTGTGCTGCGGCGTGACCTGATGCTGCAGCCTCCTAATACTGTGCGCACACCTCCTGCTTGTGTGCTGAAACTTGCACAGCAGTGTGCCTAACCTTCCCATACTCAAAACTTAAGCACACACTTGTGTGCAACCTTTTAACTTGCAGAACTTTCATACTCCACCTTTGGTTTGGATTTTAACCATCCTTGAACCATGTTTGGACCTGTTCAAACCTTGACCATGTTTGAACCATGTTTAAACCTTAGACAAAAAACCAACAATATGTAACTTATCAGGTACATACTTTCGCAAGGTTGACACATGGGATATATCATGCAGATACGCGAGCTCTACAGGTAACACTAATCTATAGGCCATATGCCCAACTCTCTTGATAATCTCATACGGTCTGATATACCGAGGACTTAACATCCCTTTTTGGTTGTACCTTAAGATTTCTTTCCAAAGAGAAACCTTGAGATTAACCTTATTGCCACCTGAAACTCTAGAGGCCTTTGCCTCTTATCAGCATAACTCTTTTGCTACTTTGAGTTGCTCTCAGATAATCCCGAATCAATTTGATTTGTTATCTGATTAACTCTATCAATTCAGGGCCTAAAATCTTTCTCTCTCCTACTTCCTCCCAATATATTGGAGTCCTATATCTCTGACCATATAGTGCCTCAAAATAAGCCATTCTAAAACTAGCTTGGAAATTATTATTATAAGCAGACTCCGTAAGGGGCAAATAAGCATCCCAAATCCTCGATGTTTGGATAATTTGCTTAACATATCCTTCAATGTTTGGATAATTTGCTTAGATTATCCATATGTTTGAGGGTGGAAAGCAGTGATAAAATACAAGTGAGTTCCCATGACTTGTTAGAAACCCTTCCAAAATCGAGAAGTAAATCGGCCATCACAATATGATATAATACTCAACGATACCCCATGCAACCTCACTATCTTTGTCACATACAACTCTGTTAACCTCTCAAGAGTCCAAGTAGTTTGAATAAGGAAAAAATGAGCAGATTTTGACAACCGATCTACTATTAGCCAAATAACATCATAACCTCGCTAGGTACGGGGAAGTCCTATGATAAAATCCATGGCCAGGTTTTCACAGGGCCATTTTGCCAGAGGAAGGGGTTGTAGCGAACCTACCAGATGTTTATTCTATATTTTTAACTACGAACAAACTAAACACCGAGAAACATATCCTACCATGTCTCTCTTTAAACTCGACCACCAATAATTCTACTTAAGTCCCCTATACATCGTGTTCTTCCTTGGGAGCATTGAATAAATAGTGATATGTGCCTCCCTTATAATCTCCTTTCTTAATTCCACATCATTTGTTGCAAAAATGAGATTCCCTAGCATTACCATCCCATCTTCTCGTATGTTGAAATCTATTCGCTCACTTTTCAACACATCTTTTTTTATCGCCATCAATGTTTCATCCCTACTATGTGCTTTTAAAAGGTGATCCACCACAGATGACCTCACCACCATATTCATCCCCTATTAGCACTTACATCTAACTCTGCTCTCATACTCCTCACCTCCACCATCAAATCCACACAATGAATCCCCAAAGCCACTAACTTACTAGTAGACTTTCGACTCAATGTATCTACTACTACATTAGCTTTTCTAGAATGATAATGAATGGTACAATCATAGTCACTGATCAACTCCATCCACCGTCTTTGTCTTAAATTTAACTCTTTTTGAGTGGATAAATATTTAAGACTCTTATGATTAGTATATATCTCACAAATGGCTCCATATAAGAGGTGTCTCCAAATTTTTAACGCAAATACTATAGCAGCCAATTCAAGATCATGGGTGGGATAATTTATTTCATGGTTTTTCAATTGCCTAGAAGTATGTCACTACCTTCCCATTTTGCATGGGCATATAACCAGATCCTTGGTGTGACGCATTACTATAAATTACAAACCCCTCATTGCCTGAAGTAAGTATCAACATAGGGGCAGTTGTCAACTTTTTCTTCAACAATTGAAATGTTTTTTTCCTATTCATCATACCACTCAAATCTCACTTCCTTTCTAGTTAGTTTCGTCAAAGGTATTGCAATAAGCGAAAATTCTTGGATGAACCTCCAATAATACCATGCTAATCTCAAGAAACTCTTAATCTCCATCACATTAGTAGGTCTCTCAAAATTCAAGAATGCCTTCACCTTTTTTGAATCTACTGTCTTTGCTCGACACTATATGCCCAAAAAATGTCACTTTATCCAACCAAAACTCACATTTATCATACTTCACATATAATTTATCCTTCATAAGAGTTTCTAATGCCATTTCCAAATGTCTAGTATGCTCCACCTCATTCTTAGGATACACTAGAATATCATCAATAAAAACTACCACAAATTTATCCAATAATGATCTGAACACCTTATTCATTAAATCTATAAAACCAACAGAGGCATTTTTCAATCCGAAAGGCATAACCAAAAACTCATAGTGACCATATCAAGTCCTAAAAGCAGTTTTAGGGACATCTTCTTCTTTAATTCGCAATTAATGATACATTGTTCCCAAGTTTATTTTTGAAAACACTAGGGCTCTTTGTAACTATTCAAATAAGTCATCAATACAAGGTAAATGGTACTGACTTCGAATTGTTATCTTATCCAACTACCTATAGTCAATACATAGCCTTAGAGTCCCATCCTTCTTTCTAACAAACAACACTGGGGCTCCCCAAGGTGATAAACGAGGAAGGATGAACTATTTATCCAACAACTTTTGTAATTGCACGTTGAGTTCTTTCAATTCAGCTGGTGCCATTCTATAAGTAGCCATAGAAATCAGAGCGAAACTAGGAGCCAAATCAATTGAAAACTTAATCTCCCTACTAGGTGGCAACCCAAGTAACTCCTTAGGAAACACATCTAGAAAAATTTTAACCACTGATACCTCTTCTAACCTCATTTCTATCTTTCTAGAATTGATCATATAAGCCAAGTAACCTTCATACCCTTTTCTCATCTATCTTCAGTCCGTTAAAGCATAAATAAGATAGTACATAAGTATTTTACGCTCTCCTTGGAAACTAATATGTGGCCAACCAGTCTATTCCTAATATCAAATTAAAACCCATCATTTCTAAAGGTAACAATGCAACCTCAAATTCTCTGTCTCCAATATTCAAAATACATTCCTTATATATATGTTTAATTACCACATTATCTCCTGTAGTGGTTTCAACAATTACATCATTATGCAAATACACACTAGATATATTAATAGGCATCATAAAAGAAAAATGTACAAATGAATGGGTAGCCCATGGATCAATTAATACTCTAGCATTCTAACCAAAGATAGAGACCATAATAATGACAACATCTAGCATGGCCTAAGCATCCTACTAAGTAAAGGCATAAACATAACCCTGACTTAGTTGACTTTGATTAGTGTGTTCCCTCTCTGTCACTACACCATGACTAACAGTTTTACCTCTAGTAAAATTCATTCCACTACCTCGGCCTGGCTAGCCTCTTCCAAAACCCTTCAGTATTATTTGACACTGCTAGTCGATCTAGTCCTCGATGGGAACTCTGGGCTCCTATGTCCACTATGACCACACACAAAGGAAATAAGAATTTGCGCATCACAGTCTTTCGTAAGGTGCCTGGTCAAACCACATCGATAACAAGCCTGATTGGGATAATCATGAGATAAATATCCCATCTGCTCACACTTATAGCATGCCCTATAATCTGCTCTTGATACAATACCACCTCTTTTACATGAAACACTTGCTCCTCTATTCTGAATTCCAACTAGCATAGATTATCCTCTATATCTCTGAATCTCTCATGCTTAATTATGGGCAACAAATGCCACTGACCTACTTTAATGATTCTGATCTATAATGGTCAACCTACTAACATGACTCCATCCACCTTGCCTCAAAGAAAAAGAAATATTCCTCTAGGGAGGGCGAGCAATCTATATCCTAATTCTATAACCACTCTATAGCACCCTTTAATATACTTATCTTATGTTGTTCATGTCATCCCATACATTTCATTACATCTTTCTTGACCTAAAGTGCCATATCTACTAAGGCGCCATAGTTAGAGTGTTTCAAATATAAGATTCGAGAAGTAGTTTCAAAGTTTAATCCATATAAAAAATGCTATATCTTCTCTCATTGGATTCACTAATTCGGGAACAAATTAGGATAAAGCAATAAACCACCCATCGTAATCATATACAAAAATAAAATTTTGTCTCAAACGGATGAAATCTCTTTCCTACTAGGATCTGTAAGTATAAGGGAAATACTTAGGAAAGAATACTTCCTTGAACCTATCCTAGGTCAATGGTCTGTCAACATCCTGATTAAGTCTAGGGAAAATACCATCCCATAAAATCAAGGCCTCATCTTCTAGCTAAAATGAAATAAAATGAATTTTTGTTGGTCTATAGTTGGCAGTACCCCAAATAAATGCTCTATTCATTTAATCCATGGCTCAGCCTCGAATAGGTTCTCAATATCTTTAAAGAATAAAGGATTCAACTTATTAAATTAACCAAAAGCATTCCCCTGCATCTCATGTGCTAAATTACCCTTTTTTCCTTAGGTACCTGATTACGTCCAAAGAGTAAAGCGATAGTTGTAGCACAACTTTGGGGTGTCGATTCCACAGGGAAACAAGTTAATTACAAGAGAAGACGTAAACCTAAACACAAACGATAATAATCAAGTGAGAAAATATGAATTTTGATAATGAAGTAATTGTGAGAAAATAAATTCAGAATTATGATAGAGAAACAACAAGGTTCCGGGAATCCTCCCTAGGTTCGTTGCCTTATTCCAATCTTGATTCAATTCTTTTTATCTCGATTGCAAGTTTCACATCCCAAACAGGCAATCGACAAATATTCAATCTAAGCATATATAAGCCCCAATGTAATTGATATGAATTACTCTTACTTTCGAATTAAACACACATGACCTATCCTATAGGTTTATCAAGAAACGACAATATATCATTAACGACAATATCACAGTAATGGACAAACCTAAAAGATAAATCTACCGGACTCAATCACATCCAACAATCTTGACATAAGAAGAGCATGACTAGACTTATATCAAGGATAAAGATACAATCACCAGATTAAGAGAAAATCTTATAATTAGATTAAAGAGTAACCCATAACAATGTTTGGCAATAAATCCCAATTACAACTGAACCAATAAAGGAAAATAAAGAACAACTACACCTAAGGAATCATCCCTTCGCCTTGCTTGGAGATTAATTCGCTATGGAACTCATGGTTGAACACTTTGTTGGAGGAGAATGTGGCTGCTTCTTTGAGTTTTCCAGACTTAATTTTATGTTTAAATACAAACCCTAAGTGGTTTATTTATAATGTACAAGGTCCAAGGGTGTTTTAGGGCTTAAAAAGTCTTAATTAGGTCATATCTCAGAGAAGTGGACCGGGTGGGTGCCGTGGCTCTCCTTTCCTTGCGCCGCGGCTCTTGCCTAGTCTCTGGTTTCTTCCTTTCTGGAGGTCGCAACCCTCCTTTCCTTGCACCATGGCTCTACTTGGGCTTGGCTTTCTCCCCTTTCTGGAGGCCACAGCCCTCCTTAGTCCAGGCCGTGGCTTCCACTGCAGCTTTTTTCTTGCTCTTTTGCTTTAGTTCTGGAGGCCGAGGCTTGGATATCTTCAGGCCGCAGTGCACACATTCAAGACTTAATTTTTCTTCATTTTTCCTTCCACATACATGCCTTCACTTCGGTATGCCTCGAGTCTTTGTGCTTCAAGTAATGATAACTTATCCTCCTCTTTTGAGCTTAAAGTTCCTGAAAATGCATCAAAATAGATCAATGATCCAAGAATGACACTTTAGAGTTGTTAATGTATAAAAGTGCAATTAAAACCTAGATCAACCCTAAAATGCCAACAATTAAGTACTGTTAAGATGCATTTTATGACTCTCATAAGAACCCCCAACTAGCTTATTGCTAGTCCCTAGCAATTCAAAGGAAAGCAAGAGATGAATTCTATAGTAGGAATAAAAAACAAAGTAAAGCAATGCTAGTGTTAAATCAAGAGTAATTCACTTTTCATCTCAAAAATTGCACAAAAGAAATAGCACATAGAATCATTAAATATCACCCAAGTCCAAAAGTAATCCAAACATCAATCTTAAAATTGTTATTTGACTCTTAACATCCATCTTACCACAATCAATTAATCCCAAACACCCGGATGATTTTATGCATAACATTCATGAATACAAGTCTTGGCCTTTAAAAACATAATAAATTTCATGACATCAATCATAAATCAAACTCCATAGGCTTACTTTTCAAATCAATCTCCACTATTGTAGAAAAATCACACTACATCGAATCAGTAGGTCTTCAATAAGCTTGTAACATTAGGCTAAGATAAAGGTTATGAAAGAATGGGAAGGATTAAACAAGTAAAATAACTCGGTCTCTTAAGTTAAACACAACCACTTTAAGCATTGGATAACCTTACTTCAACACCCAACTCTTCCAACCATTTTTCGAGCATTTCTAATGACCACTTTTTTTCTTTTCTTCTTTCTTTGCCATAATTCACTTCTTTTTCTGTTCTCTTCTTCTTTTTTTTCTTCTTTTTTTTTTGGCAAGTAACCATTCACTTCCTTTTTCATTTTCTTTTCTTTTCCACAACCCCTAGCTTATCTTCTTTAATATACTTAGGTTATGGTAGTAATATTTTTGTTTCATATTTCCATCCTTACTCCTCTTAAGTGCTTTTCAACAAATGTGTACAACTAAGTTCTTTTTAAGAGAAGAGTCAGCGTAAAATATTTTTTTAGGCTCACAAGAGTAAGTAAATGGATTATCAAAAGAAACAAGGCTCAAATTCTTTAAAAGCTCAAATAGGTGACTAGCGATAAATATAACAATGGTAAGTTTGAAAGGCTCAAATGGTTCAAAAATGGCCTATGTCATATCCTAAGCAATGTGCATTCTAGGAATTTGCCTCAAGTGATTATCAAATAAGTTATAGAGCTTGTCGAGAGAGCAAAAGTATTCACAAAGCAATCACTCATAAAACTTCTCTAGATGCTTTAGACTAATCATACAATCTTACCGCAAACTAGAGTCTCAAACCAAATGAAGATTGACACGTAAATTATTCTCAAACCGAAGCAAGATTTAACTTCTTCTAGATGTTGTATGCTATCTCAATTAAGCTCGTATCATTGACATGTGAATTACATCCAAGGCAAACACAAAGTATGCTAAAAACAAACAAAAATGGAGAACGACACCAAGCAGTTCAATGGAAAAAGAAAAAAGGAATATGGAAATAAAGAATATGGAAACAAAGAGATGCGTTTCCTCCACCCCCAACTTAAAAATTGCATTTACCTTAATGTAAACGAAAGAGTAAAGGAAACTCCCTTTGTAGCCAAAGGTGCACAGAAGCTGAAAATTGTGCTCCGCCATTTGAACTACTTCATATATTTGTCCTTGAAAAAGAAATACTAAGTTAATACTAGAAAACAGAAAGAAAAAAAATACGAACAATAAAAGGATATGCTGTGGGGTGCCTCCCATGAGCACTAAGTTTTACGTCTTCAGCCAGACACTTTTATTCCCTCCTAAATAAACATGAACTGAATGCACCAACAACTGCTTCACTGTCAAATTGGGTGCTTGTATGCTTTGAAGAGGCCTCAAGGATGTCATTAGTAACATCTACAGATTCTGGCTCAATATATGCTCTTGTGAACCCATGGGTGTGGATTGACTCCAATGGATTAAGGTGATGGACCTTTTCCATGGGTGAGTCAATCATATATATACTTGGTGGCTCAATATTTGTTCAGTGTTGGGATTTGTAATGACTTACCACTAAGTGTCACAATGGAATTCACCTCCTTCAAATTCTTTTGCGCCAGGTGTTGTCCATGGTGTGTGGACTGAGCTTGGGAAGGGAACTTACCTCGCTCATTCACACTCAAGGAGCTCATCAATTTGGACACTTAGCTCTTTAGATCCTTATGTTTTTCAACAACCTGCATAATTAAAGATTCAAGCCTTTGATTAGTCTTATCCTGTGCCTCAATAAAAGCATGCAAAGTTTCTTCTAAATGAATCCTAGAGGGTGCAGGTGCATAATATGGTGTAGGATATGATCTAGGGGGTTGTATAGGCGGCTGGTTTTCAGATTTCCAGCTAAGTTTGGGGTGATTCCGCCACTCCGGATTATAAGTATCAGAGAAAGGTGAAAAAGGCTACTTGTACATACCTAAGGCATTACATTCATACACCCCCTCTTATCTCCGCAAATGTGGGACATTTTTAGGCAAGATGATCTACCCAGCCACACACAAAACATGGTTCAAAAGACCTTGCATGATTAGCTACGTGTGTTTGCTGTAAGCTCTTAGTCTTTAACATATCTAATTCCCTAGTGAGCATCTCGACTTTAGCTTTTAGGTTATCCTCTTCCCTAAGATTGTAAATTCCACCACCATTTTGGTTTGCTACAAGTCGTGACCTGTTTGTGCTTTCAGTAGCACTAGGTCCAATCCAAGTGTGAGCTTTTTCAGTAAGCTCATTGAGGTACTCTATGGCCATAGTTAAGTTTGGTTTGGTTTCTCTTGTTGATCGCATGATCAATGGTTCTATTCAAGGGTGAGTTTGGTATATAATTCACATGTAAGGGGGAGATTCGTTAGGATATCCGCATGTGAGTTATCCCACATTAGAAAGAAATAAAAACTAAGAGTGGGTTATATATAAGGTTTAGGCCTAAGATTCATGATGTGCTTAAGCTTGAGTCATATTGGTGTCTATCTATGTATATCAAGCCCATGTTTGTGTGATATTCCACCATGTGAAGTACTCCAAACCTTAACACCAAAGATCCAAAACCATTTGCCCAAGAAGAAAGTAAAGACCAGCAAACATGAAGACTTGAAACGATGCTAGACCTAGGTCATCAAATACAATCACTTCACTAAAGCAATAGCAATCCTAGACCAACAAACAATTAATTTAGATTGATTGATATCCCTCAGCTCAATTTGATAAAACTCATCAGTAAGAACCTACTCATCACCATAAAAAAGTAAACTCATTTTTTGCCAAATTCCCACGTATAAGTTGCCTTAATCCAACTTTTATATTTCTTAACACAATTGACAGTTTCAAATTTTCGTTGAACACCATCAGTCACATGAATATCACAACTAATTTACTACCATTAAAAGCCTTGCCATTCTTCTAACTTGAAACTCTCTTCCTATGGCCTCCTAAAGAAACATCATTCTCCAAGACCATTTCTGTTTCTTCTTCTTTCTTATTGACAACAATTTATTATCAAAGGGATGAGCATTAGTTTTAAATTTTCCTCTACAATGTTTGTGCCTTATTCTGCAAAGAATATAATATATAGCAATTGAATAAGTCTTAGATTTTGTCTCTAAACCAAAGCTTCCCACAACCAATTTCGTTGATGAAATCTGCGAATACCCATCATAAGCCAAAGAAGGAATTACACTAACACATCCTACAATAACTTTGTTATTCTCACCGACCATACTTATAGAGCTAGAATAAATTAAGTGCGTACTAAAAAGAGGGATACTAAAGCAACCCATCATAGGATTGCCTCTATATAATCCTACTGCTAACAAGATTTCTCCCATCTCATTTAAAAAAGATTTTGAATTAAATCTAATCCCATATGAAGAATAAATAAGGCTATATTTGTTCAAATCCCACCACGGCTTTAATTGTCTGAATATCTTCCCAAAGTGATCTGACTCCCTCCAAACTATTTGAATTAATGTAACTCCCACCCTTTCATTTAGATTCATGCTTTTCAAAATTGTTAGCTGTTTGACATCCAGCCAGCCACATGTCCTCTATTACATTCAAATTGTATTTGATCAACTTTGAAAAGGAAGAAAAATTGTCATTTCCGAATCTTGACCAAACACCTAAAAAGTTTGAGGCGCCAAGCTTGAAGTGGAACATTTTCACATTCAATCCAAATGAAATGTTCATTGCTTTGATCATTTGAACACCAAGGACTTACATTGGATAGCCATTAATCAAACAACTTCTATTCTCCTTCAAAATTCTAAACATCACCTTTTAACTATTAAAAAAAAGAAAGATTTTCATCCCACCATTTGAACAAAGGAAAATTCATTTGTATATTCTTTAGCCATGGTTTCTTTAAGAATAACTACACCCTTAATAAAATTCAGATCTCCAACAGCACTTTAATTAAGCCAATCCACTTCTTCCCTATTTGATTTAGATTCAATCACAATTTCATAGCCTGAAGAATTATAGGGAATGTATCCACTAACCCTGCTTGTTCAACTCCTCTTAATGACTTTTTCATGGAGCCTTAATTATGATACCCACCTTCGACTATATCAGGGAATGAATGAAACGCTTCAAAAGAAATGACTTTAGAGATAATGTTTTAAAAAAAAAGGATTTCGAACCTTAGAACAGTCGGATAAGAATGCATCCTCATCAATGGAACATCTACTAGCTTTAAATAGATTTTGACTATGGATAATTAAGGTGGCAGATATGTTGGTGTATTCTAAATTAAAAAACATGACAATAAAAAAAAATGGATCAAGGGAGTGATTAAAATAAATAGTGAATTACTAGAGGGAAACTTGAATTGAAATTGAAACATTACTTTTACATGAAAGACGTACAATGTTGTGAGTTTTAAATTACTTGTAAGCACATGAGTCATTTGCAATATAGTGTTGTGTAAGTGCGAGGTCGAATCCACAGGGAATTGCGTTGTGAAAATATTTTTATGTAAACTAAGCCTATTTTAACCTAGTTCCGAATTTTGGATTGTATCTTGCAAAGAAATATAAAGTAAAGTAAATTGATTTAAAAATAACTGATAAAAACACTAAGGTTTTCTGAATCTATCCCACCAAAGTAAAGCATATATCTTCATGTTCTATAAACATAATCTGTCAAATCATTCAATGAATCCACCATTATACAAATCACGGCGAATACCCAAATTAAACCAAAACCATCCAATGTATTCGTTTAATTTACAAATCACAATGGATATCCATTCTAATTTGAATGATCTGCCGTATCTGACAGATGAAACACAAGGAATATCTAATCTAACAATTTAAAAACAATAAATCATAAGAGTTCACTCAAACAATTGAAATAGAACATTAATACTAAAAATATCAGAATTGTACGAACATATCTGAAAATATAATGCTAAACAATGACGAGGCTTCATCTTCAACCTTAGATGAAGGTTTTAGCCTCGCATAATTATGAAACTAAATTTCACAAAAGTGCTAAACATAAAACTTTATAACTCAAAGAAATAAATTAAAACTGATTACACGAGGAGAAATTCCTTTCGCAGCTGTTGTGTAGCGCTTCCCCTCATGGTAGCAAAGCTTTGGAGATCCCCCAGAATGCTTAGCAGACGTCCTCCAGATTGCACACCTATTGCTTCAGTGAGGTGGGGCTTTTATAGGGAAACTCACAAGTGCAATGTATTTCAAATTTGATGTGGGATACTGCCCGAGTGCACTCGATCGCAGACTGGTGTGCTACAAAGATTTCTGATCGATGTGGGATATCGCACATGCGTTCATTCACAGGCTGGTACGCTCGAGCACAGGTGCGCTCGATCGCACTAGGCATCCTCAGCTTTTGCTATTGAAGCTCGACAGCTCCCAAAATGCTTCATTTTCTCCACAAACCTATAAAGATACAGAAAACACAAAAAGGATATAAAATAAAGTGAAATAATCCAAACTAAGAGCTTAACAAATATAAATTAAGGGGCTTAAATATGCAATATTTGGCACTCATCAAATACTCCCAAACTTATATTTTGCTAGTCCCATAGCAAAACAAAATAAATAAATAAACTAAATGAAAAACAATGAACACAAAGATAAGTTCATCACTCATGGTATCATAAAATTTAAGTATCTCACAAAACCATGATATTCATTCATGAGCAAGCTTAAAAAGATAAACACATCTTCGCAATGAATAGAAATGTTAAATATAATTATTTACAAAAGACAGGCTAAGGCATCACAAGTATGACTCAGTGTAAAGTGTATTAGTATATAAAAATGAAGCTTCCAAATAACTCCAATGTGTAATGTCTCTATATCTCAAGATTCACCGAATTTCCCATCAGAATGAACAAAAATGGCATAGTTTATTTTCTTTTCTTTTTGTTTATAAGGCTTTGCTATGTTTAGTTCCCTTAAGCTTTTTAATTGACCCATGTAGCGAGTGTTGAGTCAATGACTCCCAAACCAGATGGTTTTAGGGTATTAGGTGTAAAGCACCCCTAAGAACTTACTAACTCGAGTAAAAAAGGCTACGAAACTAAATTGGCCTTACTGCTACCAAGCAAACTTCCCACCCTTTGACGTGAACACTCACTGCTTACTAAGGCAAGAAGTCCAGTTACTCAGCGGAAAGCTTCTCAATGATCATTATGAATAAAATTCTCACATTTTGACATGAACACTCACTGTTTACTGAGACAAGAGGTCCAGTTACTTAGTGGAAAGTTTATTGATAATCATTATAAATGTGTGTATATATATATATATATATTATACTTCTCTATACCAAAGTGTTTATCCAATAAGTCATCCAGTTAGCTAAGTCATGGATATATACACATTAAAATCACATGTCATACCTCACACAATTATGTGTTCATGTCAGATTAGATCAAACATGTGAATTCTCAAATGCCTAAAGTAAGTAACTAAATTTTAAAACTTTATCATCAGATCATGTGTTCAAAATTTAAGCTTACCAATGACATCACACCACATAAATTGTTCAGATCAACCAAAATTTCAAAATAACATGAGATGCATTTATCTTTTCTTTAAAACGGAGAAAAAAAAACAACAAATTAGGACAAAGTGTGTGTAAGGTGTCTCCCATACTCCCAAATTTAAATTACACATTGTCCCCAATGTGTGAATATTATGGAAAGAGCTGACCTAGGAGATGGAGAACTAGCTGGACTGGCATGGCTCATAGCATACCCCCAAACTTGAACTAAAGTATGCATTGTCCCTGAAAAATAGAGACTTGGAAAACAAAAGAAACACTAGAAATAAACAGTGACGATAAATATGTAAAATAATAAACAAACAGAAAGGATATGTTGTGGGGTGCCTCCCATGAGCACTAAGTTTAAAGTCTTCAGCCAGACTCTCTGTCGTAGACAACACTCAATCTGAGTAACTAGGATCCTCCAACAATATCATCTCAATGTCCAGACTCCTCAACTCCAGGAATGGTTTTAGCCTCTGTCCATTCACCTTGAAAGTGTTACCATTCTTTGGATCCTCAATCTCAATGGCCCCATGAGGAAAAATTGACCAAATAATAAATTGGCCTATCCATCCAGATTTGAGCTTGCTTGGAAAAAGATGCAGGCATGAATTGTAAAGAAGAACTTTTTTACCAGGCTCAAAAGCTCGACTCAAAATGTTCTGGTCATGAGTCTTCTTCATTTGTTCCTTGTATGACCGCGCACAATCATATGCATCATTCCGTAGCTCCTCTAAGTCATTGAGTTGGAGCTTCCTTTGTGAGCCAGCCTTTGAAAGATTGAAGTTCAGCTGCTTGATAGCCCAATATGCTCGATGCTCTAATTCTACCGGAAGGTGACATGCTTTTTTGTACACAATACGATAGGGAGAAATGCCAATTGGCATCTTGAAAGCTATCCGATATACCCACAATGCATCAGTCAATCGCAGAGACCAATCCTTTCTACTAGGGTTCATAGTTTTTTCCAAAATGTGCTTGATCTCGCGATTAGAAATTTTCACTTGTCCACTCGTCTGCGGGTGATATAGGGTGGCAACCTTATGTGTGATGAAATGCTTCTTTATCAACTGCTAAAAAATTCGATTGCAAAAGTGCTTACCTCCATCACTTATGATTGCTCGAGACGTACCAAAACGAGCAAAGATAGTGTCCTTCAAAAACTAGACCACAACTCTATGGTCGTTGGTCTTGTATGCAACGGCCTCCACCCATTTGGACAGATAATCCACAGCAACCAGAATGTACAGGTAGCCAAAGGAGTTTGAGAAAGGTCCCATAAAATAAATGCCCCACACGTCAAAAATCTCAACAATCAGAATAGGGTTGAGGGGCATCATATTTCTCCTAGAAAGACTCCCTAGCTTTTGGAAACGCTCACAAGATACACAGTTAGTGTGAGAGTCTCAGAACAAGGTAGACCAATAGAATCCACACTGAAAAATCTTCGCAGTGGTCTTCTTAGTACTGAAATGGCCTCCACAAGTATGATAATGACAAAAGGCGATAACATTAGATTGGTCATACTCAGGAATACACCTTTTGATGATCTGATCGGGACAATACTTGAACAGGTAAGGATCATCCCAAAAAAAATGTTTTACCATGGTCAAAAACTTTGATTTATCTTGTCACCCTCAATGTAAAGGTATTTGACTGGTGACGAGATAGTTCACTATATCGGTAAACCAAGGTGCAGGATTGTGAGCAATGTGCATCAATTGCTTATTAGAAAAAGTTTCAGAAATGGGAATGGCAAGCTCAGTGAAATCAACTATCAACCTAGACAAATGGTCCGCCACCACATTTTCGGAACCTTTCTTATCCCGAATCTCTATGTTGAACTCTTAAAGTAACAAGATCCATTGGATAAGATGAATTTAGCATACTTTTTGGGGAAAAGATACTTCAATGCTGCATGATCCGAGTAGATAATGACTTTCGATCCTAACAAGTAGGATCTGAACTTGTCCAATACAAAAACGACTGCTAGCAACTCCTTCTCAGTGGTAGAGTAATTGAGTTGTGCGTTGTTTAGAGTTCTGCGTGCATAATAGATGACATGGGGGAGTTTATCAACACACTGCCCCAAAACAGCTCCAACAGCATAATCTGATGCCTCATAGATAATCTCAAAAGGCACACCCCAGTTGGGCTGCTGAATAATGGGTGTGGACGTCAGAATCTTTTTCAGATCCCCAAATGCTTTCTTACAGTCCTCATCAAATATAAATGGGGCATCTTTCAATAACAACTTGCACAAGGGCCGGGCAATCTTGCTGAAATCCTGGATAAATCGCTTGTAGAAGCTTGCATGGCCTAGAAAAGATCGAACCTCCTTCACTGTACATGGAGGTGGAAGATTGGAAATCAGGTCCACCTTCGCTTTGTCGACCTCAATCCCCCGATCAGATACGACATGCCCCAATACAATACCTTGCTTGACCATAAAGTGGCACTTCTCCCAATTAAGCACTAGGTTCTTCTCCTTGCACCGCACTAAAACCAAAGTGAGACGGTGTAAGCACTCCTCAAACGATGAACCGAAGATGGAGAAGTCATCCATGAAAATCTCTAAGAACCGCTCTACCATGTCAGAGAATATGCTGACTATGCACCATTGAAAAGTAACAGGTGCATTACATAACCCAAAGGGCATGCAACGGTAGGCGAATGTCCCAAAAGGACAAGTAAACGACGTCTTCTCCTGATCTTCGGGGTCCACAGGGACCTGGCTATATCCAGAATAACCATCCAAGAAGCAATAGTAATTGTGCCCAGCCAAGCATTTCACCATCTGATCAATAAATGGGAGTGGAAAATGATCCTTCCTTGTGGCAGCATTTAGCTTACGGTAGTCTATACACACTCTCCATCCTGACTGAACACGAGTTGGCACCAACTCTTCATCCTTATTCTTCACTACCGTCAATCCAGCTCGCTTAGGCATGACATGAATCGGGCTCACCCACTTGCTATCAGAGATTGGATAAATGATCCATATATCCAACAGCTTAATCACTTCAGTCCTCACAACCTCTTGCATAGCTGGGTTAAGCCTTCTTTGTGGCTCCCTCGATGGCTTGGTATTTTCCTCCAAATGTATCTTGTGCATCACCATCGAGAGGTTGATTTTCCTGATATCCTTAATAGTCCAGCCGATAGCTTCCTTGTGCTCTCTTAAAACATCCAATAATTTCTCCTCTTGAGCCTCAACCAAATTTAAAGCTATAATCACAGGCAACAAATCTACTGGACCTAGGAATTACACTTAAGATTGTCTGGTAAAGGCTTAAGTTCCTTCTTAAGGGGCTTAGGTGCTGCTGTCTCTTTTGTTGCATTGCTTTCTCGAGGAGCAGACTCCAAAATGGCATTTGCTTGCTCAAGTAACTTATCCAAATCCAAATCCTCTCCAAACTGAGCAAAGCATGCCTCCAGGGGGTTTTCAATGCTTGATTCATCCACAGTCTCCTCAAGAATCTCCTCTATTAAGCATACATTTCTCACTTCATCATATTCCAGTGGTTGCTTATTGATATCAAAGATATTCAGCTCCACTATCATATTTCTGAAAGAAATCTTCATCACCCCTGTCCTACAATTAATCAGGGCATTAGCCGTGGCTAATAATGGTAGCCCTAGAATAACCAGTATCTAAATCCCTACATTCTTAACCGGCCCTGTGTCAAGCACAATAAAATCCATGGGGAAATAAAATTTTTCCACCTTTATCAAAACGTCTTCAACTACTCCCCGTGGTATTTTCACTGACCTGTGAGCCAATTGAAGCGTCATGGATGTGGGCTTCAGTTCTCCTAACCCAAACTAAATATAGACTGAGTAGGGCAGAAGATTCACACTTGCTCCTAGATCTAAAAGAGCCCTCTCTATCTGGCTGACTCCTATCATGCAAGAGATGGTAGGACACCCCGGGTCCTTATACTTGATGGGCAGCTTGCACTGAAGAATTGAGCTAACTTGCTCGATCAAAATCGCCTTCTTTTGGACATTCATCCTCCTCTTGGTAGTGATCAAGTCCTTTAAGAACTTGGCATATAATGACACTTGATGGATGGCGTCCAAAAATGGGATATTGATTTGGACCTGCTTTAACACCTCCAGAATGTCCTCATACTTCCCTTCTTTCTTGGGCGCTTGTAATCTCTCATGGTAAGGTGCTTTAGGTGCAAACGACTTAAGAGGATCTTTAATAGTAGGTGTGACTATAGATGGATCAGTATCTCTTTTCTCCTTGTTGCCACTTTCTTGCTCTTGCTACATAATAGGGTTCTTTTCCACTCGATTGTTCACTTGTCTCCTAGACCTTAATATTATAATCGATTGCACTTGTTCCTCCCCGTGCATAGGAGTTGATGAATTTCCAACCACAAACTATTCCTTTGGGTTTGGCACGGGTTGACTAGGGAACTTTACCTTCTCTCTTTCACCCAAGTGACTTGCGATTTGACCCATTTGACTCTCTAGCTTGACAATCGCTTGGTTCTACTTCCATGAAAAATTAGGGTGGTTCTGCCACCCTAGATTGTAAGTCTCAGAGTAAGATCCATTTGACTGCTTTCGATAGTCATTAAAAGCATACACTTGTTCCATGGGATACTCGGCAAAAGCCGGCATAGATGGACAATTCTGTGCTAAATGCATAGGACTAGCACAGATGGAACAACTATCAACATTGAATGTATTGGCAGCATTGATGGACTAGCCCATAGTGAGAGCGTCAATCATCTTGGTGAGAGAATTTATCTTTATCCTTAAATCAGTGTCCTCCTTAATCTCATAGATGCCTCATTTTTTAGGAGTATGAATGGACTTGTCCCGACAGCTTGAAAAAGCCCACTGTTGCGAGTTATCAGACAACTTGTCTACTGCCTTGAATGCTTCCTCCCCGGTCAGACTTAAGAATGCCCCCCATTCATAGACTCAATTATGCTATGGTTGGGTTGAGTCAACCTTTGGTTGAAGAACTAAATGAGTCTCCACTTCTCATATCTATGTGGAGAGCATCTGATTAGTAACTCTTTGAAATACTCCCAACTCTCAGAAAAATTCTTGTCGGAAATCACCTTGACAAGATGCCCAGGTGGTGATCTTCCAAACACCCCAAGTCTAGAATGACTTATAAAGATTTGGAATCGAAAACAGGAACAGAAAATCAAAGAAAGAAAGAAAACAAGCAATTTGTTATCAAGGTTCGACAATGTGCCTACGTCCCCATGAGTTCCTCCGAGCTCTCTGCACTAAATCAATGGTTCTTTACAAATACAGCAACCCTCTTAAAGAAGCTCAAGTTCTTGAAGAAACCAAGAAGAGAAGAAAGGAAGAAGATAAGAATAAACAATGCTCTCTATCTAATCTAGACTTCTCTCTCTTTACAACCAGCCTCACTACAATGAGTCCCTCTTGTGTTTGATCTTTTTTACTATCACACAATTCTCTTTTGTATTACAATTGATCTCAAAGTATGTCACAAACTTGTGTTGTTCTCTCTTGTTGTACATGGAAGATGAAGCTAGGTAACCCCTTATATAGTGCACCCACTTCTCGTCCATTCTTGTGAGTCAATCTCCACCCTTAGATCTTGATTGCCACTTAACCATGGCCCTCCATCAATCCTAAGTGGTGTTATGCATTTTAACCTTGCACCCACACACCTAAGAGGAGGTTAAAGCATGCTGTCTATGTGTGCTTTGGTGCCTAGCGCCTAGGCGCTCAACAAAGGGCGGCATGGCGTTGGGCAGAGCACATTTGTAGCCCATCCTGGACGGTGAGGCGTTGGTGGGGAGTGGCGTGGCGCTAAAGTAGGTTAGGGGGTCTCCATTCTGTGTGGTGTGGTGCTGGTTAAGGAGTGGCATGGAGCACACTGATGCTGCCCTTCACCAGCAGTGCGCACACATTTTCCTGCTTGTGTGTTAAAGTGCGCACACTAGTGTGCCTACCCTTACCTTGCTCCAAAGTGATGCACACACATGTGCGCAGTCTTTTAACTTGTTTTATTTTAATAGTCCAACTTTGGTTTAGACTTTAACCATCTTTAAACCATGTTTATACATGTTTAATCCTTAGACAAATACCAACAATCTCTACCTTTGTCTAAGTGTTTAAACCTAAACCATTTTTGCAGAGAACTTCAGGATCCAAACTCATCTTGAGTCATCAATTAACCAACTCCAATCCTAAGTAGTCCAAGGCAATGATTGAACTTACCTAGAGGTAGAACTTTAGTACCCAAATCCATAGGATTTTCTTCCATGGCTACCTTGTCCATATGGATGCATCCTTTCATAACATTTTCCCGAATGAAATGATACTGAACATCCATGTGCTTTATCCTCTCATGGAACACTGGATTCTTACATAAGTGCAATGCAATTTGACTATCCAAAAACACCACAACCTGCTCCTCCAGTACCTTCAACTCTTCCAGCAACCCTTTGCACCACATAACTTCCTTAATGGCCTTCGTAGCCGCTATGTACTCAGCCTCGATTGTTGGGACTGCTACCACTGGCTACAACTGAGCTTTCCAACTTACACAACATCCATTTAAGTTGAAGAAGTAGGAGGTAATCAATCTTATTCTATCCCGGTCTGCTCCATAGTCCTAATCCGCAAAACCCTCAAGGCAGATGGACTTACGTCTCTTCTCATAAACCAGCCCTACTTCTGGGCTTCCCTTCAAGTACCTCAGCAACCACTTCATCCCAAGCCAATATTTCTTTCCAGGATTACTCATAAACCTACTGAGAACACTCATTACATGAGCAATTTCAGGTCTAATGCTTACCATGGTGAACATAACAAAACCAACTGCACTATAGTAAAGGACTTTCTCCATTTCCTTCTTCTCCTCCTCCGGTCTTGGACATTGAACGCTGGAGAACTTGAAATAACCAGCAAGGGGAACCTTTACTGGTTTACAATCTTCCATAGAGAATTTAGATATCATCTTCTCAATATAGGAAGTTTGAGAGATCTTCAATCTGTTTCTCTCCCTTTCCCGGAGGATACACATATCAAGGATCTTTTGTGCATGGCCAAGATCCTTCATATCAAACTCCTCACTGAGCTGAGCCTTCAATTTCTTTATCCTCTCCATGTTGCTCCCAACCAGCAACATATCTTCAATATAGATGAGGATGATCACCACTTCCTCAACCTTATGTCCAGGTGAGAAGATTTCTGTGAAATCCATGCATTCTTTTTGTGTGAACCGCTTCGCCACTAGCCTAGCTTTATACCGGACTTCATCCCTTAGAGTATTCCCTTTTGTGATCTTGTAGAGCCATCTACAACCCACAACTCTCTATTTTTCTAGTTTGGGCACCAACTCCCAAGAGTTGTTCTTCATCAAAGAATCCATTTCTTCCTCTATAGCCAGCTGCCACTTTGATGAATCCTTACACTCCATGGCATCCATGTAAGTTTCTGGTTTAACCTCTCCTTCTATCCAAGGAGCTGCTACATTAGCATCCATAAACCCATATCTCAAAGGTGGTCTAACCACCCTCCTTCCCCGGTCTCTTATGAGCTGGTAGTCATTCCGACTTGTTGCATCAACCTCTTCTTGTTCAGCCTCTTCTTGAGTTTCTTGAGCTTGGCCTTCATCCAAGGGCTCTACCTAGTGCGAAGCCTCTTGATTTCTTTGCTCTACCTGAACCGAGTTCTCCTTGATGCGATGCTCCATAACTTTCAGACTGGTTTGCTCACTAGCCCCTGCAGGGTTAGTTTTTTCCAAGTAGGGAAATAATAATTCATTAAAAATAACATCCCTACTTATAATCAGTTTCATACCCTTCTTTTCTAAGGACCACAACCTATATCCCTTAAGCCCATCACCATATCTAGAAATACACATTTTCTAGATCTAGGGCTAAGTTTATCCTCCTTTTGATGTTCATATGCAGCACATCCAAAATTCCTAAGGTTGTTTAATTCAGGGGGTTTTCCACTCCACATCTCCATGGGAGTCTTGAGCTCCTCTAGAGGGTGATCTATTCACTAAGTATGCAGCTGTAGCCATAGCTTCTCCCCAAAAATATTTTGGTAAACCGGATCCTATTAGCATGCACTTAACCTTTTCCATAAGGGTTCTACTCATTCTTTCAGCAACTCCATTTTGCTGAGGTGTTTTTACAACCGTTCTATGCCTTAGAATGCCATTTAATTCATATAATTTATCAAAATCCTTATTGCAAAATTCTAAGCCATTATCTGTTCGTAAAGCCTTAACTACCCTACCCGTTTGAGTTTCCAGCAACTTCTTCTACACAACAAATTTATTCAAGGCATCCGATTTATTTCTAAGCAAATAAACCCACACTCTTCTTGAATAATCATAAATTAAAGACAGAAAGTAAAAGTTACCTCCCTGTGTTGGTGTTCTTGCTGGTCCCCAAAGGTCTAAATGAATGTAGACAAGAATCCCCTTAGACTTGTGCACTCCAGTGTTGAAGCTAACCCGGTGTTGCTTCCCAAGAATGCAACTCTCATAGAAATCCAGTTTCTCTACTTTGTCCCCTCCAAGTAGACCATCCTTTCTAAGAACTTGCAAGCCCTTTTCGCTCATGTGTCCCAAGTGAGTGTGGCAAAGGGCTACCTTGTCTATCTCAACCATCAAGCTTGCTGCTTGATCATTGATTTTTGTCTCTCTGATCATCTCATAGAGTCCATCGTTTCTTACTGCCTTGATCTTTCCTCCCTTTACTTTGCATGTATACCCCATGGAATCCAGCTACCCCAATGAGATGAAATTTCTCTTCAAATCTAGAAGATACCTCACATTTAGCAGTAGCCTTGTGACTCCATCAAACATCCTCAATTGGATGTCTCCAATCCCTCTCACTTGGAAAGAATTTTCATTCCCCAAGCAGACCCTTCCATTATTGATCTCCTTGAAATTCTTGAACCATTCCTTGTGAGGGCACATATGATAAGTGCACCCGGAATCAAGAATCCACTTTTTGCTGCCTTGCCTCCTACTCACATTTGAGCACATAACAAGCACATCATCTTGCTGTTCTCCTTTGGCAACCGAAGCCTCTCCATTATTGGTATGGCTTCTCCTCTCATCCCAAATCCTCTTCTTGCAATCTTTCTTGAAATGGCCCTTCTTGTTGCAGTAGAAGCATCTCCTTCCTCCTCCAAGTCTTGTCATGGAATGAGATCTCCCGTGGTTCTACCCTCAACCTCTAGATTTCTCTCGGTAGTTGCCATGGTTGCTACTGCTATTCCAAGTTGCTGGCCTTCCTCTTATGAACAACCTATCTCCGCTTGATGTCTCCTTCATCTTGGCTTTGAAATCATGTGCCCTTATGGCATTGATCACAATCTCCTTTGTTAAAGTATCTCTTCCATACTCAATAGTATTAATCAAATTATCAAAGCAATCAGGAAGAGAATTTAACAAGATAACAGCCAATTGTTCATCCGAAAATGTAATGCTACAGCTATTCAAATCTTGAACTAGCTTAATAAAGACATCAAGATTATCTTGCAATTCTTTACTAGGATCCATTTTAAAAGCAAAGATTCTTTTAAGAAGATAAATCTTGTTAGGGAGAGTTTTGGTAAGAAATAACTCATCTAGTTTCTTCCATATGACAGCCGGATCTTCCGAGTCTCCGCACTCCCTTATGATGCTATCGGACATGTGCAAGAAAATGGTGCTATAAGCCATCTCCTTCATCTCAGTCCACTGGTCCTCCGTGACACTTTCTAGAAAAGCATCATCTTCTCCAATAACCAAGTCCACTTTCTGTTGCATTAGAACAACCTTGATCTTCCGCTTCCAAAGGGCAAAGTCTTCCTTCCCATCAAACTTCTCAACACAGAAATTTGAAGCCATCTTATGCGGACAAGATCCCTGATTTATGAACTACCCACAAATGCTTTCTTAAACCTCAAGAACACAGATCGAAGATGGATCTTAACACCGTTCTTGAATCTACCTCAAGAACATGATCAGATCTTGATCTTTACACCGTTCTTGAATCACCCAAGAAGTTGATCTTTGATTCTTGGAGTCTTGGCTCTGTCACCATCTTGTTCTTACTCCAATACCCTCTAACCAAGCTCTGATACCACTATTGGAAATCACCTTGACAAGATGCCCAGGTGGTGATCTTTCAAACACCCCAAGTCTAAAATGACTTATAAAGATTTGGAATCGAAAATAGGAACAGAGAATCAAAGAAATAAAGAAGACAAGCAATTTGTTATCGAGGTTCAGCAATGTGACTACGTCCCCGTGAGTTCCTTTGAACTCTCTGCACTAAATCAATGGTTCTTTACAAATACAGCAACCCTCTTCAAGAAGGTCAAGTTCTTGAAGAAACCAAGAAGAGAAGAAAGGAAGAAGATAAGAACTAACAATGCTCTCTATCTAATCTAGACTTCTCTCTCTTTACAACCAGCCTCACTACAATGAGTCCCTCTTGTGTTTGATCTTTTTCACTCTCACACAATTCTCTCTTGTATTACAATTGATCTCAAAGTATGTCACAAATTTTTGTTGTTCTCTCTTATTTTACATGGAAAATAAAGCTTGGTAACCCCTTAAATAGTGCACCCACTCCTTGTCCATTATTGTGAGTCAATCTCCACCCTTAGATCTTGATTGCCACATAACCATGGCCCTCCATCAATCCTAAGTGGTGCTGTGCATTTTAACCTTGCACCTATGCACCTAAGAGGAGGTTAAAGCATGCTATCCATGTGTGCTTTGGTGTGCCTAGCGCCTAGGCGCTCAACAGGGGGCGGCGTAGCGCTGGGTAGAGCACACTTACAGCCCATTCTGGACGGCAAGGCACTGGTGGGGAGAGGCATGGCGCTGGCACAGGTCAGGGGGTCTCCATTTTATGCGGTGTGGCTCTAGTGAAGGAGCAGCATGGCGCACACTGATGCTGCCCTTCACCAGTAGTGCGCACACATTTTCCTGCTTGTGTGCTGAAGTGCGCACACTAGTGCGCCTACCCTTACCTTGCTCCAAAGTGATGCACACACATGTGTGCAGTCTTTTAACTTGCTATATTTTAATACTTTAACCTTAGTTTAGATTTTAACCATCTTTGAACCATGTTTAGACATGTTTAATCCTTAGACAAATACTAAATCTTCTCATCCTCATCTTGAGTGAAAGAACTAATCTTCTTTCGGCACTCATTCACTCTAGACATTGGGAAAAACTTTTTATAAAATTTACTCAGCAGATTTTCCCAAGATGTAATAAACCCGGGCATGTTGGAATCCAACCATGCTCTAGCTCTATCATGAAGAGAAAAAGGGAAAAGTCGAAGATGGACTGACTCCTCAGAGAAGTTCTGGAACTTGAATGTTGCACAAATATCTTTGAAATTCTTCACATGGCTGTAAGGATTTTCAAGATCTAAGCCATGAAATGAGGGTAGGAGTTGGATAACATGTGGCTTTAAATCAAAATGGGTGGCATTGGTTGGTGGCAACACTATGCAAGAAGATGAGTTAGTCCCAACGGGTGCCAACAAATCCCTAAGGGATGTAGTAGAGTCCACGTTCCAAGCTCTCGGTTGCTCTACATGCTCCGGTTGATTTGCATTCCTAAAATTTTCTCCCATCTCAATTGTCTTTCTTTCAACAAGTGCTCTCTTTTGTCTCCTAAGAGTTCTTTCCAAGTCGGGATTTAAAGGTGTCAATTCTAAATTCAAGGATCTCCGACCAAGCATACACCAAACAGAAAATAATAAAATAAACTAACTAGCAGAAACAACAGAATAAAATAAAATACATACAATAAATGCAAAAGTGGCTAACACAATTTTCACAAAATGGGCCAACAAAAATAGGCAATTTTTTTTTTGATTTTTCTATATTTTGATTTTTATTTTTTTATAGGTAATTGCAAAAATAAACAAATAAACTAGAATAAAATTGCAAAAAGAAAAATGAAACAAAAAATGCTAACTAAACTAGTAGAAAAATAAAATTAATTCAAACAAAACAATTCCCCCGCAACGGCGCCAAAAACTTGTTATGAGTTTTAAATTATTCGTAAGCGCACGAGTCATTTGCAATATAGTGTTGTGCAAGTGTGAGGTCAAATCCACGGGGAATTGTGTTGTGAAAATATTTTTATCTAAACTAAGCCTATTTTAACCTAGTTCCGAATTTTGGATTGTATCTTGCAAAGATATATAAAGTAAACAAAACTGATTTAAAAACAACTGATAAAAACACTAAGGTTTTCTGAATCCACCCCACCAAAGTAAATCATATATCTTCATGTTCTATATAAACGTAATCTATCAAATCATTCCATGAATCCACCATTATACATATCACGGCGAATACCCAAACTAAATCAAAACCATCCAATATATCCGTTTAATTGACAAATCACAATGGATATCCAATCTAATTTGAATGATCTGTCGTATCCAACAGATGAAACACAAGGAATATCCAGTTTAACAATTTAAAAACAATCAATAATAAGAGTTCACTCAAACAATTGAAATAGAATATTAATACTAAAAATATCAGAATTGTACGAACATATCTGAAAATATAATGCTAAACAATGATGAGGCTTCATCTTCAACCTTAGATGAAGGTTTTAGCCGTGCATAATTATTAAACTAAATTTCACAAAATTGCTAAACATAAAACTTTATAACTCAAAGAAATAAATTAAAACTGACTATAAATGGAGAAATTCCACTTGCAGTTATTATGCAGCGCTTCCCCTCGTGTTAGCAAAGCTTTGGAGATCTCCTAGAATGCTAGCAGACATCCTCCAGATTGCGCACCTATTGCTTCAGTGAGGTGGGGATTTTATAGGGAAACTCACGAGTGCAATGTGTTTCAAATTCGATGTGAGATACTGCTCGAGTGCGCTCGATCATAGACTGGTGCGCTCGAGCGCATCATGGTGCGCTGCAAAGATTTCTGATCGATGTGGGATGTCGCGCATGCGCTTGTTCGTAGGCTGGTGTGCTCGATCGCATGTCATATGCACTCGATGGCACTAGGCTTCCTCAGCTTTTGCTCTTGAAGCTTGACAGCTCCCAAAATGCTTCATTTTCTCCACAAACCTACAAAAATACAGAAAACACAGAAAATACATAAAATAAAGTGAAATAATACAAACTAAGAGCTTAACAAATATAAATTAAGGGGCTTAAATATGCAATATTTGACACTCATCATACAACCACTGAACAAAAAGCTTTGTTGAACATAATTGTATGTCGGGTTTTGTTCATCATAATTGTCTAGGTCAGTTAGAATGATGTTGTAAGTTGCGACCGAGTATCAATAAGAAGTAATTTACACATTCTTAAAATAATTTGAAAACAACAAATATTTGTTTTCTATATTTTCAAAATAATATTGGAAAAATTGATTTATTTTTTGTTTTAAAAAATATTCCTTTTACTTGACATTAAATGCTAAATCTTAGTAGGGAAAAAAACTAAATTTCCTTCATAAAAAGTATTCTAGATTGATCAAGTCAAACTTTCTCTTTTTCTTTCATTTAGTTTTGGTGCATACTACGATGATTCATTCAAAAGTTAAGCAACCATGCCTCACTACTATATTTTCTCATAAAATAATATATTTAATAATAAAAAACCTTACATTTGGTGGTAAAACCTATACTTTCGGTGGTATTCTTTTTCTTTACCATCATGTGTATTAGTTTACCACCGAATGTCAATTTTTTTTTATCACTAAATGAATTGTTTTACTTGTAAATGTAGTGGTGAGGTGTATGAATACCTCACTTTTAAGTAAGGCATAGATGCCTCACAATGATGTATAAAAGATTGGAACTTGGTCACATGTGGCAAGCTTAGTCTTTCACAGGAACATTCTTCATTAGGTTTTCTCAATCAAACCTCACTATCAATGGAAATACACTATATGAAAAAGTAGGAGAAATTAAAGAACAGTAGAATTTCATAGTACTATAATTTATTGGATATGAGATTATAAATTTGAATAATATCACATGTTTTTTTATTGATAACCATCAAGTTTATTGACTAAATTATTATACAGAGCCACTGATCCACAAACACTCTTAGGCATCGTCAATAAAAATGATATTTCACTTCGAGTACATCTTGAAATCCACAAATCTTGTTTCCATTCACGAAAAATTTCCAAATAAAAAAGAGGGAGAATAACATTCAAGGAAACCGGTCCAAACAGTTGACCTAAAAAAGAGTTCCATGGTTTGTTCGTTCATAGGGAATCAATTAATTAAAAAATCATCTAACAACTGACATCCTGCTTCGTCCAGCTATTTATGAAGGGCTATGAGCATTAGCATTATTAAGAAATAACTGAGTTAAAAATTATCCCAAAAGCTTAAATTGATAGAAAAAAGGGCCAAATTGATCCTTTATACTTTAACACTCCCCATCACGTTCAAGTCGACTGAAGGATTAAAGGCTTTGCACATGAAACCTAAATGATAGAAAGTTCAAATATCTAAAGAGGAAATGAATTGGATCAAATATTAAATGAAAAGGAGCATTCCTAGGACTGAAAAACTAAGACTGTGAGCTCTACTACCATATTAAGAAATAATTGAGCTACTAATTATCCCAAAAGTTTAAGCTGATAGGAAAGGACCTAATTAATTCTTTATACTTTAACATGTCATGCAAGCATCAAAAGATTAATGGCTTTGCACATGAAACCAAAATGAAAGAAAGTTAAAATATCCAAAAGGGTAATGAACTAGAACAAATAATAAATGAAAAAGGGCATCCCAAGAACTTGAAACCAAGACCTAAAGCTCTGAAACCATAATGAGAAATACTAAAGATGGTGTAGAACACACCAAATTGAGTTTGGAAACTAATGCATGAAAATGTCCACCGTATTAATTTTGGTAAACACATTGGCAGGTTGATCGAGGAATGAGATGGAAATGAGAAGAATGGTACCACAAACAATGAGTGTATGCACAAAGTAACATTCATTCTCAATATGCTGAGTAGGCTCATAGAACCCATTATTATGAGCAATCAGAATGGAACTACAATTATCACAATGAAGAGGAGTAGTGGAGGAGAAAGTGACCCCTATATCTTGTAGTAGCCAGTGCAACAAAAGAAGTTTAGAGGCGATGCTAGCGACTACACGATACTCGGCCTCAGTACTAGATTGTGAAGTAACCAATTATTTCTTACTAAGCTAAGAGGTAATAGACACACCAAGGAAGAAACAATACCTAGTAGTGAAACATCCATCAGAAGTGTCTCCGACCAATTAGCATCATAATACCCTTACAATATAAGAGACGAGTGAGTAGAAAAATGAAGACCATGGAATAATTTGACCTTGTCATTATGAAGAATACATAAAATTGAAACTAAGTGAGTAATACAAGGAGTAGACAAAAATTGACCAACAATGTGCACAACATAAGTGATGAATGACTCTAATACAAACACGGCTCCCAACAAGATGTCGATACATAGTAGGATCTCCAAATGGCACTCCATTTTTAGCAACAAATTTTGCATTGGCCTCAATCAAGGTAGATGTGACCTTAATATCAATGAGACCAACTCGAGAGACAAGGTCAGTGGCATATTTTCCTAGAGTAAAAAAATATGTAGAAGGATCAAAAAACACATCCAAACCTAGAAAGTAGTTGAGAGAGCCAAGATCCTTCATTCAAACTATTGACTAAGAAATTGTTGGATATCTGGTGGGGATTGATTATTATAAGTGAAGGATGTTTATCAAAATAAGTGAGAAAAATAGAAATGGCTTCAAGGCGTGACCAGGTCACTTTCCTCAAGGTTTAATTTGTCCCTCACAGTGCAAGAGATTACCAGCAAATTTTCTCTAAGACACAATGAAGCTCTGATGTTATTCTTCACTTTGCACTTGTGAAGAATAACCCACAGCAGCTTCTAAGAGTTTATGGATGTATAAAACTTATGTTTAGAAATTTACAAATTCCTAGACATAAGTAAATGAGTAATTCAAAAGGAGAAGAAGAAGAAGAAGAGAGAAAATTCTAAAAAAAAACTAAATGTAATCTACATTATTTCTATTATGACAGTTAAACACACTTATATAGTGTTGAAATGAGTATGTCTTTCTATTATAAACATATTGTTTCAGTTTAAAATTGAATCAAACTGAATACCAAGTGTTCTTTCAAAAGGAAAATTCTTTTCACATTCAACTAACATAAAACATTATTAAAATTCAAAATTTTCAAACTTCTGGTTGACTAGACAATGTTTTCAGTTGACTTAAAAAGTTAGAGAGAATTCAAGGAATTTTCTTCCTTCCATTCAGTCGATTGAATGCTTCATACATTGGACTTTATCAACTCTCGAAAGCCGAAATTCGTTTTCCTTTTCCTTTTCTCTTTTCATTTGATTTTCTAAAATATCCCAAACTTAAAAACCAAGTTTATTTTGAAAATCATCAACAATGCCCCACTATTTTCAAAATAATTTGACTCGAAAAAACCTTGAAAACTAATTTTTATCATCCATTGATGTTCAAGTATAAATGAAGATGTCTTTAGGACTTGAATCTTCACTTAATGAAAACACATCAAAGTTAAAAGAATATGCGGTAGTATAATACCTTGAACCACAAATCTTATTTGTTTAACTGAACATGTCTCACACACGAGACTTCTCCACTTAGAATTTTCTAGAAATTATTGCCGACAATTTTGAAGGCCTTGTGTCAAGTATCTTATATCTTCTGTGCTCTAGAGTCAAGCCCTTGAAGTCAACAGAAGTGGCCACACTTTACACTCACTAACTAAGCTTATCAAGTATGTTATGTAATTTAACATACCAAAGAAAATCTTTTATAAGCTTATTAAGAACTCACAATTCACCTATACTGTATCATTACGGCTCCAAGCATTATAACTCTTGGGATGAAAATAGAAATCTAGATGCTTGCAATCACTACTAATGATGTACTTTGTCTCATTGAACTCAATACTTAGATTTAGTAAGAGTTTAATCGAGGTTCCATCATTGGTGATTCTATCGTATGGGCTTGAGACCTATCCCTTGTGATGTTTTAACCACTTACTCACTTGCAAGTCCTTTGGTTAAAAGATCCACCAAGTTTCCTATGGACTTTATGAATTCAATCATAATTACTCCATCAGAAATTAATTGCCTTATATAGCTATGTCTCAATCTGATATGTCTAGACTTTCCATTATAGACATTACTATAGGCCCTTACTAGTGTTGCCTCGCTGTCACATCGAATTGAAATTAGTGCCATAGGTTTAGGCCACACATGAATTTCTAATAATAAATTCCTTAACCACTTGGCCTCTTTACCCCTGCTACCAATGCCACAAATTCATATGCTATGGGGGTATCAGTGATATAGGTTTGTTTCTTGGAAGCCCAACGTACGACACCCCCACCAAGAGTGAATATCGAAACACTTGTGGACGAGTGATCTTCCTCTAGGTTTGTTACCCAACTAGCATTAGTGTATCCTTCTAAAACTATTGGATACCCTTTTATAACTTATACCAAAATTCATGATCTTTTTCAAATATCTAAAAACCTTATGTACAACCTCCCAATGATCATTGCTAGAAAAACTAGTAAATCTATTTAGTTTATTTACTACAAAAGAAATAATAGGTATTGTACAAGTCATGACATACTTTAAACAACCAATTTCTTTACCATTATTCTTAGATAATTTGATACTAGTATCAAATGGTGTACTTGCAGGTGTTCTTTCTAAGTTACCAAATTTCTTTATAATTTTCTCAATGTAACGAGTTTGTGTTAAAGTTAGGCTATCCTTATCTCTTATGATTTTGATACCTAAAATAATATCGGCCACACTCTTTTAAATCAAAATAACGGAAACTTCTTAGGATTTTGAACTTGTTCTGAGCTAGTACCAAATATTAACATATCATCTACATACAAACATATGATATCATCTTTACCATTAATGAACCTACTGTATACACACTTATCAGACTCATTAATTTTGAAACCATCTGATAGTATTACTTGATCAAATTTCATATGCCATTGTTTTGGGGCTTGTTTAAGTCCATATAAGGACTTAACTAACTTGAATACTTTATGTTCTTGTCCCTAAACTACAAAACCTTTAGGTTGACTCATATACACTTCTTCCCCTAATTCACCATTCAAGAATGCTATTTAACATCCATTTGATGAATTTCAAGCTTGTATACTGAAGCTAATGCAATAAGCATTCTAATTGTGGCTATCCTTGAAACTGGTGCATAGGTTTCAAAGTAATCAACACCTTCTTTTTGTGTAAATCTCTTAGCCACTAGCCTTGCCTTGAATTTATCAATTGTACCACCTACCCTTAATTTTATTTTGAAAATCCACTTACATCCAATGAGTTTGGAACTCGGTGGAAGGTCCACCGATTTCCAGGTTTTGTTCCCCATTATAGAGTCCATTTCATCATTTATGGCCTCCTTCCAAAATGCAACATCTTCATAAGTTTATGGATCAGAGTCAATATTCAAGACAATTGGAATAGAATTATTTATTGAGTTCCTAGTTCTTTCTACCAAATATATGTAAAAATAGGGTCCATACATCTTAAAAGTCTTAATTTTTTGGCTCCTTCTAAGTTCCACTTTATTTTCATCTACTTCATTCCTTAAATTTTGTTCTTGTTCATTACTGTCCGAAACAATCTTAGGAGTGTCATGAACGTTTTTTCATCGAAAATAGCATTCCTAGATTCAATGACGGAATTTATTGAATAACAATTATTTGGCTCCAACATCATAAATCTATAAACTTTACTATGAAGTGCGTATCCAAGGAAAATACATTCTATTCCTCTTTTACCCAAGTTCTTCCTTTTTGGTTCAGGAACCCTAACTATAGCTCTACAACCCCACACTTTAAGGTAGTCTAGATTAGGCTTCCTATTCTTCCATAACTCATAAGGTGTTACTTTGTTTCTTTTTATAGGGACTCTATTTAAAATGTGACAAGCCTTTAAAAGTGCTTCTCCCCAAAACCCATATCCTAGACCAGAGTTGGAAAACATGGTGTTAACCATCTCTTTTATAGTTCTATTTTTCCTCTCTACTACACCATTTTGCTGTGGTGTAGAAGGGGTAGTGATCTCATGAATTATTCAATGAGTCTCAAAATAAGTAGGATTATAATACTCATCTCCCCTATCAGTTGCAAGACATTTAATCCTATTGTCACAATGAAGTTCTACTTCATTCTTAAAAAAAAAAAACTATTTATGGTTTCATCTTTAGAATGTAATAAATAAACATAACAATATCTTATACAATCATCTATAAAAGTTACAAATATTTTTTCCTCTTAAAGAATGAGTAGCATGCATATCACATAAATCACTATGAATTAAATCAATAATTTTTTAATTTCTTTGAACACTTGAAAACAATTTTCTAGTAATTTTTGTAAGCATACATGTTCTGCAATTTTTCATGGTTATATCAAATTTTGGAATTAAATCTAACTTTATCATATCATTTAATCGTATAGCATTTACGTGTTCTAAATGATTATGCCAAAGTAAAGCAGAACAATCAAAATATAAGAAAAATTCATATTGCATTATTCACATTAAGTTTAAACATCCCTTCATGCATATATCCCTTCCCAACAAAAATACATCCCTTAGAGAGAACAAGCTTATCAGTATCAAATACAAGCTTGAATCCATTTTTGTTCAAGAGGCTTCTAGAAACTAATTTCTTCCTAATTTCAGGTACATGGTACACATCAGTGAGGGTGAGGGTCTTTCCAGATATGAACTCTAGTTGCACTTTTCCCTTTCCTATCATTGGTACAGTGGCTGAGTTTCCCATGTACAAGAAAGTACCATCAGCCATTGTTTTATAGTTCTTAAAGAACTTCTTTTCCTTGCACACATGTCTAGTTGCACCAGAATCAACCCACCAAGCTTCATTTTCCTTAAGGACATTTGCTTCAAAAAACACAGCCATGAATTCTTGTGATGTTTTTCCCTTTTTCTTCAATAATCGACAATCTCTCTTGAAATGCCTCGGTTTCCCACAATTAAAGTAAGAACCCTTAGTTTTCTTATTCTTAGAAAACTTTGCTGGTTGTTTCTTTCTCTTGTGAGATTCCTGAGAGTGGTTCTTTAAAGAATCTCTTTCCTCTACCATATTGATCTTGGAGAGGGCTTTTTTCTTGCCTTCTTTTCGTAATTCCTCCTCAATACAGAGATGGTTGCTTAACTCCTTAAGAGTCAGGTCTTCTTTTTGGTGCTTTAGACGATTCTTGAAATTCTCACATAAAAGAGGCAGTTTGTCTATAATGGTTGTAACTATTATGGTCTTATCCATTTTTAGATTATGTTGACTAAATTGATTTAATATAGTTTTAATCTCACTATATTGATCCAAAATACTACAAGTATCAACAATTTTAAAATTATGAAATTTTGTAAAAATATAACGCTTACTTGCTTCATCCTCTTTCATGTATCTTGCCTTCAGTGTGCCACAAAAATCCTTTACAGTCTTGACATTGTGGTAGGCATCAAAAAGTTTGTTAGACATGGCATTCAAGATATGACCTTTGCAAATGTCATCATCTTGATCACATTTTTGTCTCTTATCTGAGAAATTGGTTCATCTTCTGCAAGTTCGGTCCTTGGAGAATTGATGACATAATATACTAGAAGCGATGTCAAGAGGAAGAACATCTTCTTCTACTAGTGATAAAAATTCCCTTCATTGAATCACTCAAACTTGTTTAAGTCCAACGCCATATCTCTCAATGAATTCAAGGAAGTCATTTTGATAAAAAAAGAAAGTAAAATAAACCTTAAGATTGTTGGATATCTGGTAGGGATTGATTATTGTAAGTGAGAGATGTTTATCAAAATAAGGGAGAAAAATAGAAATGGCTTCAAGGCGTGACAAAGCCACTTTCCTTAAGGTTTAATTCGCCCCTCACAGTGCAAGAGGTTACTAGTGAATTTCCTCTAAGATACAATGAAGCTTTGATATTATTCTGCAATTTGCACTTGTGAAGATTAACCCATAATAGCTTTTAAGAGTTTATGGATGTATAAAACTTATGTTTAGAAATTTTGCAAGATTTCTGGAAATAAGTATATCAGTAATTTGAAAGGAGAAGAAGAAGAAGAGAGAAAATTCCAAAAAATAGAATGTAATCTGTATTATTTCTATTATGATAGTTAAACACACTTATATAGTGTTAAAATGAGTGTGTCTCTCTACCATACACACCTTGTTTCAGTTTAAAACTAAACTAAACTGAATGCCATGTCTTCCTTAAAAAAGACACTTCTTTTCACATTCAACTAAGATAAAACGTTTTGAAAATTCAAAACTTTTGAACATCCAGTCGAATGGACAATGTTTTCAGTCGACTTAAAAAGTTAAAGAGAGTTCAAGGAATTTTATTCCTTCCATTTAGTTGACTGATAGTTGCATACAGTCGATTGTATACACCATCCAGTCGAATATATGAAACTTACAATCGACTGTATCAATACTTAAAAGCCAAAATTAGTTTTCCTTTCTTTTTCTCCTTTGATTTGATTTTCTAAAATATCCCAAACTTAAAAACCAAGTTTATTTTGAAAATAATCCACAAAAATTATTTTATTTATAAATACCCATATGGTCATCAAAAGTAATAACCATGTCATCAATATAAAGGAGAAGAAGATTTTGCCATTGGTTAGTATGTCTAACAAAGGGAGCAGTATTATAGAGGCTATAAGTGAAACTAAGCATACTAACTATAGAGCTAAACTTAGAAAACCACACTCAAGGAGCTTGTTTGAGACCATACACTTAACATCCCAGACGATGATTGGTGACAAAGACATAATTGATCTTCATCTAGACCCTTAGGCTAATCTTGGAATTGATAGTTAGGACATTTCCTTCTCTTGAAAATATATAGGAGAGGCTGATCCATCAATCAACTTCCTTTGATTTGGGCAAAACCACATAAAAACCACATTGATACCAATTATATTCATACAAGAACTAGCAAAATTTTGCTCTATAGTACTATCCTCACTGCACATTCTTGATATTTACCCCTCTAAGTTCTCCTATTTCCTATCCATTCAAACTCCCAAAGAAGATGAATTAAAGTATTTGGAGTTTAGGGGATATCAAATCTTAAAAAGATAAAAGAGCATATACTCTGCGAAATATTCTGCATTTAGTAGAAAATAAAAATAATTCTTTTTGTTGGTTCCTTAGTCATGAATCATTAGTTGGATAGATGATGATTCTCATCTTCTTATTGCTTATCTATTTTGAAAACAATCATAGGATCATATATGAAAACACAGAGCATATGGTTATGAAATTCTAAAGAATAAAAATTGATAGTGAAAGAGTTAAACAATTTTCCATCATGTCTTCACTAAATTATATAGGAAGATCCCTAATAGAAAAAATAGATATTTAATGAACCATGCGATGGTGTAGCATAGCCTTACTCTTTGTAATTATATCTTTTTACCATTATATGATTATCCAATGGTTATGCTTATGCACATGCATGTGTTCTTGTCTTTTGTGCGTATGCACGTGCATGCATGCATACGTGTCAAGCTAACCATAATTGCAACTATATTTCTTGTTAATGTATATATGTGTTTGTTTTTCAATTATGATGTAAGAAAAAATAACTAAGCCATAATTTTATTAAATTTTATTTCATATCATATATCTTTGTATTTTAAAATGATGGCTTAGACTTAACTATGAGCCCAATAAGAGAAAACAATTTCGATTGTTTAAGGCGGTCATAAGACATTTAGAAAAGCATATTGGTGAGGAAAGAACACCTCACGCATTACAACAACAACTTGGGACAAAGATTTATGTGAGGCTGCAATTTGAAAATCTAACTTAAGTTGAATTTATTTTTTTTGATTTCTTTTTGAATGACATGTATATGTTTAGGCTCCATAGAGCTCCAACCCTAACTTAAGATAGAGACCTAGAAAGAAGAGAAGATAAAAAGAAGTAATAGGGCTTCTTACTATTGGTGAAGCAATAGTTCCACTGGTGTCATTGGAAAGGTTATTAGAAAGTGCACACGCTAATTTGGGTAACCCTTTAATAAGCAAGCAGCAGAGCAGATCAAAAGCATCCTATAATCAAGACATTACTAAAGGTCTAGTTCCTATTAAAGCACAATATTATTATGTTGGTAGAGAACCTAAAAAGGCAAAATTCATTTACCTTTTCCTTTTCTACTTTCATTTGATTTTCTAAAATATCCCAAATTTAAAAAAACAAAGTTTCTTTAGAAAATCATCAACTTGTCGAAGATCGTTTGGAGATCCTACTGGTCTAGGAACTACTTTTCTGGTGAAATATGAATGGGCCACTTTAATGTGGTGCCTGAACCAAAGGTCTCCACTTTAAAGTGGCACCTTAACCCAAAATATTTCCAAAGATCATATTTTGTTGTTTTTTGGCCTCTAATGCTTGATTCACATACTTAAATGATTCTAAACTTGTTTGTATGATTCATATGAATTATATAAACAACTTATAAATATGATTTAGGATTTTAAATCATAATTAACATTCTTTAATGTTCATTAACTCTAAACCCTAAAATGTATGTTTTGATTATGATTTTGTGATTTAGGATGCTAAAGTATATTTTAATTATTTCAGAACGTTATATGAAGATATAAGAATGTTAAAGTTTCTTTATTTTTGTTGGGAAATCACCTTGGAGATGCCCAAGTGGTGATCTTCCAAACATCCAAATCTAGAATGACTTGAATTGATCAGAAACAGAAACATAAATCAACAAAAAGAAAGAACACAACAATTGTTATCGAGGTTCGGCAATAGCCTACGTCTCCGTGAGTTCCTCTGAACTATCTGTACTAAATCAACGAGTTCTTACAAAATACAGCAACACCCCTTCAAGAATCTCAAGTTCTCGAAGAACTAAAGAAGAGAAGAAAGAAAGTGAGAAGAACTATTACAAAGCCCTCTACCCAATCTATGCTACTCTCTCTTTATAACCAGCCTCTCTTTCGAGATCTATTCTAGTGCCTCTCCTGTGTTTTATGTCTTTGCACTCTCACACTTGCACTTGAATTCTCTTGTATGATGATCACTTGTATGTCACAATTAATTGTTGAGATTGAAACTAGGTGACCCTTTATATAGTGCACCAACTTCTTGACCAATCTTGAAGGTCAATATCCACCCTTAGATCTTGAGGACCAATCAACTATAGCCCTTCATTGATCCTTAGTGATCCTGTGCATTTTGAATATGCCTCACGCACCATTCAAGAAGGCTTAAAAACCATGTACAAGTGTGTCTGGCACCACGGCCCAGGGTAAGGCACACATTCTTCATCTTCTGGGCGCCGCGGCATGGGGGAGGCTAAGCCACGGTGCACACCTCCTCCAAGTCTCATCCTTACTGGGCGCCATAGCCTAGGAAGGCTGTGCCATGACGTGATCTAATACTAAACCCTTTGTATATGTTGTGCGCTGAGGCGCACACTTAGTGTGCTGAGGTGCGTAGGCCTAATGCTGAACCTCTTCAAACCTTGTTTAAGCCTTAGACAAACACCAATAATCTCTACCTTTGTCTAAGAGATTAAACTCGAACCCATTGTGCAGAGAACTCAGGATCCAAACTTATCTTAAGTCATCATTCAATCGACTCCAATCCTAAGAAGTCCAAGGCAATGATTGAACTTACTTAGAGGTAGAACCTTGGTGCCTAAATCTGTAGGATTTTCTTCCGTGGATACCTTGTCCATATGAATGCATCCTTCCGTAACATTTTCCCAAATGAGATGGTACCGAACATCCATGTGCTTTGTCCTCTCATGGAACACCAGATTCTTGCACAAATGCAACGCGCTTTGGCTATCCGAATACACCACCACCTGCTCTTTTAGGACCTTCAACTTTTCCAAAAACCCTTTGCACCACATAGCCTCCTTAATGGCTTCCGTTGCCGCTATGTACTCAACCTCGATTATTGAGAGTGCTACCACTGGCTGTAACTGAGCCTTCCAACTTATATAACATCCATTTAAGTTGAAGAAGTAAGATGTAATCGATCATCTTTTATCCCGGTCTGCTCCATAGTCCGAATCCGCATAACCTTCAAGACAGATGGACTTACCCCTGTTCTCATAAACTAGCCCTACTTCTAGGCTTCCCTTCAAGTACCTCAGCAACCACTTCATCCCAACTCAATGCTCATTTTCCAAGATTAGTCATAAACCTGCTGAGAACACTTATTGCTTGAGTAATGTCTGGTCTAGTGCTTACCATGGTGAACATAACTGAACCAACTGCACTAGAGTAAGGGACCTTTTCCATTTCCTTCTTCTCTGCCTCCGATCTCAGACATTGATTGCTGGAGAACTTGAAATGACCAGCAAGGGGAGCCTTAACAGGTTTGCTATCTTTTATAGAGAACTTAGATATCATTTTCTCTATGTAGGAACTTTGAGAGATCTTTAATCTATTTCTCTCCCTTTCCCAGAATATACACATCCCAAGGATCTTCTGTACATGGCCAAGATCCTTCATCTCAAACTCTAAACTGAGTTGAGACATCAATTCTTTTGTCCTCTCCTTGCTGCTCCCAACCAGCAGCATATTATCAATATAGATGAGGATGATCACCACTTCCTCCACCTTATGCCCTTTGTAGTAAAAGCATGAATCATAGTAGCTCTTCATGAAACCCAAGCTAGTTACAAAGGAATCGAACCTCTTATTCCATTACCGAGGTGATTGCTTCAGGCCATAGATAGATTTGTTCAATTGGCACACCAACTCTCCCTGCCTTCCTTCCTAATAGCCTTTGGGTTGCCTCATGTAGATGGTCTCATCAAGCTCTCCACGTAAGAACGCTGTCTTCAAATCCATTTACTCAATCTCCTAATCAAATTGGACCACCATAGCCAATACTATCCGTATCGTCTTGTATTTCACAACCGGTGAGAATATTTCGGTGAAATTTATGCCTTCTCTTTATGTGAACCCCTTCGCCACCAGCCTAGGCTTATACCAGACTTCATCCCCTGGAGTGTTCCCTTCTTTGATCTTGTTGAGAGATATATTTTTATAAAAAATGGTTGAAAGAGTTGGGTGTTGAAGGTTATCCAGTGCTTAAAGTGGTCGTGGTTAAAACTAAGAGATTGAGTTCTTTTACTTGTGAATCCTCCCCATTCTTTCTTAACTTTTACCTTAGCCTAACATTACAAGCTTATCAAAGACCTATTGATCCAATGTAGTGTGACTTTTCTATAATAGTGGAGAGTGATTCGAAAAGTGAGCCTATGGAGCTTGTTTTTATGTTTAATGTCACACAATTGATCATGTTTTAGAGGCCAAGACTTGCATTCACGAATGTTATGCATAAAATCATCCGGATGTTCAGAATAATGGATTGTGGTAAGATGGATGTAAAGAGTCAATAACGATCTTAAGATTGATGTTTGGATTACTTTTGAACTTGGGTGAAATTTAATGATTTTATGTGTTGTGTGTTATGTGAAATTTTTGAGACAAAATGTGAATTACTCTTGGTTAACACTAATATTGATTTACTTTGTTGTGATCCCCATTGTAGAATTCATCTCTTGTTTTTGCTTAAATTGCTAGGGACTAGCAATAAGCTAGTTAGGGGTTATGATGAGAGCTATAAAATGCATCTTAATAGTTCTTAATCGTTAGCATTTTGGAGTTTATCTAGGTTTTAATTGCACTTTTATACGTTTATAACTCTAAAGTGGTATTCTTGGATCGTTGACTTATTTCGATGCATTTTCAAGTATTGTACATTCAAAATAGGAGAAAAAGCTATTGTTGTTTGAAGCACAAAGACTCGAGGCACACCAAAGTGAAGACATGGTTGCGGAAGGACAAATGAAGAGAAATCAAGTTTATAGTGTGTGCACTGCGGCCTAGAATTATCCAAGCCTCGACCTCCAGAAAGGAAGCCAAAGGAGAAGAAAAAGGCATCAGTGTGAGCCTAGGCTGAGCCGCGGCCTCCAGAAAGTGTAAGAAGCTTGAAGATTCTGAGCCATAACCTGACCCAATCTGAGCTGCGGCGCGACCCCGATACCCTGTCTCCAAGTTACAACTTAATTAGGGATTTTAATGATTGCTTAAACCCTAAAAACACCCTTGGACCTCTTGTATTATAAATAGACCACCCAGGGTTTAATATTAGACATTCATTATTCATTAAAGAATCAATAAAAGGCTAGAAAACTCAATGGAGGCTGCCACATTCTCCCCCATGGCCAACTAATCTCCAAGTAAGGGAAGGAGATGAATCCCTAGGTATAGTTGTTCTTATTTCCCTTTCTTAATTCAGTTATAATTTGGATTGATTACTACACATTGTTTATGATTTATTCTTTGCTTAAACAAGAAGAATTAAGGTTGATGTAACAGCTGCACTGTATATTCTTCTTATTTTAGATTGTCTTAATCCGGTGATTGCATGCTTCTTCTCCATATAAGTCTAGTCATGCTCTTCTTATGTTAAGTTGTTTGGATGTGATTGAGTCTGATAGATTTATCTTTTAGGTTTGTCCATTACTGCGATATTGTCATAGAGATATATTATCGTTTCTTGATAAACGTATAGGATAGGTCGTGTGTGCTTAAATCGAAAGTGAAGAGTACTTCATAAGCAATTACATTAGGGTTTATATATGTGCTGTGATTGAATATTTGCTGATTGCTTGTTTGGGATGAGAAACTTGCAATTGAGATAAAGACAACTGAATTAAGATTGGAATAAGGCAATAATCCTAGGGAGGATTCCCGGAACCTTGTCGTCTCCATCATATTTTCAATCTATTTACACAATTTTCTTATATTACTTTACTATCAAAATTCAGATTCTCTCACTTGATCTTATCGTTCGTGTTTAGGTTTACATCTTCTCTTGTAGTTAACTTGTTTCCCTATGGAATCGACACCCCAAAGCTGTGCTGCAACTACCACGTTACTCTTTGGGCGTAATCAAATTTTGGCGCCGTTGTCGGGGAAACGTGCTTAAGTACAAAGAAGATTGTCAACTCTAAGATGAGACAGTACTATCATTCCTTTCTTTAAGTTTTTAATTTTTTGATTTTTTTTTATTTTGTTATGTTTTTATTACTTTTTAAACTCAGTTGGTATATGCTTAGACCGAGAGATTCGCGAGGTAAGTTCATTAAGGGACCCGAATTAGAGATACCCTTTCCTTCCACGTCCGTTAGTGAAACCTTAGATCAAACCTTAGTGTACACAAACAGAGAATTTAGAAAATCTTGTTAACATGGCTAAAAACCCTAATGAGAATGTTCCTAGGATACTTAAAGACTACTTGCACCCTAGCCGAACGGTCACCCCATCGTGTATCATGTTCCCCCTAATGTTCAACAACCTAATTTCAAACCGGGCATGATCCAATTGCAACCAAGCTTCCATGGATTTGAGAATGAAAACCCTTATATCCATATTAGGGAATTTGAGGAAGTAGTAGCAACCTTTCAAGGTAGGGCTAATATGGTAGACACCGTCAAACTTTAGTTTTTCCTTTTTTCACTTAAGGAAAAAGCCAAGGCTTGGCTGTACTCATTAAGGCCTAAGTCCATAGTTAGTTGGGATGAGATGACACGAGTTTTCTTCCACAAGCACTTCCCAACTCATAAGACCAATAACCTCAAGAGACAAATCTCAAACTTTGCATAAAAGGAGAGCGAAACCTTATATAAAGTTTGGGAGTGTTTCAAGGACCTATTAAATTCTTGTCCACACCATGGGTATGAGAGTTGGCGGCTAGTTAGCTACTTCTATGATGGACTGCTAAGTAGGGAAAGACAATTCATAGAAATAATGTGCAATAAGGATTTTCTTTAAAAAGATCCTGACCAAGCCATAGATTTCTTAGATGACCTATCGAAAAAAGGCCACACTTGGACAGGACCAAATGCCATGGAAAGCACTAGGAAAAACCAACCCACTCGGATTTATCAACTTAAGGAAGATGATAACCATAAAGCCCGTTTAGAGGCCCTAACTAAGGAAATTGAAGCCTTAAAATCCAGAAATGCTAGGGCTCCTAAACCGGTTGCTAGGGTAGAGTCCTATGAGCCTTGTTTCATGTGTAATGGGGTAGATCATTTACCTAAGGATTATCCAGTTTATGTTGAGATGAAGGAAGAGTGTAATACTATAGGTATACCCTTAGGGAAACAACACTCACCCTACTCTAACACCTACAAGCCTGGTTAGAAGAATACCCTAATTTCAGTTGGAAATCCGACATGCAACCCCTTGCCCACTTTAGTACCCAATGGCAACCGGAAGCAACGTCATCTAATGCACCTCAACAATCTTTACCTTTAGAAGATATATTTAAGTCGTTTATGCAGGTACACGCCAAGAGTGTGGAAGATCAAGGAAAAATAAATCAACAGTTGTTAGAGAAACAACAAGAGATCAAAGAGAAACAAAAGGTAATAAAGAGCTAACTCACCAAGTTGACTAGTTTCTTGGCGATTCAAGAGCAAGGTCATTTTCCTTCATAGCCACAACCTAATCTAAGGGGACAATATTGGCACAAACCTCCAACCCTGAAAATCAAAATGTTAGAGAGGTTAATGCCATAATCACTCGTAGTGGTAAGAAAATTGATGAACCCCCTCTACCATCAACCCTGAATCCTAATACCGTGTGCAACAAGGATAAAACCCTTGAGGAACAAGAGGCCCATGATGATTATTCTCCACCGGTACCTTTCCCTTAAGCACTCCTTAAACCTAAGGAGATAAATACAACATTAAAATGTGAGATTCTTGAACAACTTCAGCATGTTAAAATTAATCTTCCTCTTCTTCATATCATAAAACAAATTCCCAACTATGCTAAAGTCATCAAGGATCTATGTACACTCAAGAAGAGGCACAATGTTAAGAAGACAACATTCTTAATGGAGCAAGCAAATGCAGTAATTGACAGCAAGACACCGCCCAAATATAAAGATCCAGGCTGTCCAATGGTGGCTTGCCAAATTGGAAACAAATCTTGTGGCCAAGCATTGCTAGATTTGGGTGCTAGTGTGAACCTCATGCCATACTCGATGTACTTACAGCTCAGTCTTGGTGAGATCAAACCAACTTTCGTGGTACTTCAATTAGCGGATAGATCGGTAAGAAAACCAAGAGGTATTGTAGAAGATGTTTTGTTGCAAATTGATGATTTCTACTATCCTGTTGATTTTTTAGTTTTAGATACTGTTTCTACTGTAAACACGGAGTCAAAAATTCCTTTGATAATTGGAAGACCATTCCTTGCCACCACCAATGCCCTCATTAATTGTAGGAATGGCCTAATGACATTATCATTTGGAAATAGGACTCTAGAGGTAAATGTTTTTCGAGTCTCGTGGCAACCACATGAAGAGGATGAGTACATCAAAGATAATTCTAACTCTTCGGAATTCATTCCTAATAATTTTGAATTCAATGATTCTTTAGTTTATCCCTATGCCGTTAATGTTGTTGATGATTTTGATAAGTCACAAGAATTTATTAAGAAATCTTGGCAACCATGCTTTGAGGAGTTGCTTGAGAGAAGTCACATGGATGCGGGAATCAGATACCCTACTGCTGATAGTAAATGGGCATCACCAAAAACACTTGAGCCACATGTGGTGGACTTTAAGTTTTCCTTGCCAAAAGACTAGCACTGAGGCCACTGAGTATGGAGCCTCATCTTCAGCACCACAATGAGGCCAGCAGTGAGAGTGGTGCAGCGTCTGGCTGAAGATGTAAAACTTATCGCTCATGGGAGGCAACCCACAATATATCCTTTTATTTTTTTGTTTTTCATATTTCTTTTTCTTGTTTATTATTATTATTTTGCCATTTTCCAGTTTTACTTTCGTATTTCTTTTTTAGGGACAAATATACGAAGCAGTTCAAATGGTGGTGCACAATCTTCAACTTCTGTGCACTTTCGGCTACAAACAGAGTTTCCTTAACTATTGCTTTCACATTGAGGACAATGCTTATTTTAAGTTGGGGGTGGAGGAAAGGAGGAAACATATACCTGTTTTTCATATTTTTCTTTGAACTGCTTGGTGTCATTTTCCTTTTTGTTTGTTTTTAGCATGCTTTGTATTAGCCTTAGAGTTAATTCACATGTCAATGATATGAGCCTAACTGAGATAGTATATAGTATTTAGAAGTAGTTAAATCTTGCTTCGGTTTGAAATTAATTTAAGTGTCAATCTTCATTTGGTTTGAGACTCTAGTTTGTAGTAAGATTGTATGATTAGTCTAAAACATTTAGAGAAGTTTTATGTGTGATTGTTTTGTGAATACTTTTGCGGTCACGACAAGCTCTAGAACTTATTTGATAATCCTTTGAGGCAATTTCCTAGAATGCACATTACTTAGGATATGATATAGGCCATTTTTGGACCGTTTAAGCCTTTCGAACTTACCCTTGCTATATTCATCACTAGTCACTTGTTTGAGCCTTTTTCTTGAAAAAATATTTGAGCTTTGTTTCTTTCAATAGCCCATTTACTCACCTTTATGAGCCTAAAAATATTTTGTCATTACCTTTCTCTTAAAAAAACTTAGTTATACACATTTGTTGAGAAACACTTAAAAGGAGTAAGGATGGAAATATGAAAACCATAACCCAAGTACACTAAAGGAGATAAGTTGGGGGTTATGGAAAAGAAAAAAAAAAGTGGAAAAGGAGGTGAATGGTCTTATGCCAAAATACAAAAGAGAAGAAAAGAAGTGAATTATAGCAAAGAAAGAATAAAAGAAAAGAAAAGTCGTGACTTATTGAGAGATATACTTTTATAAAAAATGGTTGAAAGAGTTGGGTGTTGAAGGTTATCCAGTGCTTAAAGTGGTTGTGATTAAAACTAAGAGATTGAGTTCTTTTACTTGTGAATCCTTCCCGTTCTTTCTTAACCTTTACCTTAGCCTAACATTACAAGCTTATTAAAGACCTATTGATCCAATGTAGTGTGATTTTTCTACAATAGTGGAGAGTGATTCGAAAAGTGAGCCTATGGAGCTTGTTTTTATGTTTAATGTCACACAATTTATCATGTTTTAGAGGCCAAGACTTGTATTCACGAATGTTATGCATAAAATCATCCGATGTTCGGAATAATGGATTGTGGTAAGATGAATGTAAAGAGTCAATAACGATCTTAAGATTGATGTTTGGATTACTTTTGAACTTGGGTGAAATTTAATGATTCTATGTGTTGTGTGTTATGTGAAATTTTTGAGACAAAATGTGAATTACTCTTGGTTAACACTAATATTGATTTATTTTGTTGTGATCCCCACCGTAGAATTCATCTCATGTTTTTGCTTGAATTGCTAGGGACTAGTAATAAGCTAGTTGGGAGTTGTGATGAGAGCCATAAAATGCATCTTAATAGTTCTTAATCATTAGTATTTTAGAGTTGATCTAGGTTTTAATTGCACTTTTATACGTTAATAACTCTAAAGTGGTATTCTTGGATCGTTGACTTATTTTGATGCATTTTCAGGTACTATAAGTTCAAAAGAGGAGGAAAAGCTATTGTTGTTTGAAGCACAAAGACTTGAGGAACACCAAAGTGAAGACATGGTTGCGAAAGGAAAAATGAAGAGAAATCAAGTTTATAGTGTGTACGTTGTGGCCTAGAATTATCCAAGCCTCGGCCTCCAGAAAGGAAGCCAAAGGAGAAGAAAAAGGCATCAGTGTGCGCCCCAGTCTCCAGAAAGTGTAAGAGGCTTGAAGATTCTGAGCTATAGCTTGACCCAATCTGAGCCGCGGTGCTACCCCGATACCCTGTCTCCGAGTTATAGCTTAATTAGGGCTTTTAATGAATCTTTAAACCCTAAAAACACCCTTGGACCTCTTGTATTATAAATATACCACTTATGGTTTGATAAGAGGGGCATGAAGCCTGGGAAACTCAAGGAAGCAGCCAATCTCCTCCATCAAAATGTTCAACCATGAGCCCCATAGCTAACTAATCTCCACGCAAGGCGAATGGATGAATCCCTAGGTGTAGTGGTTCCTATTTTCCTTTATTTGATTCAGCTGTAATAGGGATTTATTGTCAAAACATTGTTATGATTTACTTTGCTATCTAATTATAAGATTTTCTCTAATCCGGTGATTGTATCTTTCTCTTTGATATAAATCTAGTCATGCTTTTCTTATGTCAAGATTGATTGGATATGATTGAGTCCGATAGATTTATCCTTTAGGCTTGTCCATTATTGCAATATTGTCATAAAAGATATATTATTGTTTCTTGATAAACCTATAGGATAGATCATGTGTGCATGAACTGAAAGTAAAAAGTATTTCATAACAATTACATTAGGGTTTATATATGCTCTTATCCAATTACCTGTTTGGGATGTGAAACTTGCAATCGAGATAAAAACAACTGAATCAAGTTAGGATTAGGGCAACAAACCTAGGGAGGATTCCCGGAACCTTGTTGTTCCTCTATTATATTTTACAATCTATTTTGCACAATTATTTCATTATCAAAAGTTCATATTTTCTCACTTAAATCTTTATCGTTTGTGTTATGGTTCACACTTTCTTTTGTAGTTAACTTGTTTCCCTGTGGAATCGATGATAGGTGCTTAAATAGTCATATTTAAGCCCCCTAATTTACACTTGTTAGACTCTTTACCTAGCTAATTATATGGATTTTACTTCAATTTTGTATTTTATGTGTTTTTCTCAGGACTTGGACAAAAAGATAATAAATTGGAACTTTTAGGAGAAAAAATGAAGTTCTGCCATCCAACAAGGTGCGATCGAGCGCACAAGGATAAGAACGCACTTGAAGAAGGCTCGAGCGCACACCTGCGCTCGAGTGCAACCCGCATACGCTTGAGCGTAATTACTCCACAGGCCAGAATTGGAAAGAATTCCTCCGACTCCAAATAGGAATTAGGGTTTCGAGACCCTATAAATAGCCTTGTAAAAACACATAATAGATCATCTTTTGTTCTAGACTCGAAGTAGAGAGCTTAGGGGAGGAATTAATGACTCGTCTCCCGAGTCTTCTTCGGTTTTAGTTTTTAGTTTTTATTTTCATAATGTTTAGCATGTTTATTCTACTTAGCATGTGTAACTAAACACCTATAGGGCTCGATTGAAGCCCTAGTTATGCTTTTCCACATATCTATTCATTGACTATCTTTGCTATAGCCCTGTCTGAATGTTTGACTTGATTAATACCTGTTTGTATTTAAATTCCTCGTATATGTGTGCCTGATCAACATATGCATGTGGTATAGATAGGTTAGTCGGATCAATTTGGATGACCGAGTCCTGAGTTCGACATTAGTAACAAGGGATATCCACACCGGATTCCCGGGTTAATAGACATGGAAAACCGAGAGCAGACCAAGCCCTAGGTCCTGTGTGGTTGCCGATCTCCACAGCCTTCATGCTCTCTTAAGGAACAACTCAGTATACACCCATGCTGAATCCCTTAAGAGAGAAAAGAGTTAGAGTATACACCATGCCTACCTCGTTGCATAGGGAGATCAATAGCCTAAGGTGTAGACCAAGCCCTTAGGTTGGCAACCATTAGATATTCATGATAAGGCTAGAGCATTGAAACTTTACTTAGTGGGAAAGTATAATTAGGGTGGATATCGTAGTCCTATATTCTAATTATTGTTATTCACTCATAATCGACTATTATTTCTCTTTTCAAACTTGAAAAAATTAGTCCTAGAAAGAAATTCACCAATCCCTGTGGAAATGATCTCGCACTTGCACACTATGCTACCACAGACCTTGTGCACTTACAAGTAAAACGAGTGCGATTATTTGCATATTAATTTAGGTAGATAATTGGCACAACAAGTTTTTGGCGTCGTTGCCGGGGATTGTGTTAAATTTCTTTTTGGAATTATTTTCATTAGTTTTTTTATTATTATTTTATTTTATTTTGTTTCATTTTATTTTTATTTTTTTCATCAAAAATCAGATATATTCCTTCTTTTCGTTTTTTGTTTTTTTTTTCTGGTGTGCAGAGGAGGAGTTTCTGTTCTCATTGCGATCGAGTTCACTTCTTGGTGCGATCGAGCGCAATCCCAGTTCGATCGAGCGCTGTTCTTGGTGCGCTCGAGCGCAAAAGCTCCAGAAAGTACCTGAGAAGCAGTACTGAAACTGCTACACTGAAGTTTTTCAACTAATTCAATCAAGGGAGAAGCACCAATGGTGAAAGCTAGATATGCTTGTCTAGATGCTATGGAGAGGAAGCTAGATATGCTTGTAGAAGTGATGATTGCTCGGATTGCCTCACCTAGGCCACAAGCTACACCACTCCAAGTATGTGCTATTTGTAGTCGTTTTGATCACACTACTGAAACTTGTCCTTTATACTCATCCGCAGATCGAGAGCAAACAAACTCTGTGGGACTGAACAACTACGATCCATATGCAAATACCTACAATCCAGAATGGTGAAACCACCCTAACTTCTCATGGAGCAACGATCAAAATGCATGGAACCTTCAAGGGCAACAAAGAAACTTCTAACCAGTAGCCCAATCAGTTTCGGAAGCAAAGAAGAATGACCTAGAGAGCATTGTGAGGAAACTAGTAGTTCAACAACAACAGCTGATGACCTCACAAGAGCAGTTCATAGCAGAGACAAGACAATTTTGGACTAAACAAAGCCAAATAAATGCAAGGCATGAGCAAGCTATTCAAAGACTAGAAGTACAAGTGGGGCACATAGCTAAGGAGCTAAGTAAACAAAAGCAAAGTGTTGTTGAACAAGTTTTTCATGACCATCACGTTGATCCATTAGAAACTACTCTTACATATAGTCTCACAAGATCGAATATAGTGCCAGAATATGAGGATGTTACTGATGACATCATCGAAACTATGCACCTCATTGAAGCATCTCCAAAGCATCCAAGTAAGTACACTGATCCATTTCATATTCATATGCCTACTAATACTACTTTTTTCCCTTCTATTGTCCAGGCACCAAATTTGGAGTTGAAGCCACTGCCGAAGCATTTGACTTATGCTTATATGGGAGAGAATAAGACACTACCTATGCTAGTTGCTACCAATCTTAGTTTTGGGGAAGAATAAGGCTTGGTTCGGCTGAAGACGTTAAACTTAGCACTCATGGGAGGCACCTCAGACATATCCTTTTCATTTTAGTACTGTTCGTTTATTTATAATCATATTTACATGTCTACTATTTATATTTTGTTTTCCGAAACAACATTTGTTTTCCTTTGTCAGGTACTTAGTGCATGCATCCAGTTCAAGTTTGGGAGCGTATACAAGCAAGCAAACAACCTAGTTCCCCATCTCCCAGGTCAGATCTTTCCATGCCACACACGTTGGGGACAAAGTGCATTTTAAGTTTAGGAGTAGTGGGAGATACTAGATACTATCACACATGCACTTAAAACACATGCGCACACACTAAGTCCCAGTTTTTTTAGGAAGATAAATACATGTTCTTTTGATAAACAAAAATTTTGATTAAATTAAAATTTTTTTGATAACACTTCATTAGTAAGCTTAAAAGCTAGAACACATAGTCTTGCAATAGGAGTTTTACAAAGTTTAGTTACCTACCTCAAGGCACCTAAGAACTCACGAGTTTGATCCAAATTTGCACAAGTACATTTAGCACGCATTTGTGTGGGGTATGACATATAATTCTTCTGTATTGTTTCTATTACCTAAACTGTAATCAGATAACTTGTTGAAAAGAACCCTTTGGCATAATAAAAATAAAGAAAAATAATCATCATGCAAAGAGAAATTCAAAAAGCTTCTGAAAATCATTAAGAACTTTCCACTGAGTAATTGGGCCTCTTGCTTCAGTAAGCATTGAGTGTTCACGTCAAAAGGTGGGAAGTAAGCCCTTAATGATCATAATGGAAATTTCCACTGAGTAACTGGGCCTCTTGCCTCAGTAAGCATTGAGCGTTCACGTCAAAAGGTGGGAATTTCATTAAAAAGTATAAAAACTTGTTAGTTCTGTAGCCTTTTTTACTCGAGTTAGTAAGTCCTTAGGGGTGTTTTAACACCTAATGCCCTAAAACCATCTGGTTTGGGAATCATTGGCCAAACACTCATTACAAGGGTCAAATAGAAAGCTCGATGGAACTCAACATGGCAAAGATCGCATGATAAAAGAAAAAGAAAAGCAAGTATTATGCCATTTTGTTCTCTTTAACAAGAAATTCGATAAAGATTTGGGCACCAAAGCACTATACACTAAAATTATATGGAAGTCCCATCTTATATGTGCTAACTCATCACACACAAATCAAACTTGCGATGCCTTAATCCAACCTTAGGTAAGCAATATAAAACTTTTAAAAGTCCTCTTACAATCCAAAATTTGTTTTTATTTTAAGCTTACTAATGAACAGTTATCATAGTTTTTATGCACAACCCAAATTTTTAAGTATCATGAGAATGAATTTATCTTTCAAAGTTTTGTTTTCACATAGCCTTTAGTTTTGTATTGCTAAGGGACTAGCAATATTTAAATTTAGGGATGTGATAGGTGCTTAAATAGTCATATTTAAGCCCCCTAATTTACACTTGTTAGACTCTTTACCTAGCTAATTATATGGATTTTACTTCATTTTCGTATTTTATGCGTTTTTCTCAGGACTTGGACAAAAAAAATAATAAATTGGAGCTTTTAGGAGCAAAAATGAAGTTCTGCCATCCAGCAAGGTGCGCTCGAGCGCATCTCATTAAGATCGAGCGCACAAGGACAAGAGCACACTTAAAGAAGGCTCGAGCGCACACCTGCGCTCAAGCGCAACCCGCATACGCTCGAGCACAATTACTCCAGAGGCGGCAGAAGCCAGAATTGGAAAGAAGTCCTCCGACTCCAAATAGGAATTAGGGTTTCGGTTTTAATTTTCAATTTTTATTTTCATAATGTTTAGCATGTTTATTCTACTTAGCATGTGTAACTAAACACCTATAGGGCTCGATTGAAGCCCTAGTTATGCTTTTCCATATATCTATTCATTGACTATCTTTGTTATAGCCCTCTCTGAATGTTTAACTTGATTAATACCTATTTGTATTTAAATTCCTCGTGTGTGTGTGCCTGATCAACATATGCATGTGGTATGGATAGGTTAGTCGGATCAATTTGGATGACCGAGTCCTGGGTTCGACATTAGTAACAAGGGATATCCACACCGGATTCTCGGGTTAATCAACATGGGAAACCAGGAGCAGACCAAGCCCTAGGTCCTGTGTGGTTGCCGATCTCCACAGCCCTCATGCTCTCTTAAGGAACAACTCAGTATGCACCCATGCTGAATCCCTTAAGAGAGAAAAGAGTTAGAGTATACACCATGCCTAACTCGTTGCATAGGGAGATCAATAGCCTAAGGTGTGGACCAAGCCCTTAGGTTGGCAACCATTAGATATTCATGATAAGGTTAGAGCATTGAAACTTTACTTAGTGGGAAAGTATTATTAGGGTGGATATCGTAGTCCTATATTCTCATTATTGTTATTCACTCATAATCAACTATTATTTCTCTTTTCAAGCTTGAAGAAATTAGTCCTAAAAAGAAATTCACCAATCCCTGTGGAAATGATCTCGCACTTGCACACTATGCTACCACAAACCTTGTGCACTTGCAAGTAAAACGAGTGCAATTATTTGCATATTAATTTAGGTAGATAATCAGCACAACAATCGACACACCAAAGCTGTGTTACAACTACCGCATTATGTTTTGGGCGTAATCAGGCACCAATTCCCAAGAGTTGTTATTCCTTAAAGAATCCATTTCTTCCTCCATAGCTAGCTGCCACTTTGATGACTCCTAACATTCCATGGCTTCCATGTAAGTTTCTGGTTCAACCATCCCTCCTTCTGCCCAAGGAGCTACTACATTAGCATCCACAAACCCATATCTCAAAGGTGGTCTAACCACCCTCATTTCCTAGTCTCTTGTGAATTGATAATCATTCTGACTTGCTGCATCATCCCCTTCCAGTTCAGCCTCCTCTTGAGTATCCTAAGCATGGCCTTCATTAATGGGCTCTACTTGGTTCGAACCCTCTTGACATCCTTGGTCTATCTGAACTGCATTTTCCTTGATGCGATGCTCCATAAATTCCGAACTAGTTTGCTCACTAGCCCCTACAGAGTTAGTTTTCTCCAAATAGGGAAATAACAATTCATTAAAAATAACATCCCTACTTATTATGAGTTTCATTCCTTTTGGTTTTAAGGACCACAACCTATACCCCTTAACTCCATCACCATACCCTGGAAACACACATTTTCTAGACCTTGGGCCAAGTTTATCATCATTTTGATGTGCAAATGCAGCACATCCAAAAGTCCTAAGGTTGCTCAACTTGGGGGTTTTCCACTCCACATCTCCATGGGAGTCTTAAGGTCTAAAACCCTAGAGGGTGATCTGTTAACCAAATATGCAGCTGTAGACATCGCTTCCCCCCAAAAATATTTTGGTAAACCGAACCCAATTAACATACACCTAACCTTTTCCATAACGGTTCTATTCATCCTCTCAGCAACTCCATTTTGCTGAGGGGTTTTCATAACTGTTCTATGTTTTAGAATGCCATTTAACTCATAGAATTTATCAAAATCCTTATTAAAAAAGTCGTTATCGGTTCTTAACACCTTAACTACCCTGCCCGTTTGAGTCTCCAGCAACTTTTTCCACACAACAAATTTATTCAAAGCATCTGATTTATTTTTAAGCAATTAAACCTAAACCTTTCTAGAATAGTCATCAATTAAAGACAAAAAGTAAACATTACCTCCCCGTGTTGGTGTTCTTGCTGGTCCCCAAAGATCTATATGAATGTAGTCAAGAATACCCTTAGACTTGTGCACTCCGGTGTTGAAGCTGACCAGATGTTGCTTCCCAAGAACACAACATTCGCAGAAATCAAGTTTCTCTACCTTGTCACCACCAAGTAGACCATCATTTCTGAGAACTTGCAGGCTCTTTTCGCTCATATATCCGAAGCGATTGTGCCAAATACCGCCTTATCCATCTCAGCCATCAAGCTTGTTGCTTGATCCTTGATTTTTGTCTCTCCGATCATCTCATTGAGACCATCCTTTATTGCTGCTTTGATCACTATCAAAGATCCCTTAGTTACCATGATCTTTCCTTCCTCTACTTTGTATGTGTACCCCATGGAATCTAGCTGCCCCAATGAGATCAAATTTTTTCTCAAATCCAGAAGATACCTCACATTCCACAGCAACCTTGTGACTCCATCAAACATCCTCAATTGGATGTCTCCTATCCTCCTCACTTGGCAAGAAATATCATTCCCCAAGAAAACCTTCCCATCATTGGTTTCCTTGAAATTCTTGAACTAATCCCTGTGAGGGCACATGTGATAAGTGCACCCAGAATCCAGGATCCATTTCTCGCTGCCTTACCTCCTGCTCACATTTGAGCACACAACAAGAACATCCCACAACTTCTTCTTGCAATCTTTGTTGACATGACCCTCCTTATTGCAGTAGTAGCATCTCTTTCCTCCAAATCTTGGTTTGGAGTGCGCTCTCCCATGGCTCTGCCCTCTACCTTTTGATTTCTCTCGGTAGTTGCCATGGATGCTACTGCCATTCCGAGTTGTTGGCCTTCCTGTAACGAACACCCCTTATCCACTTGATGCTTCCCTCATCTTGGCTTTGAAATCATGAGCCCTTATAGCATTGATCACAATTTCCTTGGTTAGTGTATCTCGTCCATATTCAATAGCACTAATCAAACTTTCAAAATAATCAGGAAGAGAATTCGATAACATAACAGCCAATTGTTCATCCGAGAATGTTATACTACAACTAGCCAAATCTTGAACTAGTTTATTAAACACATCAAGATTATCTTGCAACTCTTTATTAGGATCCATTTTAAAAGCAAAGATTCGTTTAAGAAGATAAATCTTATTAGGATGAGTCTTGGTAAGAAATAACTCATCTAGTTTCTTCCAAATGAAAGTTGGATCTTCAAAGTCTCCGCACTCCCTTGTGACACTATCCGACATGTGTAGAAAGATGGTGCTATACGCTATCTTCTTCATCTCATTCCGTTGGATTTCCGTGATACTTGCTGGAAAAGTGTCATCTTCTCCAGTAGCCAAGTCCACCTTCTGTTGCATAAGAACAGCCTTAATCTTCCGCTTCCAAAGGGCAAAATCTCCCTTTCCATCAAACTTCTCAACAATGAAGTTCGAACCCATCTTGCAGAGAAAGTCCTAGATTTATGCAGCACCCATAATTGCATTCCAACTTCTAAATCTCAAGAACACAATCAAAGATTGATCTCAATACCATTCTTGAATCACCCTCAAGAACACGATTAGATTTTGATCTCTACTCCGTTCTTGAATCAACCAAGAAGTTGACCTTTGATTCTAGGAGTCTTTCTCCGATACCTTTTGTTCCAGCTCTGATACCCACTCACCAAGGTTCTGATACCACTGTTGGAAATCACCTCAAGATGCCTAAGTGGTGATCTTCCAAACACTCAAGTCTAGAATGACTTGTAATGAACAGAAACAAACCAATCAAAGAAAGAACACAACAATTGTTATCGAGGTTTGACAATGTGCCTACGTCCCCGTGAGCTACTCCGAGCTCTCTGCACTAAATCAATGAGTTCTTACAAGTTACAGCAACACCTCTTCAAGAAACCTCTTGTTCTTGAAGAACGAAAAAAGAGAAAAAGAAAGTGATAAAAACTTGTGTTTCCCTGGAATTTTCCCCAAGAAAATTCCACTTACAATGCCCTTGAATCCCCAATCTATACTACTCTCTCTAAACAACCAACCTCTCTTCAATAAGATCTATTCTAGTGCCTCTCTTGTGTTTTGTGTCTTTGAACTCTCACACTTGCACTTGAATTCTCTTGTATGATGATCACTTGTATGTCACATTTGTTGACATTGAAGCTAGGTGACCCATTATATAGTGCACCACTTCTTGAACCTATCTTGAAGAAAATCTCAACCCTTAGATCTTAAGAATCAATCAATTATATCCCTCCAACAAGTCTAAATGATCATGTACGGTTTAATCTTGCCTCACGCACTATCTCAAAGTGCCCAAAATGAAGCTTCAGGTGTGCCTGGCGCCGCGACCCAGAACAGGGCAGGCTGTGGCTCAAACCAGGACATACCACCTCTACTTTCTGGGGTGCTGTGATGCACCCTCCTTATGCTATGTTGCACACCTGTGCATGAACAACTCCACTTACTAGGTGCTTAGGCACAGACTTCCTAGGGTGCGGCGCACACCTGGGGCTGAAGCTGAACTTTTACTCCTTTTAATTCTTAGACAAATCCCAACAGAGTCTATGGAAGAATTATTCTTGGTTTTCTCGAACATAAAGAGCTCAAGGTACTTTCATGATCAAATCATTGCTTGAGTGGTACAAATGATATCATCTTAATTAAAGTTCAAACATTTTAATGTTTATTTTTTTATTTTACGTAAAATATTTTTTTAGTTTTACTAAACAAACACAAATAAATAAACTAACAAGTACTTAATTAATTCTTCAAATAATTTATGCATTCTTAAGAATTTAATTAAAAATTATCTTAAGTTAAGAAAAATATTGAATATAATATATTTGTTTTCAACGCATATTCTATTTTTTTTTTTGGTTATGTATTCTTTGTTAGATTTGAAAGCTGTTAAATTTCAAAACAATGTTTTGAAAACTTTAAACATGGAGTTAGCTTTTTTGAACAAGAAAGAGAATATTATTACTGAAAAATAAAGATAAAAAACATAATAGACAAAACCAGCAACATACTAGAAACTCGTCCAATAAAGCCAAACCCAGAGTAAGAAACAAAGGCAACAATACTCAAACATTCAAACAAAAACATAAGATTTAGAAAGACAACAAGAATACAACTAGCCAAATGTTAGGATATCCATATGAGAGTTATCCAGTATCGGAAAGAAATAAAAAATAAGAGTGGGTTATATATATGGTTTGGGTTCGAGACTCGTGATGAGCTTAAGCTTTTGAGTTATATTGGTGCTTATCCATGTATATCAAGCCTATGTTTGTATGATCTTCCCCTGTGTGAAGTACTCTTAACCCTAACAATTGGTATCAGAGCCTGGTTCTAATTGGTCATGATCATGTGACTCCTACGATGTTTCCTCGTAGTTGAGTTTGAATGAGAAGTGTTTGTGTGCCCACGGTTGTCTTACCCATGAGGACTCCCATGGCTTTGTCTGCTCTCCCAATAGTTGAGTTTAGTTTGGTTTCTCTTGTTGATCGCATGATCGATGGTTCTATTCAAGGGTAAGTTTGGTATATAACTCACACGTGAGGGGGAGATTTGTTAGGATATCCATATACGAGTTATCCCACATCAGAATGAAATATAAATATAAGAATGGGTTACATATAAGGTTTGGGTCTGAGACTCATGATGGGCTGAAGCTTTTGAATCATATTGGTGCCTACCCATGTATATCAAGCCCATGTTCATGTGATCTTCAGCCGTATTAAATACTCCAAACCTTAACACAAAAGATCAAAAACCATCTGCCTAAGAAGAAAGCAATGACCAACAATGCCAAACTGAAAAGCAAAACCAAAAATTAAAATGACCAGCAACCACAAAGACTTGAAAGGATACCAGACCTAGGTCATCAAATACAATCACTACACTAAAGCAAGAGCGATCCCAAACCAACAGACAATTAATTTAGATTGATTGATATCTCTCATCTCCATTCGATAAAACTCATCAATAAGAACATACTTATCACCATAAAAAAGTAAACTCATTTTTTTTCCAAATCCCCACGTATAAATTGCCTCATTCCAACTTTTATAGTTCTTAACAAAATTTACAGTTTCAAAATTTCATTGAACACCATCAAGCACATGAATATCACACCATTAAAAGCCTTGCCATTCTTTTGACTTGAAACTCTCTTCCTATGGCCTCTTAAAGAAACATCATTCTCTAAGACTCATTTCTTAAAAAATCATTTCCGTTTTATGGACAACAAAATAGTATCAAAGGGATGAGCATTAGTTTTATTTTTTCCCCTACGATGTTTGTGCCTTATTCTGAAAAGAATAGAATATGCAGCAACTGAATAAGTCTTAGATTTTGTTTCTAAACCAAAGCTTCCCATAACCACTTTCGATGATGAAATCTGTGAATACTCATCATAAGCCAAAGAAGGAATTACACTAACACATCCTGTAATAACTTTGTTATTCTCACCGACCATACCAATAGAGCTAGAAGAAATTAAGTGCGTACTAAAAAGAAGGATACCAAAGCAACTCTCCATAGGATTGCCTCTATACAAACCTACTGCCAACAATTTTTCTCCGTTCTCATTCAACAAATATTTTGAATTAAATCTAATCCCATAAGAATAATAAATGAGGCTATATTTGCTAAAAACTCAACATGTCTTTAATTGTCTGAATATCTTACTAAAGTTATCTGACTCCTTCCAAACTATTTGAATTAATGTAACTCCCACCCTTTTATGAGTTTCATTCTTTTCAAAATTGATAGCTGTTTGACATCCAACCATCCACGTGTCCTCTATCACATTCAAAGTGTATTTAACTAACTTTGAAAAGGAAGAAAAATTGTCATTCCCTAAACCTTTTTGAACCTCTATCATTGAATTAATTGGTAAAATACGAGGTACTATCAGAATACGAAATTTGATGCACCACCACTCGTCACCATTGATAACTACCCCTTTCTAACGCCCAACCTCCCATTATTCACTAGAAAAAAATTTACTGCAACCAATTTAGAATTACCTTCATGCTAAGCTCGAGATGAAGGCTTCTTTGTTGAACCAAAGATCCTATTAATGTTTTTAGTCTCATATAAAGATGTAGCCATAAGCATATTATGAACCTCATATACATCATGTATATCAACATTGAAAGATCCTGAACTTGAATGAGTAGCATCATCGTCTATAACAAAATATGATGAGTCTAATATGGAAAGATCATTAAGAAGTGAAAAATGGAAATTATTCTTTAATGGATCCACACTGATCTTTACAACACATATCTCACCACCAACATTATAGAGACTAAGGCTGGAATATCATCTTGAGTCCTACAAGATACTAAAAATTTTGCCACTTCTAATCTATTCTTTAAAAATGTATTCTTATCCATAGACATATATGGACCCCAATCTTGACCAAACACCTAAAACATTTGAGGTGCCAAGCTTGAATTGGAACACTTTCATATCCAATTCAAATGAATTGTTCATCACTTTGATCATTGGAACACCAAGGACTTACATTGGATAACCATTAATCAAACAACTTTCATTCTCCTTCAAACTTCTAAACATCACCTCTTAACTATTAAAAAGAAGAAGGATTTTCATCCCCCCATTGGAACAAAGAAAATTCATTTGTTTATTTTTTAGCCATGGTTGCTTTAAGAATAACTACATCCTTAACAGAAAGTAGATGTCCAATAGCACTCCGATTAAGCCAATCCACTTCCTCCCTATTTGATTTAGATTCAATCACAATTTCATAACCTGAAGAATTGTAGGGAATTGTATCATCTAAAACTTCTTGTTCAACTCCTAATGACTTTTGCTTGGAGCCATAATTATGATACCCACATCCGATTATATCAAGGAATGAATGAATTGTTTCAAAAGAAATAACTTTAGAGATAACCTTTTGAAAAAAAATAGGATTTTGGACCTTAGAACGGTCTGATAAGAATGTATCCTCATTAATGGAACATCTTCTAGCTTTAAATAGATTTTGACTTTGGATTTTGGTGTATTCTAAATTAAAAAACATGACAAAAATAAAATTAGATTGAGGGAGTGATTAAAATAAATAGTGAATTACCTGAGGGAAACCTGAATTGAAATTGAAACATTATTTTTACATGAGAGGTATACAACCGTTGAACTAAAAGCTTTGTTGAGCATAATCATATGTCAGGTTTTGTTCATTATAATTGTATAGGTTAGTAAGAATGATGTTGTAAGATGTGACTGAGTATCAATAAAAAGTAATTTACACATTCTTAACATAATTTGAAAACAACAATTCTTTGTTATCTATATTTTCAAAATAATATTGGAAAATTTTACTTTTTTGAGAGAAAAACTAAATTGCCTTCATAAAAACATTTTCTAGATTGGTCAAGTCAAATTCTTTCTTTTTCTTTCATTTATTGTTAGTGTATACTACGATGATTCACTCAAAAGTTTAACAACCATTTTCTTCTGCCAGTGATAGTAATTCCCTCTATTGAATCGCTCTAACTTGTTGAAGCCTAGCACCATATCTCTCAACGAGCTCAAGGAAGTCATTTTGATAAACAAGTAAATTAAACCTTAAGATTGTTGGATATCTAGTGGGGATTGATTACTGTAAGTGAGGGATGTTTATTAAAATAAATGAGAAGAAGAGAAATGGCTTGACGACGTGACCAGGTAAATTTCTTTAAATTTTAATTCGCCCCTCATAGTGTAAAAGGTTACCAGCGAATTTCCTCTAAGTTGAAATGAAGGTTTGATGTTATTCTGAACTTTGCACTTGTGAAGAATAACCTATAGCAGCTTCTAAGAGTTTATAGATGTATAACACTTATGTCTTGAAATTTACAAATTTTCTGGACATAAGTAAATTAGTAATTTGAAAGGAGAAGATGAAGAAGAAAGAAAATTCCAGAAAACTGAATGTGATATGTATTATTTCTATTATAATAGTTAAACACACTTATATATTGTTGAAAAAAGTGTATCTTTATATTATAGGCACCTTGTTTTAGTTTAAAATTGAATTAAACTGAATGCTAAGTGTTCATTCAAAAGGACACTTATTTTTACATTCAACTGACATAAAACATTCTAAAAATTCAAAATTTTCGAACATCCTGGACAATGTTTTTAGTCGACTTAAAAATTTAGAGAGAGTTTAAGGAATTATCTTCCTTCCATTCAGTCGACTGAATGCTTTATACAGTTGACTGTATGAAACTTACAATCGACTGTATCAACTATCAAAAGGAAAAATTTGTTTTCTCTTTCTTTTTCTCCTTTCATTTGATTTTCTAAAATATTAGAAACTGAAAAACCAAGTTTATTTTGAAAATCGTTAACATAAATTGTTTTATTTATAAAGGAGAAGAAGAATTTTCCATTGATCAGTATGTCGAACAAAGAGAACAACATTATAGGGGCTAGAAGTGAAACTAAGCTTACAAATTGTAGAGCTAAACTTGGAAAACCATGCTTGAGTAGCTTGTTTGAGACCATACACTGAACTCCCCAGATGACAATCGGTAGGACATTTACTCTCTTGAAAATATATAGGATAGGTTGATCCATCATGCAACTTCCTTTGATTTGGGTAAAACCACATACAAAACACATTGATACCAATTATATTCATACAAGAACTAGCAAAATTTTGCTCTATAGTACTATCCTCACTACACATTCTTATTCAAACTTCCACACAAGCTAAATTAAAATATTTTGAGTTTAACGGATATCAAATCTTAAGAATATAATAAAGCATCTACTTTGCAAAATATTTCGGGATGAGTATAACATAAAAATTACTCTAGTTGTTGGTTCATAGTCATGACTCATTAGTAAGATAGATGATGACTCTCATCTTCTTATTGTTTATCTATTTTGAGAACAGTCATAGGATCATATGTGAAAACACAGAGTACATGGTTATTTAATTCTAAAGAATAAAAATTGATAGTGAAGTAGTTAAACAACTTTATATCACGTCTTCATTCAATTTAATACGAAGATCCCTAAGAGAAAAAAAATAGATATTTAATGAACCATGCAATGGTATAGCCTTAGTCGTTGTCATTATATCTTTTTACCATTATATGATTATCCAATGGTTATGCTTATGCATAGGTGTGTGTTCCTGCCTTTTGTGCGTATGCACGTGCATGCGTGCATATGTGCAAATCTAACCAAAACTGTAACAGTATTTTTGTTCATGTATATATGTGTTTGCTTTACAATTAGGATGAAAGAAAAAATAGCTAAGCCATAATTTTATTAACTTTTATTTAATATCATATATCTTTGTATATTAAAATGATGGCTTAGACTTATCTATGAGCCCAATAAGGGAGAACAATTTTGATTGTTTAAGGCGGTCATAAGGCATTTATAAAAGCATATTGATAAGGAAAGAACACCTCATGCATTACAACAACAACATGGGGATGAAGCTTTATGTGAGGCTGCAATTTGTAAATCTAACTTAAGTTAAACTTATTTTTTTGGTTTCCTTTTGAATGACATATATATGTTTAGGCTCCATGGAGCTCCAACCCTAACTGAAGCTAGAGACCTAGAAACAAGAGAAGATCAAAAGAAGTAATAGGGGTTCTTACTATTGGTGAAGCAATAGTTACACCTGTGTCATTGGAAAGGTTATTAGAAAGTGCATATGCTAATATGGGTAACCCTTTAATAAGCAAGCAGTAGAACAGATCAGGAGCACTGGATAATCAAGATGTTGCTATAGGTCCAGTTCCTATTAGAGCACAAAATTATTAGCTTGCTAAAGCACCTCAATTTATAAATATTGCGGTACCGCTCATAAACATTGAAACTATAGACTGAGGTTTCAATCCAAGAAGGGGGTGAATTGGGTTTTTTAAAAAACGTTTGCTAATTAAACACAAGTTTATAAAAACAGATAACCACAAGCATGTAAACAAATAATGTGCTGTAAATAAAAGAGTTTAAGGAATAGAGGATGCAAACTCAGTTTATAGTGGTTCGGAAATATCGGATTCGTTCCGACTCTACGTCCACTCTCTTTAAGGAACCTTCTTGAAGTAATCCACTAGAAAACTTAGTCGTGCAACTTCACGAGTGTTGCACAAACCTTACAATCAATCCATTCCTCTTGGAAGCAAATCCCTTCTTCTCGGAAGCAAAAATCCTTTCCTCTCGGAAGCTAATCTCTTCCTTTCGGAAGCTAATCCCTTTACAATAAATGTTGTAAAGTAAATAGTAGAGGGACAACAATGAAAGCGTATATAACTGAATATTATCTCTCTTTCAAGGTAAAGCTTGAAGAATAGCTCAACAATAAATATTTCAAAGCTTTTGTGTATCAATGAGTAAAAACTTGATTGAATGTGTATTCTCCTTCTTGAAATGATCAATAGAGTGGGTTTATATAGCCTCTATGTAATATGGCCGTTTTCTACTGTTTTGGTACGATTTGGTGCAATTTATGATGAAATCTGGCGTCTCAATGGTCATATTTTTTGAACTACTAGTCGATTGGGTCTTAGTACCAATCGATGGGGTCAAGTTAAAAATCACATTTCTAAAGGCTATGACTGGTACCAGTCGACTGGGGACTTTTTATCCAAAGTACCAGTCGACTGGGTTGTTCTTACCAATTGACTGGGGACTGTCTATCCAAAATACTAGTCGACTGGTATAAAGCATCCAGTAGACTATGGACACACTGTCCAAAACACCAATCTTCTGGTGTAAGTACCCAGTCGACTGGGTTACCTTTCAACCCAGTTTTTCATTCTTTTAAAAGGTTTTGATTTTAAAACGTTAGTTTTAAAATAATTTTTCAAAAGGAGCCATTGGACAAGCCAATTACCTGAACAAGTGAGATTTACAGCTTGTTTAAATACCTTGTCCCTATACTAGATCTTCTATCTTGACTTGATGTTTGATTCAGGTTGAGTTCTTGCACCTTGATCCTTGGTTGAATGCTTTTATTGTTTAATACACTTAGATAGCATTGTTAGTATAATAAGAGTTATGTTTTGTCATCATTAAAATATTGGTGAGGGTCAACAATCTCTCACTTTTTGATGATGACAAAACTCTTGAGAGAAAAACAGTTTTAAAAACTAAGTATTGGATTTTTTAGAAAAATTGGGCAGAGTCTCCTCTGTTTTTTGAATTAAACCAACATTTAAAGAGATAAAGAACAATTTATATATAACCCAACCAATCAAGCTAACATATATAATGAAATACCAAGTTCTTTGGAGCAATGCTCCCCTAAATCTATGCACTAGTTTGAGTTTACACCTCTTTTTCTCATTTTTCTCCCCCGTTTTGACAACAGTAGAAAAGGGGATAGTAAACCAAAATAAATAAGCTATCTAGTCACCATAGACATGAATAGCATACTTAAACAAAATTATACATGAAAATTTGGCATCATTCAGAGTTTGAAAGCCTTCCCGAGAAGAACTGAAATTTTCCATACATGCAGAAGTAGTATTAAAGCATTTATCCGAATATAAAGAGATATAAAGCATGCAACTATACTACACATATGTAAAACAAGTACACGAAATAAGTCTAAGCATGAACCATCATCATATATAACACCTGTCTATACAAAATAAGCTTCGTAGAGCCGAAACAGAAGTATAAAATGCAATAAAATATGAAAATAGTCCGTGCTAAGAACAAGGAAAAACTACATCAATATGTACATCAAAAGGAAGATAGAAAGACGACTTAAGGAGCGGGAGAGTCAGAGCTGTCATGGATGAGATCCTGAAGCTCAGCTAGAGAGCCCTCGATATGCTCACAGTGCAACTCGAAGTCATCCCGAAGAGAGCAAAGATCATGATCCATTCCCTCGACTATAGAGCTCAAGCTTTGGAAGCCGGACTACATGGTCAGCTAGAGGCTCATGCTAGCCTGAAGAAGATCACCATAACCTGCTTAACTAGCACTCGAGTCACCCATAAGAGGTGCTCAGTCATTCGTATCCATAGCAGCAGCAGCAGCAGCAGCATCTGGACCCTCGTCCTCAACATCACTGCTGTCGTCCTCTCCAATCCGAATGTGTTTCCAGACCTTGGAGTAGATATAGCCATTTATCATGTTGGCGAGTAGCAGGGGGTAGATATTAAAGTGGTGCCCAGTTTTAAGGCACCAAATCAATACGATATCTATCTTAGATAGATACCCCCGACTCCCAAGTCTCGGGTGAATGGTCCAAGTCACAATGAGGTTAAACAATTTCGAGTCAAGGGGCATGTCATTACATGTGTGAAATATAGTGGGTTGAAACACATAGTTAGGATCACCCCTAACTATTTGACATGCCTCTTCATACTCAAAATTGTCTGGCCATCCATCCAGACTCTATTGGCAGGGATCCTTAAGATACTCATCAAGAGGTCAGTGTTGACCTCAAACTCCATACCCATGAAACTGGTTTTGAACCTCAAAGCCAGTGGACTGGGTTTCACCAAGTTCGCATAGAACTGGTGAATCAGTCTCGGGTAAAATTTTTCATGTATCTTGACCAATGAGGTTAAGTTAATGGCATCAAAGGAAGGTAATATATCAAAATTACCATGATGAATAGATTCGAAGTTGATGAATCTACCCGTCATGATTTTCTTATGGCGGATAACATAAGTATACCTATCCTTCGCTGCCTGGCTAGAGAACAGAGAGTCGTCAAGCTCTATTATGGGCTTCTTGCTTGATGAGCCCGCCACACCCTTTTCTCGTGAATCTTGAGCCCTGAATTTGGTGGACCTTGGCCTTTTAGACACTTGTGGTCCCCCAACAGTGGTTTTGATGCGGATTCGGTCGGATATTTTTGAAGAATGGCTTTTTGGGTGAAAAAGGGTTTTGAGTGGAAATAGGAGATTTCAACAGTAGAAAGTTGAAATGGATGGTTTAGATGAGTAGATCAAGGTATTTAGGAAGTGTTTTGAGGCTTTTTTGATCAAAATGACGAGATTTTGTTAGAGAGAGAAAATTTAGGTTTCTAAAAATGGCGTAAAAATCTGGAAAAAATGAAGAGACTATTTATAGAATCGCAATACCAGTCGACTGGGTCCTTTGCAGAGATGAAAAGTTTTGCATACTAGTCGACTGGGTCATAGTACCAATCGACTGGATGAATTGGCAGACAGATACCAGTCGACTGGGCAGTTCATACTAGTCGATTGGGATGATAACTGAATTTCAAAAAATGGCTCCAAACAAGGTCTTGATGTACTAGTCGACTGGTATAGTGTTACCAGTCGACTGGGATAGACTTACCAGTCGATTGAACCCTTAAGAAAATTTTCAGTCTTAAGTCTTAGGACGAAATTTGTTTATCTATGCCATCTTGAGTGAGGGAGTAATTAAATAAGGTTTAATACTCTTTCACTAGATTTCAAATATGCAAAATGATGAATAATGAAACAATCAAACATATAGTTTATCATAATCTAACAATCCCATTGACAGTCTTATTTTGCAAAAACTTGCTTCACTTAGAGGTTTTGTAAGAATGTCAGCTATTTGATCTTCTGAAGGTATGAATTCTAGCCTTATATCACCTTTCTGAGCATGGTCTCTTAAGAAATGATGTCTAATTTCTATATGTTTAGTTCTAGAGTGCTGAATAGGGTTCTTAGTTAGGTTGATAGCACTAGTATTATCACAATATATTGGGATACTTTTAAAGTTCATGCCATAGTCTTCTAGTTGTTGCTTCATCCATAAGACTTGGGCACAACAACTTCCAATTGCTACATATTCCGCATCGGCGGTTGATAGTGCAATGGAGTTTTGTTCCTTGGAAAACCAAAAGGTTAACATTGCACCTAAGAATTTGCATGTTCCACTTGTGCTTTTTCTATCTAACCTACATCCAGCAAAATCAGCATCTGAATATCTTATAAACTCAAAAGATAAATCTCTAGAGTACCCTAATCCTAGGGTTTGAGTTCCTTATCGATATCTAAGGATCATTTTTACTGCTACTATATGTGATTCCTTAGGATTAGCCTGAAATCTAGCACACATGCATACACTGAACATAATATCAGGTCTACTTGTAGTCAAATAAAGTAAAGCTCATATCATGCTTCTATAGTATTTAGTATCTGCACACTTACCTCCTTCATCAAGATCAAGTTTTGCAGATGTGCTCATAGGTGTACCAAGTGGCTTTGAGCTTTCCATCCCGAACCTCTTTAGTAGATCCTTGGTGTATTTTGATTGATTGTTGAAGATGCCTCCTTTCAATTATTTGATTTGAAGTCCAAGGAAGTAGGTAAGCTCTCCCATCATGCTCATCTAAAATCCATCTTGCATGCACTTTGCAAACTCTTGACACATAGATTCATTAGTAGCACCAAATATAATATTATCAATATATATTTAGACTAGTATAGTGCCATTTATGTGAGTTTTTGTGAAGATGGTTGTGTCTACTTTACCTCTTATAAAATTATTGTCTATTAAGAATTTACTTAGTCTTTCATACCATGCCCTTGGAGCTTGCTTCAACCTATATAGAGCCTTAGAGAGCTTGTAGACATGATTTGGAAGACTAGGATTCTCAAATCCAAGAGGTTGCTCAGCATAAACCTCTTCTTCTATAAAGCCATTTAAAAATACACTTTTTACATTCATTTGAAATAACTTCAACTTATTAAAGCATGCAAAGGCTAATAACATTCGAATAGCTTCTAATCTAGCTATGGGAGCATAGGTCTCATCAAAGTTTATTCCTTCTTCTAGATTATATCCCTTAGCAACTAGTCTAGCTTGGTTCGTAGTTACTATTCCATTTTTATCTATTTTATTTCTAAATACCCATTTAGTTCCTATTATTGTATGATTCATAGGTCCAGGAACTAGATTCCAAACATTGTTTCTTTCAAATTGATTTATTTCTTCCTGCATTGCAATTATCCAATCATTATCCTTTTCGGCTTCAATAAATGTCTTAGGTTCAATTTGAGACAAATAAGCTACATAATTGCAAATATTTCTAGTTAAGGAATCAGTTCTTACCCCTTGTGAAGGATCACCAATCACTTGATCAATCGGGTGATAATTTACATACTTCCAATATTTGGGAAGACTATCCTCTTGTCGGCTTGTAGATGGTTGGTTCAATTTGAGAGTTTTCATCTCTTCATTTGTTTGAGGTGGACTCTCCTTTAGGTCAACAGTGGGAGTAGGTGTCTCTGTTATTGGAATAAAATCCGCATCATCATTAAAAGAAACTTCTCTACTAGTAATTGGGTTAGATTCATCAAAAGTTACACGTACGGATTCTTCTACCACTAGAGTTCTTTTGTTGAAGACTCTATAAGCCTTGCTAAGGGTTGAATATCCTAAAAATATCCCTGCATCGGTCTTAGAGTCAAATTTACCCAAGTTAGTTTTATTGTTATTTAGGATGAAGCATTTATAACCAAATGTACGAAAATTGGAGATATTAGGTTTTCTACCTTTCCATAATTCATACAGAGTTTTATCAAGCATAGGCCTAATTAAAATTCTATTCAAGATATAGCAAGAAGTGTTTACTGCTTCAGCGCATTGTTCTTGCAAATTCTTCTAGAGCTCTATTTTTCCTCTCAACAACTCCATTTTGTTGAGGAGTTCTAGGAGCTGAAAAGTTGTGATCAATTCCATTTTCATTACAAAATTTTGAAAAACTTTGGTTTTCAAATTCTTTTCCATGATCACTTCTAATGTTTGAAATACAAATTCTTTTTTCATTTTGAACCTTTTTGCAAAAGTCTTCAAATCCTTTGTAAGCTTCATCCTTATAAGCAATAAAATTAACAAAGGTATATCTTGAATAGTCATAACAATAACAAGAGCATATTTATGACCACCTAGACTAATGGTACTTATTGGACCAAATAAGTCCATATGCAAAAGTTCTAATGGTCTAGTAGTTGAGACTATATTCTTTGATTTAAAAGAAATCCTAGTTTGTTTTCCATTTAACAAGCATCAAATACTTTGTCTTTTTCAAAATTGGTTTTGGGAAGTCCAATGACTAAATCTTTTTTAGAAATGATTTTAAGCAAATTCATGTTCACATAACCAAGCCTTCTATGCCATAGCCATGGATTTTCACTAAATGCGGGAAAACATTTTTCATTTTCGGAATGCAATGATTTTAAATCAACTATATATACATTTTCATGTCTATGGCCAACGAACTTGATCTTGTTACTCTTGATGTCTATAACTAGACAATGAGAGGTTTCAAATGTGACTTTGTTGCCTTTGTCACAAAGTTGACTAATACTTAGTAAATTTGGCTTAAGGCCTTGTACTAGCAATACATTATCTATGGTTGAGAAATTATTACCAACTTTTCCATGCCCGATGATCTTTATTTTTGTGTTGTCTCCAATGGTGACAAGTCCACCATCTCTTAGAGTTAGCTCCTTGAATACACTTTTATCACCAGTCATGTGTTTTGAGCATCCACTATCAAGGTACAAATAGTTACCTTTTTCTCTGGTGTGGAGACATATCTACATCACACAAGGATACATAATGGCATTTTTAGATACCCAAAATTTCTTGGGTCCTTTGGGGTTAGTCCTTGAAAATACGGTTCCTTTTGGGACCCATACTTTCTTAACAGTATATGGTGATCTATAGACATGTTGATAATGCACAATCCTAGGATGATAGTTATCAAAATTTCTAGGAGTATTTAGTTATGCATGCCTATAATGCTTAGGATATGAGTTCATTGGATACATGTTTCTATTGTGAGGAATATGAATATACATGTCATTTCCAGAAAATGTATGAAGATGATTTCTAGGATACATACTTGCATTTTCATGAGTATGCATATTATTTCTAGAATAACCATGATAGTAATTCCTAGGATATGCTTGTGCAGGATGCAAGTTTTGATTATGCATTTTGTTTTTAGGATGCACACAATGGTTATTCCTAGGATGTGTATAAGCATTTCTTGAATGAGCATACATATATGCATGAGTATTTCTAGGATTTTTCAATTTTGTATATGCATTAGAATTAGCATTTCTAGACATGCTAGCATTCATTGAGGATGTGTTTTTGACCTTGCTAGTGATCTTTGAAGTAGAGGCTTCATTCATACATGATGCTTTCATGTATAAGCAGTCTTTTGATTTTTGCTTGCCTAATGGAGAGTATCCTAATCCGAATTTTCCTCCACTTAATCTTTAGCAAGAAAGAACTTCATCAAGGTTTTCTTTTCCAAGCATAAGTCTAGATATAGTGCCATTCAATTCTAATATCTTATTCTTTAAGTTATCATTTTCATCTTTTAGGAAATCTTGAGAAGAATTGTAAAGCAATGAAGATAGTTTATCTTTTTCTTCTCTTAGACTTATCATTTCTTTAGAAAGAGATGATACCTCTTTCTTAAGAGTTGAGTTCCTAGAATCGAATTTCTTCAATTCATCATGCATTTCATTTATGACTTCTAACAATTCTTCACTACTACTAACAATGTTATTTTTAGAAGAGGGAGAAGATAATATCTCATTTTCATCATCAATTTCCATAAGGCATAGGTTGGCAATTTCCTCGTATTCGACTTCTTTATCCGAGGATTCTTCTTCTTCATCATCACTCTAAGTAGCTGCAATCATAGTTTTCTTCTTGAAGCTCCTGTATGGTTTGCTTGTAACCATACAATCAGCCTTGATTTGACCGGGCTTCTTGCATCCATAGCACACAAGTGGTTCCCTTTTTTAAGTGGGATCCTTTGTGTAAGGTTTCTTGCTTTACATCAAGAACCTATGAAACCGTTTGGTGATTAAAGCCATCTCACCATCTTCTTTCGCTGCTCTCTGCTTCTTCATTCGATTCCTCTTCTATATTGCATGTAGAGGCTTTAAGAGCAATCACCTTTTTCTTCTTCTCTTCATCATTAACAATGGAATTCATTTCTTCCATCTCATATGTCAACAATGACCTAAGAAATGTCTCGACATCAAGTTTATCGAGATCTTTGGCCTCCGTTATGGCCGTCTTCTTTTCTTTCCAAGTGGGTGGCAAAGATCTTAAGATTTTTCTTGTTAGTTCAAACTCCTCAATGTTCCTACTAAGAAGCTTCAAACCATTAATAATAGTTGCGAAACGTGAGTGCATTTGAGAAATTGTTTCATTAGGAGACATTATAAAAGATTAATATTCAGATACTAGCATATAAATTTTTTGTTTTTTAACCTCACTAGTTCCTTCATATGTGACTTTCAATTTATCCCATATCTACTTAGCCGAAACACATGCAGAGATTTTATTGTATTCAGATATATCTAAAGCACAATGTAAAATACTTGTGGCTCTACTATTGAGAGACATCATTCTACAATCCTCATCATTGTACTCAGTTTTGAGTTTAGGCATTGTATGATTGATTTCTCCAACAGTTATTTCCTATGAACAAAAGAGGCCTAGTGTATGACTGTTCCTCAGAATAGCTATTTGCTACCATCGGATCAACTCAAAGATATTAAGCCTAAAATTGAGAACAAGGCTCTGATACCAATTGTAGACTGAGGTTTCAATCCAAGAGGGGGGTGAATTAGGTTTTTTAAAAAACTTTTGCTAATTAAACACAAGTTTATAAAAACAGATAACCCACAAGCATATAAACAAATAATGCGCTGTAAATAAAAGAGTTTAAGGAATAGAGCATGCAACCTCAGTTTATAATGGTCTGGCAATATCGGATTCGTTCCGACCCTACGTCCACTCTCTTCAAGGAACCTCCTTGAAGTAATCCACTAAGAAACTTAGTCCTGCAACTTCACGGGTGTTGCACAAACCTTACAATTAATCCCTTCCTCTTGGAAGCAAATCCCTTCCTCTCGGAAGCAAAAATCCCTTCCTCTCAGAAGCTAATCTCTTCCTTTCGGAAGCTAATCCCTTTACAATAAATGCTGTAAAGTAAATAGTAGAGAGACAACAATGAAAGCTTATACAACTCAATAATATCTCTCTTTCAAGGTAAAGCTTGAAGAATGGCTCAACAATAAATATTTCAAAGCTTTTGTGTATCAATGAGTAAAAACTTGATTGAATGTGTAGTCTCCTCCATGAAATGCTTAATAGAGTGGGTTTATAAAGCCTTGATGTAATATGGCCATTTTGTATTGTTCTGGTACGATTTGGTACAATTTGTACTGAAATCTCGCGTCTCAACGGTCATATTTTTTGAACTACCAGTCGACTGGGTCTTAGTACCAATCAACTGGGTCAAGTTAAAAATCACATTTTTAAAGGCTATGACTGGTACCAGTCGACTGGGTAGGACTTACTAGTTGATTGGGGACTTTCTGTCCAAAGTACCAGTCGACTGGGTTGTTCTTACCAGTCGACTGGGGATTGTCTGTCCAAAACACCAGTCTTCTAGTGTAAGTACCCAGTCGACTGGGTTGCCTTTCAACCCAGTTTTTCATTCTTTTAAAAGTTTTTGATTTTAAAATGTTAGTTTTTAAAATACTTTTTCAAAAGGAGCCATTGGACAAGTTAATTACCTGAACAAGTGAGATTTACAACTTGTTTAAATACCTTGTCCCTATACTAGATCTTCTATCTTGACTTGATGTTTGATTTGGGTTGAGTTCTTGCACATTGATCCTTAGTTGAATGCTTTTATTGCTTAATACACTTAGATAGCACTGTTAGTATAATAAGAGTTGTGTTTTGTCATCATTAAAATATAGGTGAGGGTCAATAGAAACTTTGTCAAAAATGGGGTTTGACGACGATATTCTGGATTTTAAGTCAATAGAATAATGTGGAATGAAAGAAGTCCTAAGTTAGAATCTTAAATGAAAATTTTCAATATTACCTGTTAATTTTGTGGTTTCCTTGAATCTTTTTGTTTTTATTATTTCTTACCCTTGAAATGTGTTGTTCTCCATTCTGATTATAAATATTTGTCAAACATTTAATGACAAATTAGTACTTTCAATGACCTTATCTATGATCTTATATAATTAGGAAGATGGGTCTAAAATGTCTAATATATGAGCACAACTTACTAGTTATCATATTCACTTTCATTCTTTCATCAAGTTTACAATCCCTATAATAACCACTTCTTAGATCAAATATTACATAGTTTATTCTAACATTTAGAAGATCGTTCATAGCAACATCTCTAAATTTTTTAACTAGAATTTAACCAATAATTTATGAGTGATCACAAAAATCAATACAAAACTTCTAAGTTAATAGAATCACCTAAGGAAAAATTTTCACTCATTTTTTTTTCACCTTTCCACATCTTTACCAAACAGTTAAACCACATAATAACATACTCACACTTATACATGAACAATATATCAATTAAAGTCTTTTATCATATTAAAATATTTATATCTATAATTCTTATTAAGGGCATCACCATGAAATTTCACAAATATAACAAAGTCATTCCAAACAACATCGACTCATGCAACACCGAAACACAAAAGCCAACTCAACTTTATCTTTAAGATTTCTTACTATAACCCACTCCAATACTAGCTATAGCTCCTAAATGGCATCCTCTCTAAACCTATACAAAAAAACTCTTTATAACCACCATATGCAACTAGATTCTATAAAAACTTAAACCTAAAGCGCTGATACCAAAAATGTAACGACCCATCCTAAGTGGGCCCTACCCTGAGACATAATCATCACCTTTAAGCACCGAGCACAACCGGACATGTTACAATCACAATTTATCACAACACAAGTTCAATTAATAAAATGCACATTCAATATTATACTACTTCAATTACAAGACTGATTTTTTATTTTTTTATTAATGTATCTCTAGGAAAACTTACAATTCAAACTCGAAAACAAAACAGAGGATGTCGTTCTTGGACTACCTATGATGAAGTCATTTTGCCATCTATCGGAAGAATCCTTTCCAAACCTGCAACCCATATCTGAGGAAAATAAAACAAATAGGGATGAGCTTTAAATGCTAAATGAGAATCACATTACTCATAGTAATCGATTTTTAACTTCGTTTACCAATCCTTATTAATTATACAATTATTAGGTGATGTCTCTAAGAGATTATCTTTGTTCAATGATCAATCACACACACACACACACATATATACACATTATTTGTATACATCGATTCAAGAAAAACAATCATTACAAAGGGAATTGCACACACCATACAATATTCATCCTATTCAGCTTTACATGAAATGCAATATAATGTATCATCAAAATCACAACAATCAACATCATATGAAATACAATGCAATGTAATGCATGATCACATCTCAGTTCATTTCTTATTTTACTTACAAAACCAAAAGTCTTGCCATATATTTAACTCATCTTATTTCTTTAATTTCTTCGCATTTCAAATTATTTCAGCTCATATTTAATATCATAACGGGGACGTCTCCCCATGTACCGATACATCAATCTTGTCATCATAAATTCTTGAAACCCATTCATCCTTTTCAGGCAGGGTCCTACCATTCCAATAATATCCTTGGTCCCATTTCACACTTTTTGGGTGGGTCTTTCCATTCTAATATTATCCTCGGATCCTCTTCACCCTTTCTGGTCGGGGTCCTACCATTCTAATATTATCTTCGGTCCCCTTTCACCTTTATAGGTGGGTCAGACCATTCACACATACATTTGAATCATTAAACATGTTCAAAATGAGAGCAAAATTTCCACACTTCAGTTTCATGACAATTTCAAACAATCCAATCCTATCACATATAAAGCAAATCATTGTCATACAACAAACCAAATATAATTCTCACACATAGTTTCACAAATGTGTATGTCACACTCACCATAATCCATTATATCAAAATAACAATGAAAAGAAAAAAAATTCTCAATGTATCCACATACATAACCATCAATTTTATTTCAATCACAATGCTTTCCAATAAAGAAACAAAATTTTTTCCACTCATTCACACCACAACAATCTTAATTACAATCCATTTTATCAATCACACTAATTAATTCATATATATATATATATATATATATATATATAATTTCATCACATGCAAGCACATATTTCTACATATTTCTATATACATACATATAATCACAACATACATTCATTATTTTAAAATTTTCACAATCCTAACATATTCATGTTTTAAGATTTCTAATTTCCTTCTTGCTTACTAGAAGTAATGAACTCACCTTGTCATGTGACCAACAAATTTAACCTTGAACTACTTTCGTTGTCCTTCATGTTGTTCATCACTAGTACCTAGATATAATTAATACTTTCATTCATCATTATAAATCATATACGTATACAATGAACTTGATGTACTTCCCTAGAGTTCAAATTTTATTGTCCAAAGAAGAAAAACAATTCAAAGCAAGAACAAAGTAAAGAAACATTAAGGAATTATGAATCGCTTTAGAACAAGTGTCTTCCTGAGAGGAACAAAGAGACCGTCCTATCCTCCATTCAAAGAAGGATAGGAGTTCTGAGATCCCTATCATGCATTCTAGAATAATTAAATAAACTAATAAAGTCTTTTTAATCTTCAAAAGCATCCAAGCACACTTTGAAGATAGAATTCAATCTCTTTTCTTTCAAAGTTCTAACTTATCATTTGCATGTTTAGATAATTTTAAACTTAGTAGAAAATCCTAAAAATCCTAAAACTTGAAACTAGTCGAAGTTGGAGACCCTACTTAGTCTAGGAACCACTTTTGTGATGAAATAAGACTGGGTCACTTTAATGTGGTGCCCTAACCCAAAATATTTCCAAAGATCATTTTTTGTTGTTTTTTGTTCTCCAATGCTTGACTGATTCTAAACTTATTTGTATGATTCATATGAATTATATAAACAAATTATAAATATGATTTAGGATTTTAAATCATAATTAACTTTCTTTAATTTCCATGAATTCTAAACCCTAGAAAGTATGTTTTGATTATGATTTTGTGCTTTAGGATGCTAGAGTATGTTTTAATTATTTTGGAACGTTATATGAAGATATAAGCATGTTAAAATTTCTTTCTTTTGTTAAGTGATCACTCCATGGTGTTATTTTATGATGAAATGCATGCTCACATGTCTCAATTTATGTTTTTATGAACTATATAGTTGATAAATGAATTCTCCATGATTATGTGATTCGATTCATGTAAAATAGAAGTTGTCTATACTATGATGATGTGATAAAGTTTCTGTTTTGATTGAAAATATATTATGTCATGCCTTATTTAGTGAATAATTATTTATTGGATGAGGAAACATGTTTTTACTAATGAATCGATGCTTAATCATGGAGTTGGTGCATACTTCAACGGGTCCAGATTTGTAGAACCCCCGACGACCACGGGGTCCAACTCCCTGGTGAGCAGGCAAGGGTCTGGTTTTTTGCTTGGAGGTTTGGGCTTGGGCCATGAATAGTCGTGGTTTTGTAGTAGGGTGAAAACCCTAATTAGGGTGTCTTAAGTTGCTTACAAATACTTTCTATGTACTGAGCACACATTGTAATAAGAGATTTGTGAGGTTGATAATAGTGAAACTTTTGGCAGGATGTAGCCCTATTCTAAGGTAAACTTAGGTAAATCTTGTCTTATTTTCTTTTTATTTATAATTTGTGTGATTCGTAGGTCTCGAATCATTCAAATCACATATTCTTGATTGAATTATGTACTTGAATGGATAGATTAGTTCCTCTTTTCTTTACTTTGAGCATGGATAAGTTTAATTGTCTATTTATATGGTCTATGAATGGATTTACTATATACATATATATATATATATGTATATATATATATATTATAATGAGGGGCTTTGTCCCTTCTGATTTTCCTTCGATTATCCCTATTGCTATTAACCCTCAGAATATAAAGTGGAACATAAAGTGAAGCGCAAATTCAAGTATAAATAGCATCAGGTATATGTTGTCTTGCAATTCATTATTTACGAATGAAGTCTTGACATCGAACTTGATACAACTAAAGATGTAATTCTACCATGATAACCTTTTTCACTCCAATGGAGACAAACACTTTATTGACGTATATATATAAACAAATTCCCTTTTCAACGTATTATTCTAGAGTACCAACCTCCTTGATCTTTTCTTATGTACACAATTTTATTTAATGTCTCTTATTAATTGACAAGCTTAATTAATCTTTAAACTCAACTTCCTTTAATGAAGTTTAGTTCTTCAATTGTAGCACTATATCAACTGTTCAAATCAAGACGCTTTTATCGACATATTCATTGGATCATTTTGTATGAGGGTACTTTCTTGTCTATGTATGTTATTCATATTATAAATGTAATGATCCTCTAACATTTTAGATTGTTCTCTAAAAAGCTTGTTCTCGAGCATCTCTAGCTATCTTCAAATCCTTTTGAACTATACTAAGTCTTCAAGGTTGTTCTTATTTTGGAGATTTTACTTGCGTTATTCTAATTATCATTGAACTTGCTTAGTGTCTTTGCTCGAACTATTGTCTATAGGAATCTTACATTCTTCTAGAATCTCTTATTCTTCCTTATAACTTAATTTCTATGATAAGTTTTGACTTGGTTGATTGTCTTGTAGGAAAAAATCCATGCTTTTATCAATCCTTTGACTTGAAGGAAGAACCTCTACTCAGTTCCAAAATCTGAATACTTTTAAAATTTACTCCCAGAGCTTACTCTCTAACTAGTATATAAGGGTTTTCTTTTAGGATCATCAAAATGCATTGAATCTCCATACTTTTCTCAGGAGCATACAATATATCATGGAGTTTCTTTATAATCAATAACACATTATTATTTTGTCACCTTCTCTGAGTATATGCTCATGGTTAATGCAAGGGATTAATGTAGATGAAAAATTCATTATAATTAGCTATCTGAACCCATTCATTAAAGAAATCATCACATTATTCCATTAAATTCGTAAATAAATTTTTTTTAATGAAACTTGAACCTAGTCATGTAGGAATGCACAACATAAAAAAATTTAGTAGCTGCCAATCTAATAAGTAAATATAGTCTTGTACTTTATCAGTTTGGGATGTTTTCATCTCATGATACTTATCTACAAGTAAATAAATGCAAGTTTCAAACTTAATGTGACATATATATGGAAGAGTGATTATTCAATAATTCTTGCAGAATAATTTTAAATGTTTTCACAAGCCATAAGCATTATCTTCAATCATTTTGTTTCTTTCCTATAAGGTAGTAGTCGAATAACTTCTACGTGTGTGAGAAACGTCTCAATAAATTTAGATAGATTTTATATGTCTGTATATTTTATTTATTGCTAGAACAACTCTCTAATGTGAAAACGATTGATTTTATTGATTTTTTTTTTTTTTTTTTATCTATTTATGTAATGGAATACACAACCTTAGTCCAATTTCCTTTCAATTACCTGCGAAATTACACTATATTTTTTCCCTTATTAAACCCGTTTTCATTTTCATTAAATGTACTTAGAATTTTTTAATTAGAAATATTTAATAATGACTACTAAGACTATTTTTAGTGAAACTTCTCTCTCGGCATTTTCTCTCTGCACATTTGAGCTTCACAAATCAAAATAATTTTTTTCCTGACAAATCTTAAAATCTCCAAACCACCATCATCAAGAAGCAAAAGAAATTGTCCTTAAATTCCACCAACAGATAACTATAAACCTCCTAAAAGATCCTAATGATGTCCTTGTCATCCTCTCCTCTTGCATTTCCTTCCCCAGACTCTTTTCCTCCCTCGTCCTTCTTAACTACTGATGAGTCTTAAATATTGCATATTTAAGCCCTTTAATTTATATTTGTTAGGTTCTTAATTTGTATTATTTCACTTTATTTTATGTATTTTTTGTGTTTTGTGTATTTTTATAAGTTTGTGGAGAAAATGAGGCATTTATGGAGATATCAAGCTTCAAGAGCAAAAAGGATGCATAATGTGATCGATCGCACGAGATATGCGATCGAGTGCATCTACGCTCGAATGCACATGCCTATGAACGAGCGCATGGTCAACATCCCACATCGAAATATTTGCAGTTCAGTGCATCTGCGATCGATCATAACAGACATGCGATCAAGCGCACATGTGATCGATCGCACCATTCTATGAACGAGCGCACTCGGGCCAGTATCCCACATCGAATCTGAAACCTACAATGCTCCGAAACTCCCCCTATATAAACACCATCTGACTTCATCATTCAGTGTGCAATTCCTAAGCCATTTGGTGTTAACTGGTGGATGTCTACTGGCATTCTGGTGGATCCCGAAGGCTTTGCTACCACGAGGGGAAGTGTCGCCCAACAGTGAGGGGAATTTCTCCCATGTAAAATAATTTATTTCTTTTTAGTTAAATGTTTAGCACTTTTATTATAAACTGTAGTTTCATAACTATGAGTGGCTAGAATCTTCAACTGAGGTTGAAGATGAAGCCCTGCCGTTGTTTGGCATATTAGTTTCAGTTTTGTTTATACAATTCTGATGTTTTTAGTATAAATGTTCTGTCAATTATTTGAGTAGAATCTTATGATTGATTGTGTTTAAATTGTTCTGTTGGATATTCCTTGTGTTTCATCTGATGGATACATCAAATTGTTTTTGATTAAATTGGATTTCCTTTGTGATTTGTTCAAAGCGGATACATTGGACGCTTTTGGTTTAATTGGGATATTTGTTGTTTTTCGTCTTTAGTTGGATTCATGGAATTTTTTGATAGGCTATATTTAGAACATTGAGATATATGCTTAACTTTGGTGGGGTGGATTCAGAAACCTTAGTCTTTTTATTAGTTTTTAAAATCAATTTAGTTTAGCTTTTATTTATTTTGCAACATATAATACAAAATTCGGAACTAGGTTAAGATAATATTAGTTTAGATAAATTTATATTTTCACAACACAATTCCCTGTGGATTCGACCTCGCACTTGCACAACACTATATTGCAAAGGACTCGTTCGCATGTGAGTAATTTAAAACTCACAACAACTACCTTTCCTAAGGAACCCTCCTCTTCCTCTTCCATCATTCCCACTCTCCGTCCCTTAAATCTTAAATCCTCCACCATCTTTCCCTTTCGCTTCTCTAAATCCCAATCCCTTATTCGTTCCAAAATTACTACCGACCTCCCGGCCCACCATCGCCACTGTTGGGTTTTTATCTAAGAATTAAAGGTTGAGGAGTTCCTGAGAAGAGATGGCCTTGCTACAGAATTTTAGCTTCAGCAGCATTTGGCGCCTAGGCACAGGCTTTGCCTACCACAGCACGAACCTCTGTGCCTTGGCACGAACCACCCGCGCCTCGCCCGTCTACATGTGTGGAAGTTCACGATTTTAGAGCTCGCCGTGGCACACCTTGTTCCATTCCGTAGTGCGAAGTCTTCCTGAAACCAGATTTCGGGCTCCTTCAGCTGGTGTGTTGTTTTGTTTAAAATGCACAGGTTCATTTAAACCATTTAGAGGGCTATGATTGGTCGGTTCTCAAGATCTAAGGGCTGAGATTGGTTTTAAGATTAATTATGGTAGTTATTGCTCTATATAAAGGGTTATATAGCAACAATAAACATAACTTGTATCAAATACACAAGTGTTCATCTTGTTCTTGAAGAGTTGTGGTTATAATTGTAAGAACTCCATTGATTTAGTGCAGAGAGCTCAGAGGAGCTCACGAGGACGTAGGCAATTTGCCGAACCTCGATAACAATTGCTTGTGTTTTCTCTTTTGTGGTTTGATTCTTGTCTTGATTCAAATCATTGTAGATTTGGGTGTTTGAAGGTCACAACTTGGGATTACTTGGTGATTTTCAACAGTGGTATCAGAGCAAGATTCCAAAAATCAAAAGAAACTTCTTGGTGATTCAAGAACGGTGTTGGGATCAAGATTTGATCGGGTTCTTGAGGTTTAGAAGTTAGAGAGAAGAGCTTTGGAAAGCAATTGTGGGTGCTCCATAAATCTTGGGATTTTTTCCTTCAAGATGGGTTCAAACTTCATTGTAGAGAAGTTTAATGGAAATGGAGACTTTACCCTTTGGAAGCAAAAAATCAAGGCAACTCTTATGCAACAAAAGGTGGACTTGGCGATTGGAGAAGAAGATGATTTTCCAGCAAGTATCACGGAGCTCCAGCGGAATGAGATGAAGAAGATGGCGTATAGCACTATCTTTCTACACGTGTCGGATAGTGTGATAAGGGAATGTGGAGATTCGAAAGATCTAACGATCATTTGGAAGAAATAAGATGAGTTGTTTCTTACCAAAACTCTTCCTAATAAAATTTATCTTCTAAAATATAACTTTGCTTTTAAAATGGATCCTAATAAAGAGTTGCAAGATAATCTTGATGTGTTTAATAAACTAGTTCAAGATTTGGCTAGTTGTAGTATAAAATTACCGGATGAACAATTGGCTGTTATATTGTTGAATTCTCTTCTTGATTGTTTTGAAAGCTTGATTAATGCTATTGAATATGGAAGAGATACACTAACCAAAGAAATTGTGATTAATGCTATAAGGGCTCGTGATTTCAAGGCCAAGATGAGGGAAGGATTAAGTGGAGAAGGTCTGTTCATTAGAGGAAGGCCTGCAACTTGGAATGGCAGCAACAACTATGGCAACTACAGGGACAAACCAAAGGGTAGAGGACAAAGTTATGGAAGATCGTATTCTAAACATAAATTTGGAGGAAAGTGATGCTACTACTGCAATAAGGAGGGCCATTTTAAGAAAGATTGTAAGAAGATGTTAAGGGATGATAAAGGAAGAAGCCATACCAAAAATGGAGAGGCTTCAATTGCCAAGGAAGAACAACAAGAAGGTAATGTTCTTATTGGGTGCTCAAATGTGAGCGAAAGGCAAAGCAGCAAGAAATAGATTTTGGATTCCGGGTGCACCTATCATATGTGTCCTCACCGTGAATGGATCAAGAATTTCAAGGAATCCAATGGAGGAGAGATTTTCTTGGGGAACAATACTTCTTGCCAAGTTAGGGGCATAGGAGACATCCAATTGAAGATGTTTGATGAAGTTACAAGGCTGCTGCAGAATGTGAGATATCTTCCAGATTTAAGAAGAAATTTGATCTCTTTGGGGTAGCTAGATTCCATGGGGTACACATACAAAGAAGAGGGAGGAAAGATCAAGATAATCAAGGGAGCTTTGGTGATGATCAAAGCAGTGATAAAAGATGGTTTCTATGAGATGATTGGAGAGATGGACATCAAGGATTAAGCAGCAAGTTTGATGGTTGAGATTTATAAGGATGTTCTTTGGCACAATCGTTTGGGATATATGAATGAAAAGGAGCTACAAGTTCTCAACAATGATGGTTTACTTGATGGTGACAAGGTAAAAAAACTTGATTTCTGCGAGAGTTGTGTTCTTGGGAAGCAATATCGGCTTAGCTTCAACACCGGAGTGCATAAATCAAAGGGTATTCTTAACTACATTCATGCCGATCTTTAGGGGCCAGCAAGAACACCAACACAAGGAGATAATCTTTACTTTCTTTCTTTTATTGATGACTATTCTAGAAAGGTTTGGATTTATTTGCTTAAAAATAAATCAGATGCTTTGAATAAGTTTGTGATGTGGAAAAAGTTGGTAGAAACTCAAACGGGAAAGGTAGTTAAGGTTTTGAGAACCAATAATGGCTTAGAATTTTGTAATAAGGAATTTGACAAATTTGGTGAGTTAAATGGGATTCTAAGACATAGAACAGTTGTGTATACCCCTCAACAAATGGAGTTGCTAAAAGAATGAATAGGACCCTTTTGGATAAGGTTAGGTGCATGATTGTTATCTCCGGTTTACCTAAGTGTTTTTTGGGGGAAGCTGTATCTACTGCTACGTATTTGGTTAATAGATCACCCTTTAGAGTTTTGGACCTTAAGACTCCTGAGGAGATGTGGAGTGGAAAACACCCTAAATTAAGCAACCTTAGGACTTTTGGATGTGCTACGTTTTCACATCAAAAGGATGATAAACTTAGCCCAAGGTCTAGAAAGTGTCTGTTTCTAGGATATGTTGAAGGGGTTAAGGGGTATAGGTTGTGGTCCTTAGAGCCAAATGGAACTAAACTTATAATAAGTAGGGATGTCATGTTTAATGAGCTGTTATTTCCCTATTTGGAGAAAACTAACCATGCAGGAGAAAGCGAGCAAACCAGCCCAGTTTATATGGAGCATAGCATCAAAGAAAATTCGGTTCACGTAGAGAAAGGAAGGCAAGAGGGTTTGGATCAAGTAGAGCCCATTGATGAAGGCTAAGCTCAAGACACTCAAGAAAAGGCTAAACTAGAAGGAGATAATGCAGCAAATCAGAATGATTATCAGCTCACAAGAGACCGGGAAAGGAGGCAGATCAGACCACCTTTGATATATGGTTTTGCAAATGTTATTACAACAGCTCTTTATTTAGAAAGAGGGATAATCAACTGTGAACCAAAAACTTACAGTGATGCCACGAGAAGTAAGGATTTGTCAAGATGGAAGCTAGCTATGGGGGAGGAAATGCATTCTTTGAGGAAGAACAACACTTAGGAATTGGTGTCAAAACTAGAAAAACAGAGAGTTGTGGATTGTAAGTGGATTTACAAGATCAAAGAAGGAAAAACTCTAGGAGATAAAGTCCGGTATAAGGCTAGACTAGTGGCGAAGGGGTTCACACAAAGAGAAGGCATAGATTTCACAGAAATTTTCTCACTGGTTGTGAAATACAAGACAATAAGGATGGTGTTAGCTATGGTGGTCCAATTTAATTGGGAGATTGAGCAAATGGATGTGAAGACAATGTTCTTACATGGAGAGCTTGATGAAACCATCTACATGAGACAACCTGAAGGCTATAAGGAAGGAAGGCAGGGGGATTTGGTGTGTATTTTAAAGAAATCTCTCTATAGCTTGAAGCAATCACCTTAGCAGTGGAATAAGAGGTTTGATTCCTTTGTAGTTAGCTTGGGTTTCATGAGGAGCTACTATGATTCGTGCTTATACTATAAAGGTGACAAGGTGGAGGAAATCATTATTATTCTCATCTATGTTGATGATATACTTTTGGTTGGTAGCAACAAGGAGAGGATAGAGAGGTTGAAGTCTCAACTCAGCTCGGAGTTTGAGATGAAGGATCTTGGTCATGCTCAAAATATCCTTAGGATGTGTATAATCCAGAAAGGAAGAGAAATAGGTTGAAGGTTTCTCAGACTTCTTACATAGAAAAGATGATGTCTAAGTTCTTTATGGAAGATAGTAAAAATTCCCCTTACTGGTCATTCCAAGTTCTCTAGCGATTAATGTCCTAGTTCAGATGAGGAGAAGAAGGAAATGGAAAAGGTCCCTTACTCTAGTGCAGTTGGATCAGTCATATTCACTATGGTAAGCACTAAACCCGACATTTCTCATGCCATTAGTGTTCTCAACAAGTTTATGAGTAATCCCGAAAATGAGCATTGGCTTAGGATGAAGTGGTTGCTGAGAGCATTGGCTATCCGAATACCACCATAGAGCCCCTTAATAGCTTCCAAAGTGCGTTGCATTTGTGTAAGAATCCGGTATTCCATGAGAGGACTAAGTATGTGGATGTTCGGTATCATTTCATTCGGGAAAAGGTTACAGAAGGAAGCATTCATGTGGATAAAGTGGCAACGAAAGAAAATCCTGCAGATTTAGTCACCAAAGTTCTAACGCTAAGAATTAAAGGTTGAGGAGTTCTTGAGAAGAGATGGCCTTGCTGCAGAATTTCAGCTTCAGCAGCATTTGGCGCCTAGACAAAAGCTTTGAGGGCTGCGGTGCGGACCTTTGTGCCTAGGTACAGACTACTTGCAACCCGCCCGTCCTCATGTGTGGAAGTCCACGATTTTGGAGTTCGCCGTGACACACCTTGTTCCGCGCCGTGGCACGAAGTCTTCCTGAAACCAGATTTCGGGCTCCTTCAGCTGGTGTGTTGTTTTGGTTAAAATGCATAGGTTCACTTAAACCACTTAGAGGGCTATGATTGGTTGGTTCTTAAGATATAAAGTCTAAGATTGGCTTCAAGATTAGTTATGGTAGTTATTTTTTTTTTATCTGTAAATAAACATGTATTAATTGATCAAAAATGTACAAAAAGCACTGGGCATACCCATGAGATATACAAGTGAGGCATATACAACAAAAGAAGAGGCTAATACAAAGCCTAAAGAACTACACAAGAAATCCCAAACATGGGATCAACAAAGTATCTAGCTGACCATCATGCAGCCCTCACAAAAACAACCAACCAAAAACTTACATGGGAGCTGGGCATACCCAGGAAATAACCAATAAAGCAAAGCAGTAAGGAGAAGCCAAACTGAGCAATACAAACCAGGGTATACCCTGGGAAATACAAGGGAAACAAAACAAGAAGAACAACCAAGCACCAAACATAAGGGGCAAAGAACCTTCTGGGCAGAATCTAGAGCAGAAGCCTATGCTCAGGGCAAGCAGCATAGACAATTCTGTAGATACCAGTCTGGATCTTCTTCACTATGCTGGCAGGAGTGACAGGGGCCTTGTCAAAAATCTTGGCATTTCTGGCAAGCCAAATGTTGTAGACTGTGCTAGCAAGGGCAGACTTCCTTTCCACTGCAGGGGGGCCAGTACCTTTCATTTTGAGAGTCCATCTAATGGCACTCTTAATTGTTATCATTTGCCTCATGTTGCCCAGCTATTTGATGATGGATACCCAGATTTCCTTACTGACTCTACAGGAGAAGAAGAGGTGCTCCTTGTTCTCTTCTTGGTCAGAGCATAGAGGGCACAACTTGTCATTACCTTCAAGATTGCTCTATATAAAGGGTTATATAGCAACAATAAACATAACTTGTATCAAATACACAAGTGTTTATCTTGTTCTTGAAGAGTTGTGGCTGTAATTGTAAGAACTCCATTGATGTAGTGTAAAGAGCTCAGAGGAGCTCATAGGGACATAGGCAAAATGCCAAACCTCGATAGCAATTGCTTGTGTTTTCTCTTTTGTGGTTTGATTCTTGTCTTTATTCAAATCATTCTAGATTTGGGTGTTTGAAGGTCACAACTTGGAATTACTTGGTGATTTTCAACAGCCACTCCTTTTACTCCTTCAGCAAACCCTTCTTCATCACCCCTCGCATCCTTGTCATCGATCTCCTTACCCAAAAGCTTCCCTATTCTTCCCTTGTTGATCTCGCATCCTCGTTTTCGATCTCTTCACCCAAAAGCTTCCCCCTTCCTCTGTCGTCAATCTTGCATCCTCGTATCAATCTCTGTTTTTGCCAAAACCGAGAGGACCATAAAGTGTTTTTTCATCAGGAGTCTCCACCTCTCACCCAGGTTTCAGGTCATTGACTTTGAGGTCATATACGCTTGCTTGAAGGAGATGAGAAATACCAATAAGGTCGATGTGGAGGATCTAGCGATGGAGAATGGGTTGTTCAAGTCATTTGATGAGATTGTTAGGACGCAATTGAATCCTATTTGGCATAATCTGACGAAATTATGAGTCATTTCCAAAAATTCTTTAACAAATAAAGCAAAGGACTTGTAAATTTTACAAATGAAATAGTGTATTAAATTGTAGGTGATTTAAAAAAATTATTGAACAAATAAAGCAAAACAGTGAGGAATTTTAAAATCAAATTACCAAATGATGATAACATATGTGAACCGTTGATGGAGCCATTGATGAATAGGTGAGATGGAGCTATTTTTGAATAGGTTAGCTTGAGTGTATTCAGATTGAGGTGATGAATGGGTGATGAAGGAGTATCATATGAAATGAAACGAAACAACGAAATAGAAGAGAGTTGAAGAAGAAGAGAAATTAAAAAGAGCTTGAGCGTACTGGAACTTGGGTTTTCAGGAAGACGACTATTATTAGGTTTTTAAAAATAATTAATGAGGTGGACAACCTCTTTGACCCAAATCTAACGGGTTGACTCATAAAAGATGTAATGGAGGAAGGTTTTTGTTTAAAAAAATGTCAAAGTTAAACAAGACAAGGGAGGTTTCTATCTATTACCAAACAATAGGGAGGTAATCGAAAAACTGACCAAAACACAGGGTAGTTAATGTAATTTTCCCTATAAAAATGCACCAAAACTTAATAGGGGCCAAAGAACATAAAAGTTCAACCCAAAAATGTCTGGATGGTCAGTTGAAAACATTGATCTCCATCTTCCTCGCAACTTAGTACACGAATTGATACAAAGGGCGATCGACGACAAAGACATCAGCGATCTTCATCTAGACCCTCGGGCAAAATGTACGTTGGACAATAGAAAATTTCGATCACGTGGCCGAATTATGGGTTATGTGGAAGCATCAATCTCTTTTCCTCTGCATTGATAATTTTGTCTTGTCTACGGTCCGCGTTCCTTCTTGTGACCTTTCTGGAAACCACCAAAAATGTGGTCAACGTTTGCAGCAAGATCTACTCAAATTTGTTTCATAGTAGTGTGAGACAACTAGCGACTTCCTCAATTTGAGTGACATCAATGTCATGACATATTTTTCCATATTTATTAATCCAATCTAGCATTCAACAAATAATGATTTTCATTTGAAAAATCATGATGGTTGAAGAGCCAAGCTTCACATTGTACTTGGTGCAATATAGATTTTTGTTTTTGTCTCTGATGGCATTGGTATTGTCAATGATCACTAATGATTGGTTCTACTTAATTTACTGAAAAGAAAAAATCAATTATTGTTTTGATTTGGTTGTACTATAATGTTCTTCTTTGTCCAGGGTGAAATCCTTCTTTGTTTTATGGAAATTCAATATTTTTTCTAAAAGTTTTCCTTTATTTATTTTCATGAAACATCCATATCGGTTTTTTTTTTATTCTTTAAGCAATAACATTAGTCAAATAAATTGTGCTTTAGGAAGAAGAACCAAGCTCGAATATCACTATTTGTCCCAGATGATTAATGGTCTATGTCGTGAGACTGTTTATCTCACAAAAAAAATCATATAAACTGATCAATGTTCTCTTTACATCAGAATTGCAGAGAGATTGAAGTGAAGTAATCTTCAAATGTAATTGTCCTATTTATAGTGCACTATTAGGAGCGTAGGTGTAACAACTCATCCCGGGTTGGCCGCTCTAGAGACATGTCGTCAAATTTTGAAATCCCAACATTACACATATATGTAACAATTTAAAAATACTAATTGAAATTTTCTACATAATAAATCCTCAACCCTCAACAGGGGAGTTACATTATTAAGATTCCAACTGACATGTTGTATACAACATATTATGCATCAATATTTACAAATATTTTTTTCTCATTAGTCTGAGGATGTCCACCATGTGGCTTACAGATAATGACTCAGGCAGAATATCAACTCGCCAATCTATCTTTCCTACCTACTACCTGAAATTATTTAACAATGAGGAGTGAGCTTCACAAGCTTAATGAATTAAATTTACTAGAAGCTTTCAATTATATACTTCTAGTCACATCTTATAATTCAATTGTGTTTAATAATCTTCTGATATTCATTCATCTATTTTCTCATATAATTCAATAACAACATTCTATTATCACTATTCGTTTCATAATTCCCACCATTATATAATATCTTCTTAAATTAATTATCAAACACATCAATTTTTCAATCATATATTTAATCATCTCTAAATTTTCAATTCAACCTCATCATTTACCTCGTTATAAGGTTCACAACATATAATCAATCACTCAGATAATTCTTATCATATCAACTTTCATATTTTTTTCTCATAATATGTCTCTCTGTGAGACATTCATTTATCAATAAATTTAAAATCAACAATGACAGTTTCACATCTAAAGCAATAATAATCAGTATTTAAAACAAATGCAATGCATGAATTTAAATTATTAGATCATTTCATATTATCATTCGGGAACGTCTTCCCACATATCGACATGCTTTAGCTTAGACTGACTGCCTTCCCAGTTCTTTTATTTTCATTTAGACCGACTACCTTCCCGGTTCTTTTATTTTCAGCTATACTGGCTACCACGGTTCTCTTATTTCATTTAGATTAGTTGCCTTCTCGGTTCTTTTCAGTTAGACTAGCTGCCTTCATGGTAATTTATTTCCTACATATGAGCAATAGTATGAAAATAAGTTGACTAGTTGCCTTCCTAGTCTTTTTATTTTTATACATATGAGCGATAATATTAAATCAAGCATACATTCAAGCACTCAATTCAACTATCTAGCTCTTTCTTAAATTTATTATTTTTATCATATTCACTAAATTATCTCCTCATATATCCTATCAACCAACTTTCATATATCAACCAATCATTGTTCAATAATTAATTCAAATATTATCACTTAATATTTCATATTTATCTTGATTACTAAAAGTAAATCTAACTCACCACATAGCACTTAGAGCTACCTATGGATCACCTCCTTACCTTTTCTGCTCTTTTCAGCAATTTTCCCCGATTGTTGATTGTCAACACCTGAAATAACATTTATGTTAACATTTCTAATTTATTCTTCAATTTGTCCATAATTCATACCCTTTAAATTTCCACATCAAATTTCGAAATATTTTCATGTATGTTAATTTTCAAAAAAATAAAATTCACATTATTACCTTTTGTTTTTCTTTGAGCTTTCCTTGACTCTCTAAATCTCTTCAAAATTTTACTCTTTCAACTTTTCTTTCAATCCTCAAGTGTTTAAAGAAATAGAGAAATTTGGATTGAAGAAAGAAGAAAACCAAACAGGATTTTGTAAGATTTAAATAAACAAAACATTTTTTATATTAAGTTTTTGTCGTTGGCACCGTTTGCACCGTTTTCCTAGGGTAAGTTGTCAAAATGCATGCAACACCTAGACCCAGGTGTTGCACACCCTCTTTTTCTCTCAAAAGAATTATTTTAATTTTATTTCATATTTATCGAATTATTTCTTTACCCTTACTTTAAAAATACGGGCATTACAATTCTACCCACCTTATAAAAATTTCATCCCTGAAATTTTCTTACCTAATTCATGAAAAAGATTGGGGGTATTCTTCCCTCATTCTTGCATCATGCTCCCAAGTAATTTCTTCAATATCTTTGTTTCGCCATAATACTTGAATCAAAGAAATGACTTTATTATGCAAGACTTGTTCCTTTCTGTCTAGAATTCTGGTTAGTACTTGCATAAAGGTCAAATCTTCGTGAAGTTCTATAGCCTGATTCTGAATACTATGGGATTCATCATGTAAACACTTTCTCAAAAGTGAAACATGAAACATGCTATGTAATTGCTTTAACTCTTGAGGCAAATCCAATCTATATGCTACTAGTTTAACTCTCTCAATCACCTCATATAGCCCCACAAATCTCGGACTCAACTTCCCTTCTTTTTAAACCTCAATACACCCTTCCACAGAGATATTTTCAAAAATACCCAGTCACCAACTTGAAACTCAAGTGGTTGTCTTCTATTATCAGTATATCCCTTCTGTCTGTTTTGTGCACCTCTAAGTTTCTCTCTAAACAGTTTGATTCTCTCAATAGTTAAATCTATCATTTTTGGACCAAACATCTTTCTTTCTCCAAGTTCTTCCCAACATACTGGAGTTCTACACCTTCTACCATATAAAGATTCAAATGGTGTCATCCCAATACTGGTTCGATACTAATTATTGTATGCAAACTCGATCAAAAGTAAATAAGCATCCCAACTCATTGAGAAACTCAATACACTTGCCCTCAACATATCTTCTAGTATTTTGATGATTCTCTCTGTCTGTCCATTAGTTTGCATATGAAAAGTTGTACTAAACTGCAATTGCATACCCATAGCTTCTTGAAAACCCCTCTAAAATCTAAAAGTAAATCTAGAATCTCTATCTGATACATTACTTAAAAGTACTTTATGTAATCTCACAATCTCCGCTACATACAATTCAACCAACTTTTCAGGACTCTAGGTAGTTTTAATAGGAAGGAAATGAGAAAACTTAGAAAGTCTATCTACTATAACCTATACAGCATCATGACCTTCTGGGTACGGGAAAAATGAGAAACAAAATCCATGCTCACATTCTCCTATGCCCATTGAGGTACTAGAAGAGGTTGTAATAAACCTGCTGGATGTCTATTCTCATACTTCACCTGTTGATAAGTCAAACATCTAGAAATATACTTCGCTACATCCTTCTTCATCCTTAATCACCAATAATTCTGTCTCAACACCCTGTACATTTTATTATTACCCGGGTGCATAGAATATATAGAATCATGAGCCTCTCTTAGTATCTCATTTCTCATCTCCACATCATTGAGAACACAAACTCTATGTCCCAATACCACCATACTATCTTCTATAATTCTAAACCCAGTCGGCTTCCCACTCAATATTTCCTATCTGGTCTTCTCTATCCCTTCATCTTTACTTTGGATCTGTAATAAGCGATCAATAATAGGAGATTGTACCACCATATTTGCCATCAATACTCCTCCATCACTGGCACTCAATTGTATCATCATTTTTCTTAAATCTATCATCAAGCTAGTATCATAACTCCCAATAGCAGCTAATCTCCCTCTAGACTTTCTACTCAATGCATCAGCTACTACATTAGGTTTCTTGGATGATAATGAATTGTATAGTTATAATCACTAATCAACTCCATCCACCTCCTCTGCCTCAAATTCAACTCTTTCTGGGTAGGTAAATGCGTCAAACTTTTATGATTAGTAAAAATTTCACAAGTGGTTCCATACAGATGATGTCACCAAATCTTCAAAGCAAAAACTATAGTAGCCAATTCTAAATCATGGGTCAGGTAATTCCTCTCATGGTTCTTCAATTGCTTAGAAGCATAAGCTATAACTCTCCCAAGTTGCATCAACATACATCCCAACCCTTGATGTGACTTATCACTAGACACCACAAATACTTCATCACCAGAAGGAAACACTATGAATTACACCCAAATAATACTATGCAGTAGCAGCAGTATAGAATGGGGTGTCGATCCCATGAAGAGAATGTTCTACAATCAAAGTCTTAGGAAAAAAAAATGGAAACAAAATTAAAAATTAATATTAAGAAAATGTTGAGAATTAAATGATATAATTGAACGCAAGGATCCAAGAATCCCTCCTAAATATCACAGCTTCAACTTGTATCAATTCAGTAATTATAACTCAACTACGTATTTCACATCCCAAATACTTAATCGAAAAATAATAGTGGAAGCACAAAAAATATTCTTTTGTGAATTATTATGATCAATCCCCTTCTTGTTTTTACAAGTAATGCAACGGTCAATCATATATGATATCCTAAATTGATGATATATCTAGAGACAATAATGCAGTAAAGGACCAACATATATAATTAATATACCGAAATCAATTGCACCCTAAATTCAACACATAAGAGAAGCATGACTGAAATTATATAGAAAAAAAGAACAACAATCACCAGAGTTAAATAAAACCTATAGGAGATGAAAATATAATTGTCTGTCATATAAAAACATCAACTTCAATATTAAATCAAGGGAACAGCTTAAAATAATTATTCAATGTTAAAAACACAAATACTTAATTAAATACAAGCCGAACCCGCTATGTCTAGGACTTTATCTCTTCGCCTTGGTTGAAACTTAGCTTGGCTGATAATACATAATCACAACGACTCTCTAGAAATTCAGTGTGTATCTCTTTAGCCCCTTGTTCTTTGAGTCTAAAATCCTTATATAGCTGTATGGAGATGACTTTGTAGATAGAAAAGTCATCCTGGGGTTTCTGTTTAGGCTATGTGCTTGTGCTGCTGTCTAGGCCCAAATATGCTGTTGTCCAGGCCATGTGTTTGCTGCTATCGAAGCCTGGTTTCTACTGTCCAAAACTAGTCTATTTGTGTTGTTGTCCAGACCGTGCAAATCCCAAAAAAAATCGAAATTTAATAGCTCCTTCACTTTTGCCACGCTGAAATCACGCACACCCTGACCTTTGTCTACTAAAACTACCATAACTTTCTCTAGAAAAATCATATTTACAAGCCATCAAATTCTCCAAAAAATAGACATCTAGATCTTTGCAAGCATATATGGCTCATCTTTTGGTTCTTCTAGAATCAACACATTTTAATCCACAAAAAAGACTGATCTGTACGGGTAATTCTAGCAATTTAGTGAAACTCCTTTTCACCCTTTGCTAGTGACAACATGACTTAGCAAAATGTTTAATTTATCTTTAATAGTCTAGAAATGATGGGTTTTGTTGCACTCCTCTTAGGAAACCCAGTTGCCCTACTCTGAACTGGTCCGGATGTTGTGGATTCTTTCAAACATATTTTATATATTTTTTTGTTTAAGGCTTCTTTGTTTTTTTAAATCTGCAAAACACACTAAAACACAGAATTCTCCAAAGGACCACACTTGTCAAGAAATTCAATGAATAATCAAAATTAATCTCAACAAATGCATATAATTAACTTTGTATGAAGTGCATTTTCATGCCCTAATTACAACCCCCCACCAGCTCATTGCTAGCACCTAGTGATGCAAGCGAAACAACAATGCATGAAAAGTAACATAGCATGAATGTTGTTTATCCAAGAATTTTGTAGAACTATCTAGCATTCAAACAACCATTGGTCAATGCTCACAGATGCTAACAAGAATTTCAAATTATATCTTATGAGAAACTATGAGTGCGTGCACTAAGCCTAAACTTTCTTTCCATAAACCAATGATGCATAAAACTTTGAATTCAACCAAGAAAGAAGCTTCAACTCCATTATCCTCACAGGTAAAGTGTTTATCAATTTAAAGAGGCAAGGTATTTAATCATGGAGTTGGAAAGCAGATAAAAGCACTCAGTGAAAGGGTCAAACAATTTAGGACAAGCAAGTGAACAAGAGTCGACAGCAAGATAGGCTAATCACACATGAACACTTTATCCCATTTACCAATATAATACCTCAAAATTTCAATGGTTAATCAATAAGCTTTGGTGTTGAAGCTCCTTTCTTCTAAGTGTGGTGTGGTAACTTATCTTCTTTAAATTGTTGAATCTTCCTTCTTTCGAATACAAACTGAAAACTGAAGAAAACCAAAACTGATATTTTCTTCTTCTTCTTCTTCTTTCTAATTTTTTTTCCTTCTCTCTTTTTTTTTTCCTTTTTCTTTTAGAGAATTACAATATAAATGAATAAGTTGATAGAAGAATGATTTTTTTTTCTTCTCTTTTTTTTTCCTTTTTCTTTTAGAGAATTACAATATAAATAAATAAACTGATGGAAGAAGAATCATTCCCAAAATGTTGTCGACGATCAAAACTCCGCGCAAATTTTAATGATGGATTCGAAGGCTTCGACGACTAACCAAATCATTTCTCCACATATAAGGTAAGCCAAACAAAGCATCTCAAATAGCAATAAAACAAATTCAAGTAGGCAATAAAACTTCACAATGCTAGTTTTCTCAGACTCTTCACTCAATAAAAACAAATGTGCTTCAAACATTGTTAAAAACCAAAGATCATATGCATCACTCTCTAAACAATCCACAAAGCTTAGTATGTGCACAAAAATGAGTTTCTAGAAAACAGTCAGTGTTAATCAAGATAATGTCATTGGACCTTAATGAAAACAGAGTTGTAATCATGCATCAACAGTTCAAAAAATCGCGAAATCTCACAAACATGCCATGATAGTTTCACACAAAACAATATATAACAAGCATGCATATCCTACCACCCCCAACCAGAATGTGACAGCGTCTTCAAAGTCACCAAAAGATAAGAAAGTCATACCAACGGGAGAGAGGAACTCCAATAACGTAGCGTAGGTAAACCTGCATCACACAAAACAAAACATAAAAGAAAACAAAGCAAAACAAAAGAAACTAAACTAGAAAGCAGAAAAATATAATATAGATAGAAGTATCAAATATCACTCAAAGTAGACAGGGGCAACCAGATAGATCTCCTCTGGTTCCTTTACTTTCTCCACATAATGCTTCAAACATTGCCTATTCACTCGAAATACTCTCCCATCTTTTGGATATTCTATCTCAACCGAACCATTGGGAAAGACTTCCTTAACCACGAACGGGTCAGTCCATCTCAATTTTAGCTTGCCCGGATGAAGGTGAAGCCTTGAGTCATAGAGGTGGACTCGTTGATTAGGCTCGAAATGCTTCCTCAGAATTTTCTTGTCATGAGCCACCTTCATCTTTGCCTTATAGATTATGGAGTTATCGTAGGCATCATTTTGCAACTCTTTAATCTCAGCCAACTGAAGTTTCCTATGAATTTCTGCATCATTAAGATCAAAGTTAATGCTCTTTACAGCCCAATAAGCATGATGTTCTCAGTCAATTGGTAGATGGAAAGCTTTTCCATTGAAAAGTCGATACGAAGACATCCCAAGATTGGTCTTGTAAGCAGTACAGTAAGCCTAAAGAGCATCAGGAAGGTGCAAAAACCAATCCTTTCTCTTTGCTTCACCTCTCGGTTGGCCAATTCAGCCTGGCCATTCGTCTGTGGGTGGTAGTTATTAGCGACCTTATGGTGCACTCTATACCTACACATCAAAGCCTCAAAATAACGATTACAGAAATGAGTGCCTTGATCACTAATCATAGCGCAAGGCGGGCCGAATCTGGAGAAAATGTTTTCCTTAAGAAATTTAACAACAGTGTTGTTGTCGTTGTTTTGGCACGCCACAGCCTCTACCCATTTGGACACATAGTCCACTACAAGTAAGATATATAGATATCCAAAGGAAGGTTGAAAGGGTCCCATAAAATCGATCACCCAACAATCAAATATTTCAATGACAAGAATCAAGTTAAAGGGCATCGTATGCCTTCGGGACAGAGCACCAAGCTTTTGGCATCTATCACAAGAATGATAAAAATTGTTAGTGTCTTTAAATAGAGAAGGCCAATATAATCTAGACTGTAGAATTTTTGCGGTAGTCTTTTTCATAGAAAAGTGACCGCCATAAGCTGAACTATGATAAAAATGTAAGACACTATCAATCTCAACCGTAGGGATGCACCACCTCATAATTTGGTCAGGGCAATACATAAAAAGATAAGGGTCATCCCAATAGAAATTTCTTACCTCGTCGAAAACTAAGTTATTTACAATGTGCACATACCATGGTACTTCGCTTACGGCGAACAGATGTTCATCGGGGAAGTCGTCTCGGATGGGTGGCCCATCGACAGACTTATTGAACTCCAGGCGAGACAAGTGATTTGCTACCATATTCTTCACCCTTTTCTTATCCTTAATTATTAAATCAAACTCCTGCAATAGTAAAATCAACCTAATCAACCTTGCTTTAGTATCCTTCTTTAAAAGAAGGTACTTAAGGGTTTCATGGTCAGCAAAAATTGTGATAGGTGCACCAATAAGATAAGTTCAAAATTTATCTAAGGCAAAGACTACCGCTAGCAATTCTTTTTCAATAGTGAAATAATTCATTTTTGTATTATTAAGAGTTTTACTAGCGTAGTATACAACAAAGGGCTTCCCTACCCTTCGTTGTCCCAAAATTGCCCCACCACATAATTACTCGTGTAACACATAATCTTAAATCATAAATTCCAATATGGTGATTGTATAATGGGGGTGGACATAAGCCTATCAATGAGTGTTCAAAAAGCGTCCTCACACTATTGTGTCCAATTGAACATGGCTTCCTTAGCTAGAAGGTTACGCAATGGTCTACATATAGCAGAGAAACTCTGTATAAACCTCCTGTTAAAATCGGCATGCCCAAGAAAGGATTTAACATCCTTAACAGTTTTGGGTGTGGGCAATTTAGAGATCAATTCTATTTTTGATTTATCCACTTCAATCCCTTTTTGAGAAATTATATGCCCCAAAACTAGTCTAGAGGGAACCATGAAATGAAAATTTTCCTAATTAAGCACTAGACCTTTTTCTTCACATCTACTCAAACATAACTAGTAAATGGAGTAGGCATGAATCAAAAGAATCGCCAAGCACAATCAAATCATCCATAAATACTTCTATAAATTTTTAACCACATCGCTATATATACTCATCATGCATCTTTGAAATGTAGCTGGCACATTCAACAGTCCAAAAGGCATATGCCGAAATGCATAAGTACCAAATGGGCATGTGAACATAGTCTTATCCTTATCTTCTAATGCAATCTCTATCTGATAATATCCCAAATACCCGCCTAAAAAGCAATAGAAGGCATGACCAGCTATACATTCTAAGATTTGGTCTAAAAATGAAAGTGGGAAGTGATCCTTGTGGGTGGCAAAATTAAGTTTTCTATAGTTTATGCACATGCACCACCCTGTCACTACCTTGGTAGGAACAGGCATCCCTTTCGATTTGGTTACCATAGTTACCCCAGACTATTTAGGTACTACTTAAGTCGGGCTAACCTATTTACTATCAGAGATAGGGTAAATGATACCCGTATCTAATAACTTTAAAACTTTATTTTTCATGACTCTTTCATAATGGGGTTAAGTTGTCTCTGGGGTCTCTAGAGAGGTTAGCTCCTTCCTGTAAGTGGATCCTATAGGAACATATCAAGGGGTTAATACCTTTAGTGTCAGTAATTATCCATCTGAATGTAGCTTTTTGCTCACTTAACATGTCAATCAATTTCTTTTCTTGTGAATCACTAAGTACAGAGGAAATAATAACAGGAAAGGTGTCACCTGGTCCCAAGAATGCATGTTTGAATCCCTCATGTTGCATCGTGAAGTTGACCTTTGGGGTCTCCTCAGCAGATGGCTTAGGTCTCTCTCCATCTCTTGGTAACTCCTTGAAGCTTGGTTACCATTTTTGTTCTCTTTTATCCTTTAACCCTGAAACAACATAAACATTGAAAACATCATCAGGATAAAGTAAACTATAAGAATCGAAAATACCAAGGAGATACTCTAAAGATTCTAAATTTTTGCTCAAGTGAGCCTCCTCTAGGATCAGTGTGTCTATCATATAAGTATGATAGCAATCATCATCATCGTGTGGTTGTTTTTCGATGTTGAAAATGTTGACCTCTAGAGTCATGTTCCCGAAAGATAACTTCATTAGATCATTCCTACAATTAATAACAGCGTTAGAGGTGGGCAAGAAAGGTCTTCCTAAAATGATTGGAACTTTAGACTCCATTTCAACCATAGAATAAGTATCCAGAATGAGAAAATCAACATGATAGTAGAACTTATCTATTTGTATCAGTAGATCTTCGATTATGCCCCTTGGTTGCTTAGTCGACCGGTCGGCCAACTGTAGTACAATAGATATGGGTTTGATCTCTCCTAGAACCAATTGCATATAGATAGTGTAAGGCATTAGGTTTACACTGTCTCCTAAATCTAGCAAAGCTTGACTGATCTCATGAGTCCCAATTTGACAGGTGATCGTGGGACACCCTGGGTCTTTATATTTGAGCGATATCTTTTGCTCAATCACCACTCGCTTTCTCAGTGAAGAACGTAGTCTTCTTGACTTGATGCTTCCTTTTAATGGTGCACAGATCCTTAATCGCCTTTGCATAGGTTGGCATTTGTTTAATCACAAGAAGCAAAGGCAAGTTATTTTCAACTTGTTTTAAATGTTCTAGGATCTCACCTTGTATTTTTGGATCTTTTCCTTTTGGTCGGAGCACTTGGGGAAAAGGGACTTGAACTGGAAATTTTTCATTTGGGCTGTTCTTAGGAGTATTCTCCTCAGTGCTCGTGGTCGTCATCTGACTTGGTCTATATAACACCTTACCACTCCGAATAGTTATGGCATTGACCTCTGTGATATTTTGTGAATCTGAAGTAGAGGTTTGTGCCATATGTTGCCCCCTTGGATTTGATTGAGGCTGATATAGGAATTTACCTCGCTCTTGCATTGTGAGAGAACTTGTTAGCTTAGTTATTTGACTTTTAATTTCCTTGTTCTCTTCCATTACTTGTGTCACAGCTGTTTCCAATCTCTGAATAATTTTACCTTGTGACTCTATAAATGCATTTAATTTTTCCTCTAAAGGGATTCTATTAGGATGCACATTGTATGAGGTTGCAGGGTATGACACAGGTGGTTGTGCATGTGCGTGTGTGGGTTGGTTTGAGTTGGGCCTCCAGCTAATGTTCAGATGGTTACTCCAACTTATATGTATTAGAGAAAGGATTATGAGGCTTCCTATAAATCCCTAAGGTGTTACATTGTTCATCAAAACCCGTCTCATCTATGCATAAGTCGGGCAATCTGAGCTAAGTGTTCCATTTCCCCGTAAATGAAACTAGCACATTGTGACTCAATTCTTCCAACAATATGCGTGAGTCTACCATCTTGGGTCTTAAGTGCCTCTAACTCTCGAGTTACTCGCTCTAATTTGGTTTTCATGCTATCCTCTTCCCTAAGTTGGTAGATCCCAGGCGATCTTACTCTATTTGTGCTTTCAACAGCACTGGGCCCTATCCAAGTGTGGGCCTTCTCAACCGAGTCATTCAGATACTCAATTGTGTCATCGGGGTCATTTTGCATAAAGTCCCTGTTGCACATCATCTCTATGAATTGATGCTTTTTACTCATAAATCCCTTGTAAAAATGATGAACTACGCGCCAACTCTCGTACCCATGGTGTGGACACATATTTAACAAATCCTTATACCTCTCCCATGCCTGATATAATGTCTAGCTATAGCCAACTCTTTGCTTTGTCCTTCAAAGAAAAAGGAAAGAACCTCAGTTTAACCGAGTTAATAGCCTCAAGTCTGCCATGAAATGTGGCCACTTCCTCAAATACCCTAATGTGAACATAAGGGTTTTCGCTTTCTAAATCGTGGAAGGTGGGTATCAATGCTATCATGCTTGAAATCTGTATGTGGTGTGTTTGGTGGAAAAAATTATGCATGATGGTGTAGATGTGCATGTGGGATGAAGGTAGTCCTTTAGGGTCATCTCCGTGATTGCTCATGGTGTTAGAGCTTGTGTTTGAACCCGTTTCACTCCTAATGTAATTCGGTGCGTATTCTAACTGAAGGATTCTAACCAATCGTTCGTGTTCGTCTCTATCCCAACGCATATACCACCAACACTTTTCTTTTATTTGATTTATTTTTTTAATTATTAATTTAAATTATTAATTAATTGATTTTTTTCTTGAATAAAAGAAAACTGAAAAATAAACTAAAGCTAGAAATAAAAAGAAACTAAAAGAAAGAGTTCGAAAAGATAGTACCCGAAAACCTCTTTGTAGACTGACGCTCTCCCCGCCAATGGCGCCAGAATTTAAATTACACCCAAACAGTACTATGTGGTAGTAGCAATATAGAATGGGGTGTCGATCCCACAAAGAGAATGTTCTAGAATGAAAGTCTCAGGCAAAAAATAATGGAAACAAAATTAAAAATTAATATTAAGAAAATGTTGAGAATTAAATGATACAATTGAATTAAGTGAAAGAAAATCAATAATGAGTAACATAAGGGTCCAAGAATCCCTCCTAAATTTCACAGCTTCAACTTGTATCAATTTAGTAATTATAACTCAACTACATATTTCACATCCCAAATACATAATCGGAAAATAATAGTGAAAGCACCAAAAATATTCTTTTGTAAATTATTATGAGAAATCCCTTTCTTGTTTTTACAAGTAATGCAACGGTCAATCATATATGATATCCTAAATCAATGATATATCCAGAGACAATAACGCAGTAAAGGACCAGCATATATAATTAATATACCGAAATCAATTGCATCCTAAATTCTACACATAAGAGAAGGATAACTGAACTTATAAGGAGAAAAAGAACAGCAATCACCAGAGTTAAATAAAATCTATGGGAGAAGAAAAAATAATTGTTTGCCACACAAAAACTTCAACTTCAATATTAAATAAAGAGAACAGCTCAAAATAATTATTCAATGTTAAAAACATAAATACTGAATTAAATACAAGCCAAACCCGCTATATCTAGGAGCTCATCTCTTCGCCTTGGTTGAAACTCAGCCTAGCCGATAATACATAATCACAACAGCTCCCTAGAAATTCAGTGTATCTCTTCAGCCCCATGTTCTCTGAGTCTAAAATCCTATATATAGCTGTATGGAGACGGATTTGTAGACAAAAAAGTCGCCTTAGGGTTTCTATTCATGCCGTGTGCTTCTGCTGCTGTCCCGGCCCGGTTTTGCTGCTATCCAGGCCTATGCTCAAAATTTCCAACACTATCTCTAAATGTTGCCTATACTCCTCTTCATTCTTGGAATATACCATAATATAATCAATAAATACAATCACAAATCTATCAAAGAATGGTTTAAACACCTGATTCATTAGATCCATAAATGCTGCAGGAGTATTAGTCAACCCAAATGGCATCACAAGGAACTCATGATGGCCATAACGTGTCCTAAAAGCAGTCTCAGGCATGTCCCCCTCCTTTATCCTCAACTGATGGTAACCTCGATCTCAAATCTATGTTAGAAAACACTCTAACCCCATATAACTGCTTGAATAAATCAACTATCCTAGGCAAAGAATATCTATTCTTGTTGGTGATCTTATTCAACTGTCTACAACCAGTATAAAACCTCATTGTCGTATCCTTCTTCTTGACAAACAACACAAGGGCTCCCCAAAGCGACATACTAGGTCGAATAAATTGTTTATCTAGAAACTCGTGAAGCTGAACATTCAACTCTCTCAACTCAGTTGGTGCCATTCTATAAGGTGTTATAGATATGGGTACTGATCTCGGAGTCACCTCAATAGAAAACTCAATCTCCCTGTTGGGAGGCAAACCTGACAACTCCTCAGGGAATACATCAGAAAAATCTTTCACTACCAATATTTCTTCTAACTTCTTAATCTCCTTTCTAGAATCCACCACATACGCCAAATACCCCTTATAACCCTTCTTCAACCATTTACTAGCAGTCAAGGGAGAAATAAGACAGTTGGCAAGTATCTTACGCTCTCCCTGAATATTAAACTCCTCTTATCCTAGTATCTTAAACACTACATTCTTCCTAAAACAATCTACCCAAGCATGATATGGAGGTAACCAATTCATCCCCAGAATTAAATCAAAATCTGTCATATCTAGAGGAAACAAATCAACTTCAAATTCTCTACCAGCCAGACTAATCACACAACCTCAATAAATTTTTTCGATAATAACCCTATCCCCAGTTGGAACCTCAATAGTAATAGCATGCATCGAAAGACTAATACTAACATCAATAGATTTCATATAAACACTAGATGCAAAAGAATAGGTTGCACCAGGATCAATCAATAATCTAGCAGCTCTATCAAGAATAGACCATAACAACATCAGGAGTGGTCCTATTGGGTCAATGCATAGACGTTGCTGTCTCTATACTGTAACTAACCACTGCGTCCTCTCTCAACTACTAATCCTTTGCCTTTACCCCACATACTCCCTGATCCACTACCTCTCTCCATATGTCTTCTCCTAACATCTCTAACACCTATCTCAACAGATTTCCCCACTAGACAATCTACACTATTATGTCCTCCCTCACCACAAACAAATCACATTAGAGTAGGACAATTTCAAGGCAAATACCTCATCTGATTACATCTAAAGCAAACCCTTGGCTCTCAATCATACATCAGATTACCACTTCCCCTTGGTAGCATATTTACTCCTCTTCCATAACTCCTTGTTACCATAGCCTATCTCCCAAATCTAGGGGTCCCACTGATATTACTCTAAGCTACAGAAGCAACAGATCTTGCTTACCTCTGACTCTGTACTACAGTTTCCTGTGACAACGAACACCTTCTCTAGGGTGGTCTCCTACTCTGCATACTCATACTGCTACCATCTCTAAGTCCCTCAAATCTAGACATTTTCAGTCAATTCCTCATTCCTTTAAACTACAACACATCCTTCTCAATCTTTAATGCTTTATCCAGCATTATAGCACAATTCCCAATACCCATGTAAAAGAGTTTATATCGAATTTCATAGTGTAACCCATCTAAAAATCGCTTACATTTCCTCTGTTTTGTGTTTATTAACTCTGGTAAAAACCTCGACAGGGCTATAAATCTACTATCATACTCAGCCACAAATACGATATTGTGCCTTAAATGAATAAAATCTCTCTCCTGCTGTGCTTGAAATGTATCTAAAAAATATTTTGCAAAGAACTCATCTTTAAACTTATGCCAAGTTAAGGGTTAATCTACCTGTGTACTCACTCTAGGCATAATATCATCCTACCATTGAGAAGCCTCGCCTTCCAGCATAAATGAAGAAAAGGCAACCTTTTGTTTATATATCACTAGTAAGACTTCAAAATATTTGTCAACATCTTTAATCCACTGCTCAACTTCTATATGATTTACATATCTTCTAAAAAAATGAGGTTTAAACTTAGAAATCTCACAAAACAATCCCTTTGCATCTCATGTGCAAACACATCCTCTCCCTCATGAACCTCTTCTCTCACCACATCAGGTTCTATTAAACCCTTTTCCTCCAATCTCCTCTGCAAAGTATCAGTCCTTTCTTCTACTGCATTTATTCTCTCGATAGCACGATCAAGAACTTCTCTCTATAACATGGTCAAGAACTTCTCTCAACTCGTCCCTCCTAATCTCATGTTCTTTCCCACGTCTACTAGTACCATCTGCACTAGCAACCTGTTCCCTTGCATAAACCATAGACTCAACCTCCCCCTACACTTAAGCTATTCTAAATATTGGGGGTCTACCACGTCCCGTCTGATTCAGAACTCTACCTCTAGCTCTAGCACGTCCACGTGTCATCCTTAGACTTTGCAATTAAAATATTGTTTATTTAAATCTTCCACTTCTTTAAATTCTTATGCAATCTATAGAATCATAAAACCTAATGCTCTGATACCAAAATTGTAACGACTCATCCTGGGTTGGACACCTCCAAGACGTGTCACCACTTTTTAAAATCCCAGCACGACACATATATGCAACAATATAAAAATACCAACTGAAATTTTCTACATACATAAATACTCAACCCTGAATAGGGGAGTTACATTATTAAGATTTCGACTGACACGATATATACAATATATTATTATGAATATTTACAAATATTTTTTTTCTCATTAGTCTGAGGATATGGACCGCCTGGCTTACAGATAATGACTCAGTATGATTATTAGCTTACCAATCTATTTGTCCTGACTGCTACATGAAATTATTTAACAATGAGGAGTGAGCTTCACAAGCTCAGTGAATTAAATTTACTAGAAGTATTCAACTATATACTTCAAGTCACATCTTATAATTCAATTTCTTCTAATAATCTTCCGATATTCATTCATCTATTTTCTCTTATAATTCAATAACAACATTTAGTTATCACTACTCATTTCATAATTCCCACCATTATATAATCTCTTTTTAAATTAATCATCAAACATATCAATTTTTCATTCAAATATTTAATCATCTCTAAATTTTCAATTCAACCTCATCATTTACCTCGTTATGTGGTTCACAACATATAATCAATCACTCAGATAATTCTTATCATATCAACTTTCATATTTCTTTCTCATCATATCTGTCTCTCTGTGAGACTCATTCATTTATCAATAAATTTACAATCAACAATGACACTTTCATATCTTAAGCAATAATATTCAATATTTAAAACAAATGCAATGCATGAATTTAAATTATCAGATCATTTCATATTATCATTTGGGAACGTCTTCCAACATGTCGAAATGTTTTAGTTTAGACCAGCTACCTTCCCGGTTCTTTTATTTTCATTTAGACCGGTTGCCTTCTCGGTTCTTTTATTTTCAGCTATACCGGCTGCCACGATTCTCTTATTTCATTTAGACCGGCTGCCTTCCCAGTTCGTTTCAATTAGACCAATTGTCATCCTAGTCTTTTTATTTTTCTGTATTTGAGCCATAATATGAAATCAAGCATACATTCAAGCACTCAATTCAACTATCTAGCTCTTTCTCAAATTTATTATTTTCATCATATACATTAAATTATCTCCTCATATATCCACTCCTCATATATCCTATCAACCAACTTTTATATATCATTCAATCACAGTTTAATAATTAATTCAAATATCATCACTTTATATTTCATATTTATCTCGATTACTAAAACTAAATCTAACTCATCACGTAGTACTTAGAGCTACCCGTGGCTCACCTCATTTCCTTTTCTGCTATTTTTAGCAATTTAGCCTGATTGTTGATCGTCAACCCTTAACATGATATTTATATTAACATTTCTAATTTATTCTTTGATTTGTCCATAATTCATACCCTTTAAATTTCTATATCAAATTCCAGAAAATTTTCATGCTAATTTTCAAAAAATAAAATTCACATTATTACCTTTTGTTTTTCTTAGAGCTTTCTGTTGGTATTTGTCTAAGGTTTAAACATGTCTAAACTTGGTTCAAAGATAGTTAAAGTCTAAACCAAGGTTGGAAGATTAAAATACAGCATGTTATAGGAGTGCACACATGTGTGTGCATCCATTTGGGTGTGTGTGCACACCCCTAATCAACAAAGCAAAGTAGTGTGCACTGCTGTGTGAAGGGCACCATCAGTGTGCGCCTCACCGCCCCTTCACCAACACCTCACCACCTAGCAAGGCTGTAGTTTAAAGAAGGGCAGAGCTACACCGCCCCTGCACCAGCACCGCACTATCTAGAAAGTGGTGCAAAGGGGCTTTGCCTAGTGCCTCACCACCCCTTCACCAGCACCTCACCACCTAGCAAGGATGTAGTTTAAAGAAGGGCAGAGCTACACTGCCCCTGCACTAGCACCACACTGTCTAGAAAGTGGTGCAAAGGGGCTTTGCCTAATGCCTCACCACCCCCTGTTCAGTGCCTAGGCGCTAGGCACACTGATGCACACATGGACAACTTGTTTCAACCTCCCCTTAGGTGCGTGAATGCAAGTTTAAAATGCACAAGCACACTGATGCACACATGGATAATTTGTTTCAACCTCCTCTTAGGTGCGTGAATGCAAGTTTAAAATGCACAGCACCACTTTAGATTGATGGAGGGCCATGGTTAAGTGGTCATCAAGATCTAATGGTGCAGATTGACTCTCAAGATTGGACAAGAAGTTGGTGCACTATATAAAGGGTCACCTAGCTTCATTATCAACATGAATGTGAATATTATTGTGACATACTTTGAGATCAATTGTAAAGAGTGACAAGACACAATATAAGAGAGAATTGTGTGAGAGTGAAAAGACACAAAACACAAGAGGGACTCATTGTTGAGAGGCTGGTTGTAAAGAAGAGAGAGTACTATAGATAGAGAGCATTGTAATAGTTCTTATCATCTTCTTTCTTCTCTTCTTATTTTCTTCAAGAACTTGAGCTTCTTGAAGAGGGCTGCTGTAATTGTAAAGAACCATTGATTTAGTGTAGAGAGTTCAGAGGAACTCACGGGGACGTAGGCTATTACTGAACCTTGATAACAAATCGCTTGTCTTCTTTTCTTTCTTACTTTCGATTGTTGTATTTCTTTCTACAGGTTATTATAGAATTGGGTGTTTGGAAGATCACCACTTGGGCATCTTGTCAAGGTGATTTCTAATAGTGGCATCATAGCCGGAGGAGCTTGCAAAGCTGGGTATCAGAGTGAGAATAGAAGATATTGGAGTAAGACTCCAAAGGTCAACTTCTTGGGTGATTCAAGAATGGTGTAAAGATCAAGATCTGATCGTGTTCTTGAGGGTGATTCAAGAATGGTATTAAAATCCATCTTCGATTTGTGTTCTTGAGGTTTAGAAGAAGTTGGAAAGCATTTGAGGGTGCTGTATAAATCAAGGGATCTTCTCCGCAAGATGAGTTCAAATTTCGGTATTAAGAAGTTTGATGGAAAGGGAGATTTTTCCCTGTGGAAGCGGAAGATCAAGGTGGTTCTAGTGCGATAGAAAGTGGACTTGGCTCTTAGAGAAGATGATGCTTTTCCAACAAGTGTCACGGAGGACCAGCGGATCGAGATGAAGAAGATGGCTTACAGCACCATCTTCTAGCACATGTCGGATAATGTCACAAGGGAGTGCGGAGACTCAGAAGATCCAACTGCAATATGGAAGAAACTAGATGAGTTGTTTCTTGCCAAGACTCTCCCTAAGAAGAGGTATCATCGTAAACTAGATGAATGGCTTATTCATGCTTTGCAGTGGTTTGTCTTTGCTCAGTCCAAAATTGCCTTTCATCTGCCATGAACTGATCCTATGAGGTCATCAGTTGCTGTTGTTGAGTGGCCAATTGCCTTACAAGACTTTCTAGGCCATTTTTCTTTGTTTCGGGAACTGATTGGGCTGCTAGTTGGGAGTTCCTTTGCTGCCCTTGAAGATTTAGGGTATTATGATTGTTGTTCCATGGGAAGTTGGGGTTGTTTCGCCATCCAGGATTGTAGGTATTTGCATACGAATTGTTCTTGGAAGAATAGTTGTTTAGTCCCATATAGTTTGCTTGCTCTGGATCTACAGATGAATATAAAGGGCAAGTTTCAGCAATGTGATCAAAATGAGAACATATAGCACATACCTGGAGTGGTGTAGCTTGTGGACTCGGTGAAGTGTTCTGAGCAATCATGGATTTTACAAGCATATATCTAGCTTTCTTTCCACAGAAGCCATCTGATTCTAGCATCCACCATTTAAGGTTACCTCATACATACCTTTGCTCTTAACTCCTTGTCTACCTCTAGAGGAGAATTGATGGGTGTGCTCACTAAATGTCTCAAACAGCTCTATGGTTTCTTCACTACTATTTTCCATCAGCACACCTTCACAGCCTGAATCCAAAATATCTTTATTAATGTCACTCAAATCTTCATAGAAAGCTTGTACCAGTTCATCCTGACGTAGATTGTGATGTGGGAATTTGAGTAGAAGCTCATTGAAGTGTCCCCATGCTTCAAGAAAAGGTCTCCATCCTTCTGTTGGAAAGATTGAACCTCCTTCTTCATCTATCTTGTCTTTTGTGCTAGAAAAAACTTCCTTAGGAACTTACTGGATAGTTCTTCTCAGGTATAGAGACACTGCAGGCAATGAATTATACCACAACTTAGCATTATCTTTTAATGAAAAAGGGAAAAGAACTAACTTGATTCCTTTTTGATCTAGGCCCCGGATATGCTGGAACTTGCAGAGATCAAAGAATTCTCGAAGATGGAAATGTGGGTCCTCAGCAGGTGTACCCCTAAAATGAGTCAAAGCACTGAGTATCTGCGGGGATATGTAATAATTGCCTTCTGCCTCAGGTTGATAAGCAATGCATGAGGGCTGGTTGAGGTTCTGTGGAATGAACGATTGCTTCATGGGTCTTTGCTATGGTGGTGGTTGGTTGTCAAGTTGTTCTACCATTGGTGTTTCTCCCTCGAATTCTTCTTCTACCTCTACAACGTTGTCTCTAAGCCTTTGTCGAATAGTTCGCTCAAGCTCTGTATCAAGTTGGATTCTTGGATCGAAACCCTTGCATTAATTAGCTGAAATGATTTAGTGCAGTAGTTTCAGTACTGCTGCTCGGGTAGTTTCTGGACCTGTTGTGCTCGATCGCACCAAGTACTGCACTCGATCGCACTTCTAGAAATTACTTTGCTGCAACCCTGAAATAGAAAAACAGAAAACATAAAGAAGAAATAAATTAGGTGTTTGATGAAACAAAATAAAACATAACAGAAAAAATAAAAATGAACGAAAAATAATTCTAAACAGAAATTTAGTGCAATCTCCGGCACCGGCGCCAAAAACTTGTTTGCAAAAATATACCTAAATTAATAAGCAAAGAATTGAACAGTTTTACTTGCAAGTGCACAAGGTCAACTTATTAGTATAGTGTGCAAAATGCAAGATCATCTCCATAGGGATTGGTAAAGTTTGATTTAAAATTTAATTCGTAATATAAAACGAAAGAAATATGTATTGAGTTTGAATTGATAATGATAAGAACATAGGGCTTTGATATCCACCACTAATCATGTTTTCCCAATAAAACAATGTGCCAATGCTTTAGTCATGTTATGAATACCTACTGTTGTCAACCTAAGGGCATGGTGTATACTCCTTAAGCTATTGATTTTCCTAAGCAAGGAGTTAGGCATGGTGCATACTCTAACTCTTTTCTTTCTTAAGGGATTTAGTATGGTGTATGCTAAGTTGTTCCTTAAGAGAGCATAGTATCTGTGAAAATCGACAAACACACAAGACCTTGGGCATGTTATATACTCCCGGTTTTCCATGTTGATTAACCCAAAAATCCGAGGTGAATTTCTTTTGTTACTATTGTCAAACCCAAGACTCGGTCATCCAAATTGATCTAATTAACTAATCCATACCACATGCATATGTTGATCAGGAAAACACATATAAGGAATTCAACAAAACAGGTATTAATCAAGTTAAAAATCATAACACAGCTATGGCAAAGGCAACAATATTCATATATGGAAAAGCATAATCAGGGCTTCAATCGAGCCCTACTAGTAAGTTAGTTACATATGGTTTTGATGATAAACATCTTCATAATGTAACATAATGAGAAAAGAATAAACCTAAAAGTACTATAGAGAAGAGTCATCAATTCGTCTCCACAGTCTCCTTCTCTAAAATTCAATGTAAAAGAAGATCTGGTTTCTGTGTTTACAGGCCTATTTATAAGGTTTAAGGACATCTAGAAACCCTAACTCGTAAAACAGAACCCTAACCCTACTTTCCAAAATAGGTTTTGCCGTTTTACTGCACGTGTGCACTCGATCTCATGCTGGTGTGCTCGAGCCTTCTTCATGTGGGCACGAGTACTGGTGCGCTCAATCGCACTATGCATCTGCCAATTCTTCTAGTTTTTGGTTTCCAATCCAGATAATGCTCCCTTTTCTTCGATATCCTAGGAAAACACATAAAACACAAAAAAGAAATAAAATAGCATGAAATAACACAACTAGGAACTTAACAAATGTAAATTAAGGGGGCGTAAATACGAATATTTAAGCACTTATACGGTTCAAATACGGTTCACCATTCTCCCTCTTTTTGATGATGACAAAACTAAAGTGAGAAAAAACAATTTTAAGAACTAACTGTTAGGTTTTTATAGAAAAACGGATAGAGTCTCCTCTACTTTTAGGAGAAAACCAACATATGAAAGCATAAAAAGAACATCCAACCAAGCATATATATTAACTTCTAAGTGAAAATGGAGCAAGGCTCCCCCTTAATCTATGCATACAGATAATCCTTATTAAGTTGTTCTTTTTCTCTATTTTCTCTGAACTCTTTTCTCTACTTGTTCTGTGTTTCTATCCCTTTTTGTCATCAACACAAAAGGGATGAAGAGACAAGCTAAGACATATATGTATCCAAAGAGAATCACTGATAACATATAATCTAAAGCTAAGACAAGGCACTATATAAAAATTCAAAACAAGAAAGCTCAAGAAAGGGAAACTTTTCGAAAAATATGTACCATGCGCTCCTGTAACTGCTATAAACAGTTGAATAATCTAATCCATCCCAACGGATAGATAGAGTATACTAACTTAATTATGGAGAGAAAGTATTTTTATGGATGAAATTAGTAGGTTTTGGGCTTAATTTCGTTAAAAGTTGAAGAAAAATGAGAGATGAAAAATGGTGGTGTGGCTAGGGTTTTAGATTTGGCAGTATTAACAGTTGAAGATGAAAGGCAGGTATTTATAGTTGTGATTGGACAATCAACGATTTAAAATAGGGAATCAACTATCCTTTTTAAATCCAAAGGACCAGACAAGAGAGATAGACGATTGTTCTTATTGACAGTCGACTATGAATGTCTCTGTCCCTTGGATAATCGACTGCCAAATATTCAAAGTTGATTGTGCAATGCCTATAACTGAAATTTTGAAAGAATTTTGCAAAGGGTTATTACTCTATGCTATTCTTAAGTGAGGGAACATTAAATTTAAGGTTAATCTACATTCATTTAATAACAAATATGCACATGATGAATGTAGATGCAATCAAACACATGTAGTCATATTTTTTCAATCCCATTATAAGTCTTATTTTGCAAAAGCTATCATCATTTCAAGGTTTAGTAAGAATATCAGCAATTTGATTTTCGAAAGGAATGAATTCTAGTCTAATATCACCCTTTTGAGCATGACCTCTTATAAAGTGATGTCTTATTTCAATATATTTAGTTCTATAATGCTTAATTGGATTTTTTGTCAAGTTGATGACACTAGTGTTGTCATAATGAATTGAAATATTTTGAAAATACATGTTGTAATCTTTTAGTTATTGTTTCATCCATAAAACTTGTGCACAACAACTACAGGCGGCTACATATTCTACTTCGGTGGTTGATAGTGAAACTAAATTTTTTTCTTTGAAAACCAAAAAGTTAACATAGCACCTAGAAATTGGTATGTTCCACTAGTTCTTTTTCTATCTAACTTATAACCCGAATAATCAGCATTCGAGTACCTAACAAGCTCAAAAGTTGATTTTCTATAATACCATAAACCTAGATTTTGAGTACCTTACAAATATCTTAAAATTCTTTTCACAGAAGTTATATGATATTCCTTAGTGTTAGCTTGGAACCTAGCACACATGCATACACTAAACATTATATCGGGTCTACTTGTAGTTAGGTAAAGTAAATACCTATCATGCATCTATAAGTTTTAGTGTACACACTTACCTTCCTTATCTGGGTCAAGTTTTGTAGAGGTTCTCATCGGAGTGCCAATAGATTTTGAGTTCCCCATCCCAAACCTCTTTAGCATGTCCTTGGTGTATATGGATTTATTGATAATGATGCCTCCTTTCAATTGTTTGATTTGAAGTCTAAGGAAGTAGGTAAGCTCTCCCATCATATTCATCTCAAAATCACATTGCATACACTTAGAGAAATCTTGACAAATGGATTCATTAGAGGCACCAAATATAATATCATCAACATATATTTGGACGAAGAGTGTGTTATGTTTATGAGTTTTTGTAAAATGATTTGTATCTATTTTTCCTCTTTTAAAACTATTTTCAAGTAAAAACTTACTTAACCTTTCACACCATGCTCTTGGAGCTTGCTTCAACCCTAAAAGAGTTTTAGAAAGGTTATAAACATGGTTTGAAAGGTTAGGATCTTCAAAACCAAGAGATTGTTCAACATAAACCTCTTCTTCTATAAAACCATTTAAAAATGAACTTTTCACATCCATTTGAAATATTTTAAACTTTTTAAAGCTTGCAAAGACTAATAACATACGAATAGCTTCTAATCTAGCTACAGGAGCATAGGTCTCATCAAAGTATATTCTTTCTTCTTGATTGTAACCCTTAGCAACAAGTCTAGCCTTTTTCCTTATTAAAATTCCATTTTCATCCATTTTGTTTCTATAAACCCATTTAGTTCCTATGATTGTACAATTCTTTGGTCTAGGAACTAGAGTCAACACTTTATTTTTTTCAAATTTATTTAACTCTTTTTGTATAGCATTTATCCAATCAACATCTTTTTTGGCTTTTACAAAAGTATTAGGTTCTACTTAGGATAAATAAGCTACACAATTGCAAATATTTCTCACAAAAGATCGAGTTCTTACCCCTTGTGAAGGATCACCAATCACTTGATCAATTGGATGATAATTCACATACTTTCAATCTTTGGGAAGTTCATCTCCTAGATGACTTGTAGAATGTTGATCAAGATTGGAGCATCTACCACTTGATTTGTTTAGAGTTGACTTTCTTTAGGGCCAACAAAGGGAGTAGATATATCCACTCTTGGAATAAAATCTGTATCATCATCAAGAGATATTATTCTACTACTAATAGGGTTAGATTCATCAAAGGCAACATGTATGGATTCTTCAACCACTAAAGTTCTTTTGCTAAAGACTCTCTAAGCTTTAGTAAAGATTTAATATCTTAAATGTATTCCTTCATCAGCCTTAGAGTCAAATTTACCTAAATTAGTTTTATTGTTATTTAGGATGAAGTACTTGAAACCAAAAGCACAAAAATAAGAGATTTTAGGCTTTCTACCTTTCCATAGTTCGTATTGAGTTTTGTCAAGCACAAGCCTAATTAATACTCTATTTAAAACATAGCAAGAGGTATTTACGGCTTCCTTCCAAAAGTATTTTGGTAAACTATTTTCACAAAGCATGGTTCTTGCAAATTCTTTTAGAACTCTATTTTTCCTTTTGACCACACCATTTTTGTTGAAGAGTTCTATGGGCTAAAAAATTGTGATAAATTCCATGTTCATCACAAAATTTTGAAAAACTTTGGTTTTCTTCTTTTCCATGATCACTTCTAATATTTGAAATAGAATTTTTTTTTTCATTTTGAACCTTCTTGCAAAAATTCACAAAACCTTTAAAGGCTTCATCCTTATAGCCAATACAAATAACAAAGGTATATCTTGAATAATCATCAACTATAACAAGAGCAAATTGATGGACACCTAGACTAATGGTGTTTATTGGACCAAACAAGTCCATATATAAAAGCGCTAATGGTCTAGAGGTTAAAATTGCCCTTTTGGATTTAAAAGATACTCTTATTTGTTTTACCATTTTACAAGCATCACAAACTTTGTCTTTTTAAAATTTGATTTTGGGAAGTCTAATATACTATATATTTTCTTGAAAGAATTTTAAGTAAATCTATGTTCATATGGCCAAGCCTTCTATGCCATAGCCATGGGTTTTCACTAAAAGCGGGAAAACATTTTTCACTTTCTGAATGTAAAGATTTTAAATCGACTAGCTAGACATTGTAATGTCAATGGCCAACAAACTTAATCTTGTTACTCTTGATGTCTATTACTAGACAATGAGAGGATTCAAATATGACTTTGTTGCCTTTGTCACATAATTAAGTAATACTAAGTAAATTTAGCTTAATGCCTTACACATATAAAACATGGTCAATGGTTGAAGAATATTTACCCACTTTTCCATGCCTGATAATCTTTATCTTGGTGTTATCTCCAATGGTGACATGTCCACCATCTCTTAAAGTTAGCTCCTTAAACATGCTTTGATCATCGGTTATGTGCTTTGAGCATCCACTATCAAGGTACCAATAGTTACATTTCTCTTTGGTGTGGAGATATATCTACATTATACATGGATACACAATAGCACTTTTAGGTACCTAAAATTTCTTGGGTCCTTTAGGGTTAGCCCTAGAAAATATGGCTCCTTTAGAAAGCCATACTTTCTTAACATTATAAGATGCTCTATAATAGTAGACATGTTTATGATGCATGATCCTAGGATGATAGTCATAGAAGTTTCTAGGATGTCTTGAATATGTATGCCTATTATTCCTTGGACAAGCATTCCTAGGATACATGTTTTTAGCATAAGAGTTATAAACATACATGTTATCTCTAGGATATATAGGATAGTAATTTCTAGGATATTTATTTCTAGCATATGCATACCTTGAATTTGTATTCCTAGCATTTGTATTTCTAAGATGAGCATTCATGTGTGCATATATATATATATATATATATATATATATATATATATATATATATATATATATATATATATATATATTTCTAGGATTTCTATCTCTGGCATATGCTGTAGAATTCTTTGCATTTGAATTGAAATTTGCATTCTTACGCTTCCTAGCTTTTTTGAAAGGAAAACTCTTAACCTTGCTAGAGGCCTTAGAAGTGGATGGTTCATCCACACATATTGCTTTCAAAAACAAAGTCTTTTTTTTTTTTTTTTGCCTAATGGAGAATAACCCAAACCATATTTTTCTTCACTCATTATTTGCCAAGATAGCACTTCATCTAGTTTTTATTTTCCAAGAAATAGCCTAGATATTGCGTTATATAACTATGTCACTTTCTTTTTTAAATCATTATTTTCATTTTCAAAAAATCTTTTAACGAGTTATAGAGCATGGAAGATAGTTTTTCTTTTTCTTCTTTTAGACTTTCCATCTCTTTAGAGAGAGATGAGACTTCCTTTTGGAGAACAATATTTCTAGAATCAAAATTTTTCAATTCTTCATGCATTTCATTAATTACCTCAATCAATTCTTCACTACTACTAACAATTATTATTATTATTATTAGTGGAGGAAGAATTTGTTACCTAATTTTCATCATCAATTGCCATTAAGCAATGATTAACAATTTCTTCATATCTGACGTCGTTGGCCGAACGTTCATCTTCTTCATCATAACTATAAGTGGTTGCAACCGTGGCTTTCTTTTTTAAGCTCTTGTATGATTTATTTGTTGTTGGAAAATCGGCCTTAATGTATCTGGGATTCTTGTAACCATAACACATAATAGGTTCTTTTTTTGGAGTGGAATTCTTTGTGTAAGGTTTGTTGCTTTTCTTCAAGAACTTATGAAACTTTTTGGTGATTAGTGCCATTTCACCATTTTCTTCATTACTCTCATTCTATTCTTCCTTTTCTTCTGCTTTTTTGCCTGTGGAAGCTTTGAGAGCAATCATTTTCTTTTTCTTTATATCATCATCATTGGCACCAGTATTCATTTCTTCCATCTCGTATGCCAATAATGATCTGAGAAGTGTTTCGACATCAAGTTTGTTAAGATCTTTGGCCTCCATTATGACCATCTTCTTTGCTTCCAAGTTGATGGCAAAGATCTTAATATCTTCATTGTTAGCTCAAATTCCTAAATGTTCCTACCAAGAAGCTTTAAACCATTAACAATAGTGGTGAAGCGTGAGTGCATTTCAGAAATTATTTCGTTAGGAGACATTTTAAAAGATTCATATTTGGAACTAGCTTGTAAATTTTTTATTTTTTAACTTCACTAGTGCCCTCATAATAATTTGAAATTTGTCCCATATCACTTTAGCCGAAACACATGCAAAATTTTATTGTATTCATTGAAATCTAAAGCACAATGTAACATACTCGTAGCTCTACTATTTAGAGACATCATTCTACAATCCTCTTCATTAAACTCTGCTTTGAGCTTAGGCATAGTATAATTGATTTCTCCAACAGTTATTTCCTTAGTAGGAATTCTAGGTCCTTATTCAATGATTCTCAAGAATTTATAATCTTTTCCTTCAACAAAGATTTTCATTCTATTTTTTCAATAATTATAATTTGTACCATTGAAAAAAGGAGGTCTAGTATAGGAATGACCTTTGGTATAACTATTTGAAACAATTGGATCAAATCAAGGATTTTAAGCCTAAAATTGAGTACGTAGCTCTCATACCGATCGTAGACCGAGGTGCAAACCCAAGAGGGGGGTGAATTAGGTTTTCAAAACTTTTTGCAATTAAAAAACAAGTGTTTAAAAATTTAATCAAGTAAGGCATATAATAAATAAATTGCTTGAAATTAAAGGAGTAAAGGAAGAGAATATACAAACTCCATTTATAGTGGTTCAGCAATATCGGAATCACTTCGATCCTATGTCTACTCTCTTCAAGGAACCTCATTGAAGCAATCCACTAATGATAGTTAAGAAACTTCATGGGTATTGCAATTAGGTTTTAAAAACTTTTTGCAATTAACAAACAAGTGTTTAACAAGTTAATCAAGTAAGATATGCAATGAATAAATTTCTTGAAATTAAAGGAGTAAAGGAAGAGAATATACAAACTCCGTTTATAGTGGTTCGGCAATATTGGAATCACTCTGACCCTATGTCCACTCTCTTCAAGGAACCTCATTGAAGCAATCCACTAATGATAGCTGAGCAACTTCACAGGTGTTGTCCAAACCTTACAAGTACTCTCTTCCACAAGGAAGTGTTTAAAGCTTAAACACTTTAAGAATTATACCAACTCTTTCTCTTTACAATGATTGATGTTGAATGTAAAGGAAAAAAAGAGAGATAGCGATAAATGCTTTACAAGATGAAGGTGATCTCTCTTTTAAGAACAACGCTTTTTATATAATTGGCCTTATGCAGTCGTTAAACACAGATTGGGTTAGTTTACAGCTTTAAATGCTCAAATCCCATGTCCATATTTTGGAAACTAGTTGTTTTTCCCGACAAGTCAGTCAACTGTGTAAAATGGACAGTCGATTGTCCTCTATTGAATTTGAAATTGTTGGCTAGAAATAATTTGGACAGTCGACTTTATAAATGGGCAATCGACTGTGAAACTCTCTGTCTCTTGCATAGTCGACTCTCCATTGAACCACAGTCGACTGTCCATTTTGTTTTCAAAATTGTCAGTTTACAGAGTTTTGGACAGTCGACTATCTAAATGGATAGTCGAGTGTGAAACTCTCTATCCCTTTCACAGTCTACTGTCCATTAGCCATAGTTGACTGTCCATTTTAATTCTCAAAATGGTCAGTTATAGATTCTTCATAGTCGATAGTCGAGAATGCATAGTCGACTGTCAGTTTTAGAAAACTTAGATTTTTAAGCCAATTTTTGACAGAAATGAGTTTTCAGTTGACCAAAAGCATTTTTCAAAAGAGTTTTTGAGCCAATATCAAGCTAAGAAACTAAAGGAGAGATTGACATGTAAAGGTAAACTACCTTAGAATCTAAACTTGGTCTTCGATCTTCTTTTGAATATCTCTCAAGGGCGATCTCTTATTCTCTATGCTTGAATTATGTCTTGTCCTTGAGTTGGATGCTTCAACTTAATGAAAAGCACTTGGATAAAACTGTTGGCATAGTCAACGCACTATTTTTCCATAATTAAAATCAAATAGGGGTCAATAGTGTGCCCACGGTTGTCTGACCCATGAGGACTCCCATAGCTTTGTCTGGTTTGACCAAGGTTGAGTTTGGTTTGGTTTCTCTTATTGTTCTTATGAGCAATGGTTCTCTTCAAGGGTGAGTTTGCTATATAAGTCACATGTGATGGGGAGATTAGTTAGGATATCCACATGTGAGCTATCCCACATTAGAATGAAATAAAAAATGAGAGTGGGTTATATATAAGGTTTGGGTCGAAGACTCATGATGAGCTTAAGCTTTTGAGTCATTTTGGTGCCCATCCATATATATCAAGCTCATGTTCGTGTGATCTTCCGCTATGTGAAGTGCTCAAAACCATAACACAAAATATTCAAAACCATCTGTCCAAGATGAAAGCAATGACCAACAATGGCAAACTTAAAAGCAAAACCAAAAATTAAAATGACCAGCAAACACGAAGACTTGAAACGATACCAGACCTAGGTCATCAAATACAATCACTTCACTAAAGCAAGAGCAATCCCAAACCAACAGAAAATTAATTTTGATTGATTGATATCCCTCATCTCCATTCGATAAAACTCATCAATAAGAACCTACTCATCACAATAAAAAAGTATAACTCATTTTTTTTGCCAAATTCCCATGTATAAATTGCATCGTTCCAAATTTTATCATTCATAACACAATTTATAGTTTCAAATTTTTGTTGAACACCATCAGGCACATGAATATCACAACTAAACTTTCTACCAATAACAAAGCCTTGCCATTCTTCTAACTTGAAACTCTCTTCCTACGACCTCCTAAAGAAACATCAATCTCCAAGACCCATTTCTTAGAAAACCATTTATGTTTCTTCTTCTTTCTTATAGACAACAATTTAGCATCAAAGGGATGAATATTAGTTTTAATTCTTCCCCAATGGCATATTTGCCTTATTCTGCAATGAATAGAATATGCAACAACTGAATAAGTCTTAGATTTTGCTTCTAAATCAAAGCTTCCAACAACCACTTTCGATGATGAAATCTGCGATGATCCATCATAAGCTAAAGATGAAATTACACTAACACATCCTGCAATAGCTTTGTTATTCTCACCGACCATACCAATAGAGCTAGAAGAAATTAAGTGCGCACTAAAAAGAGGGATACCAAAGCAACTCTCCACAGGATTGCCTTTATACAACCTTACTGCCAACAAGATTTGTCCCATCTTTTTCAACGAAGATTTTGAATTAAATCTAATCCCATAAGAAGAATAAATGAGGTTATATTTGTTCAAAGCCCAACAAGTTTTTAATTGTCCGAATATCTGCCCAAAGTGATTTGTCTCCCTCCAAACTATTTGAATTAATGTAACTCCCACCCTTTCATTGAGTTTTATGCTTTTCAAAATAGTTAACTGTTTGACATCAAGCCACCCACATGTCCTTTATCACATTCAAAGTGAATTTGACCAACTTTGAAAAAGAAGAAAAATTGTCATTACCTAAACCTTTGTGAACCTTTGTCGTTGAATTAATTTGTAAAATACGAGGTACTATCGAAATACAAAATTTGATGCACTAGCACTCATTACCACTGATAACTACCCCTTTCTGACACCCAATCTCCTCTTATTCACTAGAAAAAAAATATTATTGCAACAAATTTAGAATTACATTCACACTAAGCTTGAGAAGAAAGCTTCTTTGTTGAACTAAAGCTCTTATTAATTTTTTCAGTCTCATATAAAGTTAGAGCCATAAGAATATTACCAACCTCATATACATCCCGTATATCAGCATTAAAAGATTCTTAACTTGAATGAGCAGCATCGTGGGCTATAACAAAATATGATGAGTCTAATATGGATAGATCATTAAGAAGTGAAAAATGGGAATTATTATTTAATGGATCCATACTGATCTTTACAATATATATCTCACTACCAATTTTACAAAGACTAAGGCTGGAATATCATCTTGAGTCTTACAAGATACTAAAAAATTTTCCACTTCTAATCTACTCTTGAAAAATGTATTCTTATCCATAGACATATATGGACCCCAATCTTGACCAAACACCTAAAAAATTTGAGGTGCCAAGCTTGAAGTAGCACACTTTCACATTCAATCCCAATGAATTGTTCATCGCTTTGATCATTTGAACACCAAGGACTTACATTGGATAACCATTAATCAAACAGCTTCTATTCTTCTTCAAACTTCTAAACCTCACCTCTTAACTATTAAAAGAAAAAGAATTTTCATTCCCCCCTTTGGAACAAAGGAAGTAGATCTCCAAAAGCACTCCAATGAAGCCAATCCACTTCTTCCCTATTTGATTCAGATTCAATCAAAATTTCATAGCCAAAAGAATTAGAGGGAATCATATCATCTAATCCTAGTTGTTTAACTCCTCCTAATGACTTTTTCTTGGATCCTTAATTATGATACCCACCTTCAACTATATTAGGGAATGAATGAAGTGTTTCAAAAGAAATGAGTTTTTTGAAAAAATAGGATTTCGGACCTTAGAACGGTCTGATACGAATGCATCGTCATCAATGGAATATCCGCTAGCTTTAAATAGATTTTGACTTTGGATAATTAAGGTGGCAGATATGTTGGTTTATTCTAAACTAAAAAAACATGACAAAAATAAAATTGGATTGAGGAAGTGATTAAAATAAATAGTGAATTACATGAGGGAAACCTGAATTGAAATTAAAACATTACTTTAACATGAGAGATGTACAACCATTGAACTAAAAACTTTGTTGAGCATAATCGTACATCAGGTTTTGTTCATTATAATTGTCTAGGTCAGTTAGAATGATGTTGTAAGTTGCGATCGAGTATAAATAAGATGTAATTTTCACATTCTTAACATAATTTGAAAACAAAAATTCTTTGTTCTCTATATTTTCAAAATAATATTGGAAAAATTAAATTTTTTTTAAAAAAATATTCCTTTGACTTGACAACATATGCTAAATCTCAGTAGGAAAGAAAACTAAATTGCCTTCACAAAAAAGTTTAGATTGATAAAATCAAACTTTCTCTCTTCTTTTTTTTTGGGTGCATACTGCAATTATTCATTCAAAAGTTAAGAAACCATGCCTTACTACTATATCTTCTCATAAAATAATACATTTGACAATAAAAAAACATTACATTTGTTGGTAAAACCTATATATTTGGTGGTATTTGCTTTTTTACCATCATGTGTATTAGTTTACCACCAAATGTCAATTTTTTTTTATCACTAAATGTATTGTTTTACTTGTAAATGTAGTGGTGAGGCATTGATACCTCAATTTTAAGTAAGGCACAGACACCTCACAATGATGTATAAAAGATTAGAACTTGATCACCTGTGGCAAGATTGGTCTTTCACATGAACATTCTTCATTAGGTTTTCTCAATCAAACCTCACTATTAATGGAAATACACTACAAGAAAAAGTATGAGAAATTAAAGAACAGTAAAATTTCATAGTACTATAATTTATTGGATATGAGATTATAAATTTGAACAAAATCACATGTTTCTTATTGATAACCATCAAATTTATTGACTAAATTATTGTACAGAGCCTCTGATCCAAAAACACTCTCACGCGTCGTCAATAAAAATGGTCGTGCACTTCGAGTCCATCTTGAACTCCAGAATTCTTGTTTCTATTCACGAAAAATTTCCAAATAAAAATGAGGGAGAATAACATTCAAGGAAACCGGTCCAAACAGTTGAATTTAAAAAGAGTTCCATGGTTCGTTCATTCGTAGAGAACCTTTTAATTGCAGACTCATATAACAACTGACATCCTGCTTCGTCCAGCTATTTATGGAGGGCTAAGAGCATAAGCATTATTAAGAAATAATTGAGTTACCAATTATCTGAAAAGCTTAAATTGATAGGAAAAGGGCCAAATTGATCCTTTATACTTTAACACTCCCCCTCACGTACAAGTTGACTGAAGGATTAAAGGCTTTGTACGTGAAACCTAAATGAAAGAAAGTTCAAATATCTAAAAGAGAAATGAATTGGATCAAATATAAAGTGAAAAAGGGCATCCTTGTGACTGAAAAACTAAGACTTTGAGCTCTGTTACCATATTAAGAAATAATTAAGTTACTAATTCTCCCAATAGTTTAACCCGATAGGAAAGGACCCAATTAATTATTTGTACTTTAACATGCCACCTCACGTGTAAGCATCAAAAGATTAAAGATTTTACATGTGAAACGAAAATGAAAGAAAGTTTAAATATCTAAAAGGGCAATGAACTAGATCAAATATTAAACGTAAAAAGGGAATCCCAAGAACTGGAAACCAAGACTTAAAGCTCTGATACCATAAAAAAAAATTCTAAAGATGGTGTAGAACACGCCAGATTGAGTTTGGGAACAAATGAATGAAAACATCCGCGCGCATTAGTTTTTGTAAACACATCAGTAGTTGATCGAGGAAGGAGATAGAAATGAGAAGAATGGTACCACGAACAATGTGTGGATACACAAAATAACAATCATTCTGAATATACTAAGTAGGCTCATAGAACACATTATTATGAGAAATAGAAGTGGCACTATGATTATCATAATGAAGAGGAGTAGTAGAGGATAAGGTGACCCCTATATCTTTTAGTAGCCAGTGCAACAAAAGAAGTTTAGAGGCGATGCCAGCAACTACACAATACTCAACCTCAGTACTGGATTGTGACGTAACCAATTATTTTTTACTCAGCCAAGAGGTAATAGACTCACCAAGGAAAAAACAACACCTAGTAGCGGAACATCAATCAGTAGTGTCTCCGACCAATCAGCATCATAATACCCTCACAATACAATAGATAAGCGAGCAGAAAAGTGAAGATGATGAAATAATGTGTCCTTCTCATTCCAAAGAATGCACTAAAACTGCAACTAAGGGAGTAATACAATGAGCAGACAAAATTTGACCAACAATGTTCACAACATAAGTGGCGAATGACTCTAATATAGACACTGCCAATAAGATTTTGATACATAGTAAGATCATTAAGTGGCGTTCCATTTTTAGCAACAAATTTTACATTGGCCTCAATCAATATAGAGGTGACCTTATTATCAATGAGACCAACTCGAGAGACAAGGTTAGTGGAATATTTTACCCGAGTCAAAAAATATTCAGAAGGATTAGACAATAATTTTTCCTGAGTAAAAACACCATGCTCGAGGAGCTTACTTGAGACCATACACTGAACGCCCAAGATGACGATCGGTGACAAAGACATAATCGATCTTCATCTGGACCCTTAGCCTAATCTAGGCGTTGATAGGTAGGATATTTCCTTCTCTTGAAAATATATAGGGGAGGTTGATCCATCAATCAACTTCCTTTGATTTAGGTAAACCCACATACAAAACACATTTATAACAATTGTATTCATATGAGAACTAGCAAAATTTTGCTATATCGTACTATCTTCACTGCAGATTCTTGATTTTACCACTCTAAGTTCTCCCATTTCCTCTCCATTCAAACTCTCACACAAGATGAATTAAAATATTTGGAGTTTAAGGGATATTAAATCTTAAGAATATAAAAGAGCATTTTCTCTACGAAATATTCCACGATGAGTAAAAAATAAAAATTCTTCTTCTTATTGGTTCCTTAGTCATGACTCATTAATTGGATAGATGATGACTCTCATCTTCTTATTGCCTATCTATTTTGATAATAGTCATAGGATCAAATTTTAAAACACAGAGCACATGACTAAGCAATTCTAAAGAATAAATATTTCTAGTGAAAGAGTAACAATTTTCCATCACGACTTCATTAAATTATGTTGGGATGCTCCTCAAATCCCACATCCGAGAAAAGTATTATTGTAAGTAGTTCATGTCCCACATCATCTATGTGTCAAATGGGTGTGGGTACTAGTAATTGTAAATATAAGCATAAAGGGATTTAGTGTCTTACCCCTATTTTTTAACCAAGAATAATTTGTCATATGGGACTGTAGCAACCAAACACCAATATAAGGACCTAAGGGTTGAGTGAACATTGGGTGTATTCGGATCTTGGGTTGTGAGATTGGGGAAAGTTTTCATATAGTTTTGTCTATAAAAATTGTGTATTGTAGTGTAGTGAATTTCATAAACTTTCCTCCATCTAAAACTTACACAAGTAGTGGAATAATGATTGGTTTGTGGACATGGGCAAGAGGTGTCGAACCATGTTAAAATTATTGTGTTTGTTTTCTCTTTATTTTTGCTATTGTGATTATGTAGTTATTTTGGGGTATCAAAATTCCCAACAAGTGGTATTAGAGCAACATTCGAGTATGGCAAAAATTCAGAGAATTGATGCAGTGAAGAAGCAAGCCAGATTTGCTGTTGAAGATCAGATTTTAAGCCTAGGCCATAAACCTGATTAAGCGGTACTGAAAGCTTAATTAACATAGGGAGGTTTTGATAAAGTGGAAGCAATTCTAGACCAGATCGAAGTGTTCGGGGATTAGAGTCGAGGGATTAATTTTTTGGGACACTCCTAAAATCCTACATCAGAGAAAACTGCTATTGTAAGTAGTTCTAGTCCCATATCATCTATAAATCAAAAGGATGTGGTACTAGTTATTATAAATATAAGTATAAAGAGATTTAGTCTCTCACCCCTATTCCTTAACTAGGAATAGTTAGTCAGATAGGAGTGTAGCAATCAAACACCAATCTAAGGATCCAAGGGTTGTGTGAACATTGGGTGTATTGGGGTTTTGAGTTGTGAGATTGGGGAGAGTTTTCACCTAGTTTTTTCTAGAAAAATTGTGTATTGTGGTGTAGTGAGTTTTAGTAGCTTTCCTCCATCCAAAAGTTGCAAAAGTAGTGGAATAATGATTTACTTATGGACGTAGGCAAAAGGTGTCGAACCACGTTAAAACTTCTTGTGTTTTTTTTATTTATTTTTGTTATTATGATTACGTAGTGGTTTTGGGGTGTTAGAATTCCCAACAAATTATATACAAAGATCCCTAAGAGAAAAACAAAACAAATATTTAATGAACCAGGAAATGGTATATCCTTACTTGTGTTCATTATATTTTTTTACCATTATATGATTATCTTGTGGTTATACTTATGAACACACGTGCGTTCCTATCTTTTGCATATATGCACATGTATACGTGCATACGTGCACATCTAAACATAACTGCAATTTTATTTTTGTTCGTGAATTTATGTGTTTGTTTTTCAATTATAATTTAATAAAAAATAGCTAAGCCATATTTTTTTTAACTTTTATTTCATATCATATATCTTTGTACATTAAAATGATGGCTTAGACTTAACTATGAGCCCAATACTAGAAAACAATTTCGATTGTTTAAGGTAGTCATAAGGCATTTAAAAAAGCATATTGATGATGAAAGAACACCTCATGCATTACAACAACAACCTGGGGATGAAGCTGATGTGAGCTTGCAACCCTTTAAATCTAACTTAAGTTGAAATTCTTTTTCTAATTTCCTTTTGAATGACATATATATGTTTAGGCTCCATGGAGCTCTAACCCAAACTCAAGCTAGAATCCTAGAAAGAAGATAAGGTCAAAAGCAACAACAAGGGTTCTTACTGTTGGCGAAGTAATAGTTCCAGCAGTGTCATTGGAAAGGTTATTTGAAAGTGCACATGCTAATATGGGTAACTCTTTAATAAGCAAGAAGCAGAGCAGATCAGGAGCACTGGATAATCAAGACATTGCTATAGGTCTAGTTCCAGCTAAAGTATCGTATCATTAGGTTGTTAGCGCACCTCAAATGATAAATATTGTAGAACCGCTCATGAACATTGAAACTTTGTCAAAAATGAGACGTGATGATGATATCCTGGATTTTAAGTCAATAAAATAATGAGGAATGAAAGAAGCCCTAGGTTAGAATCTTAAATGAAAATTTTCAAGATTTATAATTAGTTAATTAGGTATATTTATTAAAAAAAAATTAAAATACCAATACATTCATTTATGCAATCTGAAGTTTCAATTAAGATTAGTTGTTGATTTTATGGTTTCATTGAATCTTTTTTTTTTATTTTTTTCTTACCCTTCTAATGTGTTGTTCTCCATTCTAATTATAAATGTTTGTCAAACATATAGTGACAAATTAGTGTTTTTAATGACCTTATCTATGATCTTATATAAATACAAAGATGGCTATAAAATGTCTAATACTTGAGCACGACTTACTAGTAATCAGATTCACTTTCAATCTTTGAACGAGACATTATTAGTATTTTATTAGATAAGTATAGTCTACACAAGAATTATTCTTGCTTTTCTCGAACATAAAATAGCTCAAGGTCCTTTCATGATCAAATCATTGCTTAAGTGGTACAAATAATATCATCTTAATTAAAGTTCCAACATTTTAATCTTTATTTTTTTTATTTTACGTAAAATATTTTTTTAGTTTTACTAAACGAACAGAAATAAACAAACTAACAAGTACTTAATTAATTCTTCACATAATTTATGTGTTGACCCTCACTTGTATTTTAATGATGACAAAACACAACTGTTATTATACTAACAGTTCAATCTAAGTGCAGTAAGCAAAAAAAGCATTCAACCAAGGATCAAGGTGTAAGAACTCAAACCGAATCAATCTTTCAAGTGAAGACTGCAGAACTAGTATAGGTCTAAGGTTTTAAAACCAATGTAAGTCTCAATTGTACATTGTAATAGCTTATCCAATGGCTCGCACACAAAATGTTTTTAAACATAACCTTTTGATCAAACGTTTTTAAGTTAAAACTTATTTTTGGCATAGAAAAACTGGGTTGGAAGACAACCCAGTCGATTGGGTACATATACCAGTTGACTGGTATATGGGACAGTAAGTCCCCAGTCGACTGGGTAAGACATACCAGTCGACTAGTAAATTGGACAGACAGTCCCCAGTCGATTGGTAAGAATAACCCAGTCGATTGGTACTCCAGAAGCTTTAAAAATGAGAATTTTTAAGAGGACCTAGTCGACTGGTATATCGACCCAGTCGACTGGTAGTTAAAAAACATGACCGTTGGACACGAAATCTGAACTTTTAAAAGTACAATCTTTTAAAATGAAAGTCCTAACGGCCATATTATTTGATGGCTATATAAACCCACTCTATTAAGCATTCAAAGAGAGCTGGAGATATTCAAAACAGAAGAACACACACGATCAAGTCATTTACTCTTTGAAACACAAAAAGCTTTGAAATATTCTTACTGAGCCATTCTTCAAGCTTTACTTTGAAAGAGAGACATTGTTGAATTGTATAAGCTTTTATTTTCTGTCTCTCTACCATTTACTTTACAGCATCTTTTGTAAAGGGATTACTTCTGAAAGGAAGGGGATTACTTCCGAGAGGAAGGGATTGTAAGGTTTGTACAACATCAGTGAAGTTGTACGACTAAGTTTCTTAGTGGATTACTTTAAGAAGGTTCCTTGAAGAGAGTGGACGTAGGGTCGGAACGATTCCGATATTGTCGAACCACTATAATCTGAGTTTGCATTCTCTACTCCTTAAACTCTTTATTTACAGCACATTACTTGTTTAATTGCTTGTTGCTTATATGTTTTTATAAACATGAGTTTATTCCGCGAAAGTTTTAAAAACCCAATTCACCCCCCCTCTTGGGTTGAAACCTCATTCTACAATTGGTATCAGAGCCTTTTTCTCAATTTTAGGCTTAAAATCCTTGAGTTGATCCGATGGTAGCAAATAGCTATTCCGAGGGACACTCTTATACTAGACCTCCTTTGTTAAATGGCTCCAACTATAACTACTGGAAAAATAGAATAAAAATATTTGTCGAAGGACAAGATTATAATCTGTGGAGAGTCATTGAAGAAGGACCTAGAATTCCTTCAAAGGAAATAACTATTTGAGAGATCAATCATACAATACCTAAACTCAAAACTGAGTACACTGACGAGGATTGTAGAATGATGTCTCTCAATAGCATAACAACAAGTATTTTACATTGTGCTTTAGATATTTTTGAATATAATAAAATCTCTGCATGTGTTTCGGCTAAAGAGATATGGGATAAACTGCAAATTACATATGAAGGAACTAGTGAGTTCAAAAAATAAAAAAATTTATATGCTAGTTTCTGAATATGAATCCTTTAAAATGTATCCTAATGAAACAATTTCTGAAATGCAGTCACGGTTCACAACTATTGTAAATGGTTTAAAGCTGCTTGGTAGGAATATTGAGGAGTTTGAACTTATGAGAAAAATCTTGAGATCTTTGCCACCTTCATGGAAACCAAAGAAGACAACAATTCAGGAGGCCAAAGATCTTAACAAACTTGATGTTAAGACACTACTTGGGTCATTGTTGACATATAAGATAGAAGAAATAACTCCCATCGTCAATAATGATGAGAAGAAGAAAAAAGTAATTGCTCTAAAAGCTTCTACGAGCAACAAAGAAATGGAATCGAAAAAAAAAAGCGGAGAACAGCGAGGAAGATGGTAAAATGGCCTTAATCACCAAACGATTCCATAGGTTCTTGAAGAAAAGCAAGAAACCTTATACAAAGGATCCCATTTCAAAAAGGGAACCACTTACATGTTATGGCTACAAGAAGCCCGGTCACATCAGGGCTGATTGTACGGTTTCAAACAAACCATACAAGAGCTTCAAGAAGCAAGCCATGATAGCAACTACTTGGAGCAATGACGAAGAAGAAGAAGAGTCATCAGACAAAGAAGTCAGATACGAGGAAATTGCGAACCTTTGTCTGATGGCAATCGACGACGAAAGTGAGGTAACATCTTCTCCTTCTTCTAAGAATAATATTGTGAGTAGTAGTGAAGAGTTCCTAGAAGTAATAAATGAAATGCATGATGAATTGAAGAAATTCAATTCTAGAAACTCAACCCTTAAAAAGAAGGTATCATCTCTTTCTAAAGAGATGATAAGTCTTAGAGAGGAAAAAGATAAATTATCTTCATTGTTGTATGATTCTTCTCAAGATTTCCTCAAAGATAAAAATGAGAATTTAAAAAATAAAATATTAGAATTAAATGGCACTATATCTAGGCTTATGCTTGGAAAATAAAAACTTGATGAAGTGCTTTCTTGCCAAAGATTAAGTGGAGGAAAATCAGGATTAGGTTATTCTCCATTAAGCAAGCAAAAATCAAAAGAGAGCTTATTCATGAAAGCCTCATGTGTGAATGAAGTCTCTACTTCAAAAACCACTAGCAAGGTTAAAATCACTCCCTCAATAAATGCTAGAAATTCTAGAAATTTAAATGTTCATACAAAATGAAGCATCCTAGAAATACACATGCTTATATGTATGCACACTCTAGAAATGCCTATACACATCCTAGAAATAACCATTATGTACATTCTAGGAACAATATGTATAATCAAAATATACACTCTGCACATGCACATCCTAGGAATTACCATCATGGTTATCCTAGAAATAATTTGCATACTCATAATAATACTAGCATGTACCCTAGAATGCATCTTCATATATTCTCTGGAAATGACATGCATTTTCATATTCCTTACCATAGAAACATGTATCCTAGGAACTCCTATCCTAAGAATAATAGACATGCACATCTAAGATATCTTAGAAATTTCAATAACTATTATCCTAGGATTGTGCATCATTAACATGTCCTTAGATCACCATATACTGTTAAGAAAGTATGGGTCCCAAAAGGAATCGTGTTTTCTAGGACTAACCCTAAAGGACCCATGAAATTTTGGGTACTTAAAAGTGCAATTATCCTTGTGTGAGGTAGATATATCTTCACACCAAGGAGAAAGGTAACTGTTGCTACCTTGATAGTGGATGCTCAAAGCACATGACTGGTGATAAAAATGTATTCAAGGAGCTAACTCTAAGAGATGGTGGATATGTCACCATTGGAGACAACACCAAAATTAAGATTATTAGGCATGGAAAAGTCAATAATGATTTCTCAATCTTAGATAATGTATTGCTAGTACAAGGCCTTAAGCCAAATTTACTAAGCATTATTCAACTATGTGACAAAGGCAACAAAGTCACATTTGAGACCTCTCATTGTCTAGTTATAGACATCAAGAGCAACAAGATCAAATTTGTTTGCCATAGACATGAAAATGTCTATATAGTGGATTTTAAATCCTTGCATTCTGAAAATGAAAAATGTTTTCCTGAATTTAGTGAAAATCCATGGCTATGGCATAGAAGGCTTGGTCATGTGAACATGAACTTGCTAAAAATCATTTCAAGAAAAGATTTAGTTATTGGACTTCCCAAAATCAATTTTGAAAAAGACAAAGTATGTGATGCTTGTCAAATGGGAAAACAAATAAGGATTTCTTTTAAAGCAAAAAATGTAGTCTCAACTACTAGACCTTTGGAACTTCTGGATATGGACTTATTTGGTCCAATAAGTACCATTAGTCTAGGTGGCCATCAATATACTCTTGTTATTGTTGATGACTATTCAAGATATACCTCTGTTATTTTTATTGCTTACAAGGATGAAGCTTTCAAAGGATTTGAAAAGTTTTGCAAAAAGGTTCAAAATGAAAAAGGGATTTGTATTTCAAGTATTAGAAGTGATCATGGAAAAGAATTTGAAAACCAAAGCTTTTCAAATTTTTGTGATGAAAACGGAATTGATCACAGTTTTTTAGCTCCTAGAACTCCTCAACAAAATGGAGTTGTTGAGAGGAAAAATAGAGTTCTAGAAGAAATTTCAAGAACAATGCCTTGTGAAAATAGTTTACCAAAATACTTTTGGGCTGAAGCCGTAAACACTTCTTGCTATATCTTAAATAGAATTTTAATTAGGCCTATGCTTGATAAAACTCCATATGAACTATAGAAAGGTAGAAAGCCTAATATCTCCTATTTTCGTACTTTTGGTTGCAAATGCTTCATTCTAAATAACAATAAAACTAACTTGGGTAAATTTGACTATAAGACCGATGAAGGGATATTTTTAGGATATTCTACATCGGGTAAGGCTTATAGAGTTTTCAATAAGAGAACTCTAGTGGTAAAAGAATTTGTACATGTAACTCTTGATGAGTCTAACCCAATTAGTAGTAGAGAAGTTTCCTTTAAAGATGATGCAGATTTTATTCCAAGAACGGAAACTACTACTCCCATTGTTGACCCAAAGGAGAGTCCACCTCAAGCAAATGAAGAGATGGAAACTCACATTTTGGATCAACCATCTACAAGCCAACTAGAGGAAAGTCTACCCAAATATTGGAGGTATGTAAATTATCACCCGATTGATCAAGTGATTGGTGATCCTTCACAAGGGGTAAGAACTCACTCTTTTATTAGAAATATTTGCAATTTTGTAGCGTATTTGTCTCAAGTAGAACCTAAGACTTTTATAGAAGCTGAGAAGGATAATGACTGGATAATTGCAATGAAGGAAGAGATAAATCAATTTGAGAGAAACAATGTTTGGAAACTAGTTCCAAGACCTAAGAATCATTCAATAATTGGAACTAAATGGGTATATAGAAATAAGATGGATGAAAATGGAATAGTAACTAGAAACCAGGCTAGACTAGTTGCTAAGGGATATAGTCAAGAAGAAGAATAGACTTTGATGAAACCTATGCTCTCGTAGCTAGATTAGAAGCTATTCGAATGTTATTAGCTTTTGCATGCTTTAATAAATTCAAGCTATTTCAAATGGATGTAAAAAGTGCCTTTTTAAATGGCTTTATAGAAGAAGAGGTTTATGTTGAGCAACCTCTTGGATTTAAAAATCCCAGTCATCCAAATCATGTCTACAAGCTTTCTAAAGCTCTATATGGGTTGAAACAAGCTCCAAGGGCATGGTATGAAAGACTAAGTAAATTCTTGATTGCCAATGATTTTGTAAGAGGTAGAACAAACACAACTCTCTTCACAAAAACTCACAAAAATGACACTTTGATAGTTCAAATATATGTTGATGATATTATATTTGGTGCTACCAATGAATCTATATGTCAAGAGTTTGCAAAGTGCCTGCAAGGTGAATTTGAAATGATAATGATGGGAGAGCTTACCTACTTCCTTGGACTTCAAATCAAACAACTAAAAGGAGGTATCTTCATCAATCAATCAAAGTACATTAAGGACCTACTAAAGAGGTTCGAGATGGAAAGCTCAAAGCCACTTGGAACTCCTATGAGCACAACTACAAAACTTGATCTTGATGAAGGAGGTAAAACTGTAGATACTAAATATTATAGAAGCATGATAGGTGTTTTACTTTATTTGACTGTAAGTAGACCTGATATAATGTTCAGTGTATGCATGTGTGCTAGATTTCAGGCTAATCCTAAGGAATCACATGTAGTTACAGTAAAAAGAATCCTTTAATATCTACAAGGAACCCAAACCATAGGATTATAGTACTATAGAGATTCATCTTTTGAGCTTGTAGGATATTCAAATGCTGATTTTGTTGGATGTAGGTTAGATAGAAAAACCACAAGTGGAACATGTCAATTCGTAGGTGCAATGTTAACCTCTTGGTTTTCCAAGAAACAAAATTTCGTTGCACTATCAACCGCTGAAGTAGAATATGTAGAAGCTGGAAGTTGTTGTGCCCAAGTGATATGGATTAAACAACAACTAGAAGACTATGGAATGAACCTAAAAGGGATCCCGATACATTGTGATAATACTAGTGCTATCAACCTAACCAAGAACCCTATTCAGCACTCTAGAACCAAATACATAGAAATCATACATCATTTCTTAAGAGACCATGCTCAAAAAGGTGATATAAGACTATAATTCATACTTTCGGAAGATCAAATAGCTGACATTCTTACAAAACCACTAAGTGAAGCTAGTTTTAGTAAGATTAGAATGTTGATGGGATTGTTGGATTATGATAAACCAAATATCTAATTGCTCCTTCATTTCATCATTTGCATATTTGACATCTAGTGAGAGAGCATTAATTCTTGTTTAAATATCTCCCACACTCAAGATGTCATAGATAAACAAATTTCGTGCTATAATTCAAGACTGAAAATTTTCATAAAGGTCCAGTCAACTGGTAAATCTGTTCCAGTCGATTGGTAAATCTGTTCCAGTCGACTGATAAGTCACTACCAATTCTTCCAGTCGACTAGTAAATCTTTTCTAGTCGACTGGTACATCAAGACCCTGTTTGGAGCTAATTTTTTAAAAATTCAGTTGTCATCTAGTTGACTGGTATCTTACTGCTAGTTTACCCAGTCGACTGGTACATTGACCCAGTCGACTGGTATGAAAAATATTCGTCTTTTTGAAAGGACCCAGTCGACTGTTATCTTTACCCAGTAGACTGGTATCGCGATTTTATATAAAGACTGTTCACTTTTTCTGATTTTTACGCCATTTTCAAGCAAGCTAGCTTTCTCTCTCTAGAAAATTTCACCATTTTGATCCAAAAACCTTCCAAACATCATCTAAACACACCGATCTACTCATCCCAAACATTATTTTCAACTTTCTACAGTTAAAATCTTCCTTTTTCATCAAAAACTTTTTTCCCCAAAAACCCCTTTTTTCCCAAAAATATCCAATCGAATCCGTATAAAATACACAACCGGAGGACTAAATGCGCCAACAAGGCCAAGGTCCACCAAACCTATGGATCCAAATACACGGGGGAAGGGTGTGGCGGGCTCATCAAGTAAAATGCCCATAATAGAGCTTGATGAGGCTCTGTTTTCCAACCCTGCAGCCAAAGCAAGGTATGACTCGATTACACGCCACAAGAAGATTATGACGGGTAAAGTTGTCAATTTTGACTCTATTCGTTATGGAAACTTTGATATTTTGCCAGCCTTTGAGGCGATACACCTGACCCCACTGGTCAGAGTGCATGAAAAATACTACCCGAGACTGATTCACCAGTTCTATACGAACTTGGTGAAACCCAGTCCACTGGCTTTGAGATTCAGAACCAGTGTCCAGGGTGTCGAGTTTGAGGTCAACACTGACCTCCTCATGAGCATACTGAGGATCCCTGTAGGAGGGATCCAATGGAGTCTGGACGGATGGCCAGACAATTTTGATATCAAGGCGGCCTGTCAGATAGCCAGGGCGACCCTAACTATGTGTACAGACCCACTACATTTCACACATGTAGTGAGATGCCCCTGGACTCAAAATTGTTCAACTTAATAGTAGTTGGACCATCCACCCGAGACTCGGGAGTCGGGGGTATCTATCTAAGATAGATACAGTATTGATTTGGTGCCTTAAAACAGGGCCCCACTTCAATATATATCCCCTGCTGTTCACCAACATGATTAACGGCGAAGTGAGTGACTCCGGGTGTCTACCTTACGGGGTGCTCATTACACTCATACTCCAGCACTTCCGGGTGCCTCTTCCTGCCTCCGAGGCTCAGGATATCAGACCGACAGACATCATCAACATCTCATTATTGAAGAAGATGGGATGTACGGTTCGTGACAGCTTCATCTATTCAAAGGCCGAGAAGCACATTCGGATCCGGGAGGATGAGAGCAGTGATGATGAGGGAGCTGCTGCTGATACTACTGATATGGACACGAATACCCAAGCACCTCCCGTTGGTGACTTGAGTACTGGTCAGGTTGGGTATGGCGACTTACTACAGGCTATCACGAGCATCCAGATGACCATGCAATCAGGGTTTCAGACCATGCAGTCAGAGTACCAGAGATTGAGCTCCTCCATCGAGCATCTACGGGACGACTTCGAGCTACACAGAGAGCATATAGAGAGTTCATTAGCTGAGATATGGGATCTCATTCACGACAGCTCGGACTCTCCCACTACTTGAGTCATTTTCTTTAATATTTTGATGTATATAGTAGTTTCTAGCTCTTAGCATGTAGCACAGACATACCTACGTATATGATGGTATGGCTTTTTGAAGCCCGTTCATGTATTGACTTTCTATATATGATGATGCTTTTTTATTAGACATATTTCATGCATCTATTAACTTTATTTATGATATGGTTGCATAGTTTCTAACTGCTTTTATTCAAGAATATGCTCTGAAACTGGTTATGCTTGTATGAAAACTTCTGGTTCTTCCCGGGAACGCTTCCGAACTCCGAATGAAGCCAAATTTTTGCATATAAGTTTGTTTAAGCATACTCTAAATGACTTTGGTAGCTAGATAGTTTATTTTTTTAGTTTATAACCCCTTTGGTTGCTGTTGTCAAAACGGGGGAGAAAAATGAGAAAACGACTAAAACTAAGTAAACAGAAACCAATGCATAGATTTAGGGGGAGCACTGCTCCAAAGAATATTGAAAATGATTCATTTGATTGGTTGAGTTGTTATTGATTGGTTGAAATAAAAATATAAACTATGTTTGCTTGTTTACAGGGTGGTTTTAGTCGAAAAACAGAGGAAACTCTGTCTGTTTTTTTCTGAAAAACCAAACACTTAGTTTTTTAAACCGTTTTCACATTATTAGTTTTGTCATCATAAAAAGGGGGAGATTGTTGACCCCTCACCTGTATTTTAATGATGAAAAAAATAACTGTTATTATACTAACAGTTCAATCTAAGTGTAGTAAGTAACAAAAGCATTCAACTAAGGATCAAGGTGCAAGAACTTAAACCGAATCAATCTTTCAAGTGAAGACTGAAGAACTAGTATAGGTCTAAGGTTTTAAAATCAATGTAAGTCTCACTTGTAAATTGTAATAGCTTGTTCAATGGCTCGTACACAAAATATTTTTAAACATAACCTTTTGATCAAACGTTTTTAAGTTAAAACTTAGTTTTAGCACAGAAAAACTAGGTTGGAAGACAACCCAGTCGACTGGGTACATATACCAGTCGACTGGTATATGGGACAGTAAGTCCCTAGTCGACTGGGTAAGACATACTAGTCGACTGGTAAATTGGACAGACAGTCCCCAGTAGACTAGTAAGAATAACCCAGTCGACTGGTACTCCAAAAACTTTAAAAATGAGAATTTTTAAGAGGACCTAGTCGACTGGTATATTGACCCAGTCGACTGGAAGTTAAAAAATATGACCGTTGGACACGAAATCTGAACTTTTAAAAGCATAATCTTTTCAAATTAAAGTCCCAACAGCCATATTATTTGATGGCTATATAAACCTACTCTATTAAGCATTCAAAGAGAGCTGGAGATATTCAAAAGAGAAGAACACACACGATCAAGTCATTTACTCTTTGAAACACAAAAATCTTCGAAATATTCTTACTGAGCCATTCTTCAAGCTTTACTTTGAAAGAGAGACATTGTTGAGTTGTATAAGCTTTCATTTGCTGCCTCTCTACCATTTACTTTACAGCATCTTTTGTAAAGGGATTACTTCGGAAAGGAAGGGGATTACTTCTGAGAGGAAGGGGATAGCTTCCAAGAGGAAGGGATTGTAAGGTTTGTAGAACATCGGTGAAGTTGTGCAACTAAGTTTCTTAGTGGATTACTTCAGGGAGGTTTTGTGAAGAGAGTGGACGTAGGGTCGGAACGAATCCAATATTGCCGAACCACTATAATCTAAGTTTGCATTCTCTACTCGTTAAACTCTTTATTTACAACACATTACTTGTTTAATTGCTTGTTGCATATATATTTTTATAAACTTGAGTTTATTCCGCGAAAGTTTTAAAAACCCAATTCACCTCCCTCTTGGGTTGAAACCTCAGTCTACATTATGCATTCTTAAGAATTTAACTAATTAATTAGCTTAAGTTAAGAAAAGTATTGAATATAATATATTTGTTTTCAAGGCATATTATATTTTTTTTTTTCTGATTATGTATTCTTTGTTAGATTTGAAAGCTATTAAATTTCAAAACATTGTTTTGACAACTTTAAACATGGTGTTATTTTTTTGAACAAGAAAGAGAATATTATTATTGATAAATGAAGATAAAAAAAATAGATAAAACCAACAACAAACTAGAAACTCGTCTAACAAAGCCAAACCTAGAGCAAGAAACAAAAGCAACACTGCTAAGACATTCAAACAAACACATGAGATTTAGAAAGAAAGGAACAATATAACTAGCAAAATGTTAGGATATCCACATTTGAGTTTTCCTGTATGAGAAAGAAATAAAAAATTAGAGTATGTTATAGATATGGTTTGGATTCGAGACTCATGATGAGCTTAAGTTTTTGAGTCATGTTGGTGCTCATCCATGTATATAAGCCCATGTTTATGTGATATTCCGCCGTGTTAAGTACTCCAAACCTTAACCATTGGTATTAGAGCCTGGTTCGAATTGGTCACGATCGTGTTACTCCCATGATGTTGCCACGTGGTTGAGTCTGAATGAGAAACGTTTGTGTGTCCATGGTTGTCTGACCTGTGAGGATTCCCATGGCTTTATTTGGTTTCCTTATAGTTGAGTTTGGTTTGGTTTCTCTTGTTGATCACATGATCGGTGGTTCTATTCAAGGGTGAGTTTGGTATATAACTCATTCATGAGGGGGAGATTTATTAGGATATCCACATGCAAGTTATCCCATATCATAAAGAAATAAAAAATAAGAGGGGGTTATATATAAGGTATGGGTCGAAGACTCATGTGAGCTTAAGCTTTTGAGTCATATTAGCGCCCATCCGTGTATATCAAGCTCATGTTCGTGTGATCTTTTGCTATATGAAGTGCTCCAAACCATAACCTAAAATATTCAAAACCATTTGCCCAAGAAGAAAGCAATGACCAACAATGGCAAACTTAAAATCAAAACTAAAAACTAAAATGACCAGTAAACACAAAGACTTGAAACGATACCAGACCTAGGTCATCAAATACAATCACTTCACTAAAGCCAGAGCAATCCCAAACCAACAGAAAATTAATTTAGATTGATTGATATCCCTCTTGTCCATTCAATAAAACTCATCAATAAGAACCTACACATCACAATAAAAAAGTATAACTCATTTTTTTGCCAAATTCCCACGTATAAATTGCCTTATTCCAAATTTTATCGTTCATAACACAATTTACAGTTTTAAATTTTGTTGAACACCATCAGGCACATGAATATCACAACTAAACTTACTACCAATAACAAAGCCTTGCCATTCTACTAACTTGAAACTCTCTTCCTATGGCCTCCTAAAGAAACATCATTTTCTATTTCCCATTTCTTAGAAAACCATTTATGTTTCTTCTTCTTTCTTATGGACAACAATTTAGCATCAAAAGGATGAGCATCAGTTTTTATTTTTCCCCTACGACGTTTGTGCTTTATTCTATAAAGAATAAAATATGCTACAATTGAATAAATCTTAGATTTTGCCTCTAAACTAAAGCTTCTCACAACCACTTTCAATGAAAAAATCTGTGAATACCCATCATAAGCCAAAGTGGGAATTATACCAACATATCCTGCAATAACTTTATTATTCTCACCGACCATACCAATAGAGCTAGAAGAAATTAAATGCGTACTAAAAAGAGGGATACCAAAGTAACCTACCATAGGATTCCCTTTATATAACCCTACTGCCAATAGGATTTCTCCCATCTCATTCAACAAAGATTTTGAATTAAATCTAATCCCATAAGAAGAATAAATGAGGCTATATTTGTTCAAAGCCCAAAACATGTCTTTAATTGTCTGAATATCTTCCCAAACTGATCTGACTCCCTCCAAACTATTTGAATTAATGTAACTCCCAACCTTTCAATGAGTTTCATGCTTTTCAAAATTGTCAGTTGTTTGAAATTGGGCACCCACATGTCCTTTACCACAATCAAAGTGTATTTGACCACCTTTGAACAAGAATAAAAATTGTCATTCCCTAAACCTTTATGAACCTTTGTCCTTGAATTAATTTGTAATGCGAGGTAGTATCGAAATACAAAATTTGATGCACCACCATCCCCTACCATTGATAACTAACCTTTTTTGATGCCTAACTTCCCCTTCTTCACTAGAAAAAAAGTTTATTGCAACCAATTTAGAATTATATTACACTAAGCTTGAGAAGAAAGCTTGTTTGTTGAACCAAAGCTCCTGTTAATGTTTTCAGTCTCATATTACCAACCTCATCTACATCCCTTATATCAACATTAAAAGATCTTGAACTTGAATGAGTAGCATCGTGGGCTATAACAAAATATGATGAGTTTAATCTGGAAGGATCATTAAGAAGTGCAAAATGGGAATTATTCTTTAATGGATCTACACTGATCTTTACAACATATATCTCACCACCAACTTTACAGAGACTGATGTTGGAATATCATTTGGAGTCCTACAAGATGCTAAAAAAATTTTCACTTCTAATCTACTCTTGAAAAATGCATTCTTATGACATATATAGACCCCAATCTTAACCAAACACCTAAAAAAATGATGTGCCAAGCTTGAAGTTGAACACTTTCACATTGAATCCAAATGAATTGTTCATTGCTGTTGGTATTTGTTTTAGCATTAAAAGGTTGCAAGGAAGGAGGAAAAATCAGCATCACTGCACACCAGTGTGCATCGCGGCCTAACTCATTCCATGGTGCGACGTCTAGTAAGGAGAAGTGCTAGAAGAGGTATGCACAGCGGCTCAGCCTCCCCCAGGCCACTACACCCAGAATGGTTGCACTTTTGGAGAATTTCAGCACACTCTAGGCCGCGGCATGCCCTGTTCTAGGCCGCGACCTGAAGGCACACTAATGCTATTTTGTTAAGCCTTTTGAAAGGTGCGTGGGGCATGTCCAAAATGTACAACTTTACTTAGGATCAAGATCTAAGGGTGGAGATTGACTCTCAAGAGTGGTCAAGAAGCTGGTGCACTTTATAAAAGGTCACCTAGCTTCAAAGAGAATATAACATAACTTGTGAAACTTATGATTAGAATTGAGATCAATTGTGAGAATACAAAGACACTAAACTCAAGAGAGATTATGTAGAGAGGCTGGTTGTTTAGAAAGAGAGAGAAGAATAGAAAGGGATTCAAGGGCTTGTAAGGGGAATTTTCTTGGGAAAATTCCAGGGTTAGTTCTTATCACTTTCTTTTTCTTCTTCTTCTTTTGTTCTTTAAGAACCTGCGAGTTCTTAGAAGGGTGTTACTAATTGTAAAGAACTCCATTGATAAGATAGTGCAGAGAGTTCGGAGGAGCTCACGGGGACGTAGGCATATTGCCGAACCTCGTTAACAAATTTCTTGTGTTCTTTTCTTTCTTGCTTTGATTGGTTGCTGTCTCTTTTCTTTATACAAGTCACTCTAGACTTGGGTGTTTGGAAGATCACCTCATGGGCATCATCCAAGGTGGTTTCCCAACAATTGCTTTGATCATTTGACCAACAAGGACTTTCATTGGATAACCATTAATCAAACAACTTCTATTCTCCTTCAAACTTCTAAAATCACCTCTTAACTACTAAAAAAAGAAGGATTTTCATCCTCTAATTAGAAAAAAATAAAATTCATTTGTATATTCTTTAGCCATGGTTGCTTTAAGAATAACTACATCCTTAATCGAATGTAGATCGCCAAAAGCATTCTAATTAAGCCAATCCACTTCTTCCCTATTTGATTCAGATTAAATCACAATTTCATAGCTTGAAGAATTATAGGGAATCGTATCATCTAACCCTGCTTCTTCAACTCCTCCTAATGACTTTTACTTGGAGCCATAATTATGATACCCATCTCCGACTATATCAAGGAATGAATGAAACGGTTCAAAAAAAATGAATTTCAAGATAACCTTTTTGAAAAAAATAGTATTTCGGACCTTAGAACGGTCTGATAAGAATGTATCCTCATCAATGGAACATCTACTAGGTTTAAATAGATTTTGACTTTGGATAATTAAGGTGGCAAATATGTTGGTGCATTCTAAATTAAAAAAACATGACAAAAATAAAATTGGATCGAGGGAGTGATTAAAATAAATAGTGAATTACCTAAGAGAAACCTGAATTGAAATTGAAACATTACTTTTACATGAGAGATGAACAACCATTGAACTAAAAGTGTTGTTGAGCATAATCATATGTCAGGTTTTGGTTATTAAAATTGCCAGGTCAGTTAGAATGTTGTTATAAATTGCGACCAAGTATCAATAAGAAGCAATTTACTTATTCTTAACGTAGTTTGTGTTAGTATTTTTGGCTCAATTCCCCACAAGAAAGATTTCTAATTGGTTTGGAAAAAGTGGTTTCTTATTTTATAGTTGTTTGTTCTAATAGGAATGGTAGTAGTTTCCTATTGGATATTGCTTGTCCTAATTGTAATAGAAGTTGTTTTCTTTGTTGTTGTTCTTTACCTATTATTATTAGAAAAATATCCTCTATACAAGGGGGTCCTAGAGAAGATTTGAGGCACACTCATAATTACAATATACGCTATAAGCCAGAAGGATTTACTACTAGAGCTAGTATGAGAACTTTAGGTATATTGGGATTTTGGGTTGTCAAGTAGAGAGAGCACTTACAACTAGAACTACTTAAGTGCTTTTGTTGTATTGGGACTTTGGGGTGAGATTTTGATAAATTTGTCTTTCTTAAAGTTGTAATTGAAGATTAATAAAGTTGTTGCTTTGTTGGTGGATGTAGGCAAAGAGGTTGTCTAACCACATTAACTCCTGGTGTTCTTACTCTTTATTTTATTTCCCTATTTAATTGTATAGTTATGTTTTTCCCTAAAATTTGAGTACTCGGATTTTAGAGGTAAAATCCCAACAAGTAGTATCAGAGTTGTGGTTCCAATGGAAAAAATAGAAAAAAATAGGCATAATTAATATTGAGTTATTTGATGAATTGAAGATGGAAGAAGGTATGATGATATTAGCCTTTCCAATTCCATTATCACTAATTTTTTTAGTAGTATGTTGAGAGAGACTAAGTATTTGCAACCAGAAGAAGAAGTCACAACATTAATGGTGGCAAGGAAGTTTGGATGGATGTAGAGGTTCCTGTAGTACCTCTACAGAGAGATAATTTGAAGAGGTCAAGTGTGTTCGAGGTTGAACAATTGTTCGTTATTATATGAAGAAAAGAGCTAGACAGAGTGAGTGAGTGGAACACTTCATATAAGGTGGAGGAAAGATCAAGATCCAACTCTCTAGATTTTGCAAATAAGGAGTTCATCTACAACGAGGAAGAGGGAGACACACAACTACAAAATAAGGCCACGATGAAGGAGTTGGATGAGTTGAGTAAAACAAAGTAGAGTGCTAATTGAAAAGCTAACGAGGATGATGTGATGTAAGTTCTTGATGCTTCAAAGGTAGTGATGATAGATACTGTGAACAAAGAAATCTTGTATTTATTGAATAAGAGGATGGTTGCTTTGAAGAGTAAGCGGATGAACTGGGAAGATCAAAAGGAAGGATCACACCAACCAAAGAAGAAAGTCAAATTTGATGATAAGATGGAGAATTTGAGCCAAGGTGGACATTTGTTAGGATTTTTGGCTCAGTTTCCCACAAGAAAGAATTTTAATTGGTTTAGGAAAAGTGAATTTTGTATATTATAATTATTTGTTCTAATAGGATTGGTAGTAGTTTCCTATTGGATATTGTTTGTCCTAATAGTAGTAGAAGTTGTTTTCTTTGTTGTTGTTCTTTACCTATTAGTTTTAGAAAAATATCCTCTATATAAGAGGGGTCCTAAGAAGATTTGAGGCATGCTTATAATTACCATATACGTTATAAACTAGAAGGGTTTACTACTAGAGCTAGTATGAGAACTTTGTGGGTATTAGAGTTTTGGGTTGTCAAGTAGAAAGGGCACTTACAACTAGAACTAGGTTAAGAGCTTTTGTTGTATTGGGACTTTGCGGTGAGAGTTTGACTACTTTGCCTTTCCTAAAGTTGTAATTGAAGATTAATAAAGTAGTTGGTTTGTTGGTGGGTGTAGGCAAAGAGGTTGTCAAACCACATTAACTCTTGGTGTTCTTACTCTTTATTTTATTTGCCTATTTAATTGTATGGTTGTGTTTTTGCCTAAAATATTAGTACTTGGATTTTAGAGGTAAAATTCCAAAAATTTGAAACAACAATTCTTTGTTTTCTATATTTTCAAAATAATATTGGCAAAATTGAGTTTTTTTTTTTAAAAAAATATTCCTTTGACTTGACAACATATGCTAAATCTTAGTAGGAAAAAAAAACTAAATTGCCTTTATAAAAAAGTTTTCTATATTGATCAAGTCAAACTTTCACTTTTTCTTTCATTTATTTTTGGTGCATACTATGATTATTCACTCAAAAGTTAAGCAACCATGCCTCACTACTATATTTTCTCGTATAATAATACATTTGATAATAAAAAAACCTTACATTTGGAGGTAAAGCCTATACATTCGATGGTATTCCTTTTTTTACCATCATGTGTATTAGTTTACCACCGAATGTAAAATGTATTGTTTAACTTGTAAATGTAGTGGTGAGGCATGGATAACTCACTTTCAAGTAAGGCATAGATGCCTCACAATGATGTATAAAAGGTTAGAACTTCATCACCTATGGAAAGCTTGGTCTTTCATAGGAACATTCTTCATTAGGTTTTCTTAATCAAACCTCGCTATCAATGGAAATACACTACACGAAAAAGTAGGAGAAATTAAAGAATAGTAGAATTTCATAGTACTATAATTTATTGGATATGAGATTATAAATTTGAACAATATCACATATTTCTTATTGATAACCATCAAGTTGATTGACTAAATCATTGTATAGAGCCATTGATCCACAAACACTCTCTTGTATCGTCAATAAAAATAACCTTTCACTTCGAGTCCATCTTGAACTCCACAAATATTGTTTCCATTCATGAAAAACTCCCAAATAAAAATGAGGGAGAATAACATTCAAGGAATCCTTTAATCGAAGAATCATCTAACAACTAACATCTTGCTTCCTCCAGCTATTTATGAGGAGCCAAGAGCATAAGCATTATTAAGAAATAATTGAGTTACCAATTATTGCAAAAGCCTAAATTGATAGGAAGAAGGCCAAATTGATCCTTTATACATTAACACTCCGCTTCACGTGCAAGCCGACTAAAGAATTAAAGGCTTTGTATGTGAAACCTAAATGAAATAAAGTTCAAATATCTAAAGGAGAAACAAATTGGATCAAATATTAAATTAAAAGGGGCATCCCCAGGACTGAAAAACTAAGACTTTGAGCTCTTGTACCATATTAAGAAATAATTGAGTTACTAATTATCCCAAAAGCTTAAGTTGATAGGAAAGAACCCAATTAATCCTTTATACTTTAACATGCCACCTCACGTGCAATAGACAAAAGATTAAAGGCTTTCAACGTGAAACCAAAATGAAAGAAAGTTTAAATATCTAAAAGGGAAACGAACTAGATAAAATATTAAATGATAAAAGGCATCCCAAGAGCATGAAACCAAGACCTGAAGCTCTGATACCATAACAAGAAATACTAAAGATAGTGTAGAACACGCCAAATTGAGTTTGGAAACTAATGCATGAAAATGTCTGCGCATATTAGTTTTGGTAAAAACATCGGCTAGCTAATCGAAGAAGGAGATGGAAATGAGAAGAATGGTACCACGAACAATGCGTGGATGCACAAAGTAACAGTCATTCTCAATATGCTAAGTAAGCTCATAGAACACATTATTTTGAGTAATCAAAACAGCAATACGATTATCAAAATGAAGAGGAGTAGTAGAGGATAAGGCAACCCCTATATCTTGCAGTAGCTAGTGCAACAAGATAAGTTTAAAGGCGATGCCAAAAACTACACGATACTCAGCCTAAGTATTAGATTATGACGAAACCAATTATTTCTTACTAAGCCAAGAGGTAATAAACTCACGAAGGAAGAAACAATACCTAGTAGCAGAACATCCATCAGTAGTGTCTCTGAACAATCAGCATCAAAATACCCTCATAATATAAGAGATGAACGAGCATAAAAGTGAAGAACATGGAATAATGTGCCCTTGTCATTCCGAGGAATGCACAAAACTGTAACTAAGTGAGTAATACAAGGAGCAGACAAAAATTAACCAACAATGTGCACAACATAAGCGGCGAATGACTCTAATATAGACACGCCTCCCAACTAGATTTCGATACGTAGTAGGATCATTAAGTGGCACTTCGTCTTTAACAACAAATTTTACATTAGGCTTAATTAAGGTAGAGGTGACCTTATTATCAATGAGACCAACTCGAGAGATAAGATCAGTGGTGTATTTTGCTTGAGTTAAAAAATATATAAAAGGATTAGAAAAAACTTCCAAACCTAAAAAGTAGTTTAGAGAGCTAAGATCCTTCATTTCAAGCTATTGACAAAGAAATTGTTTTATTTCTAACATACCAAGATAGTCATCAAAAGTAATAACCATGTCATCAATATAAAGGAGAAGAAGAATTTGCCATCGGTTAGTATGTCGAACAAAGAGAACAACATTATAGGGGCTACAAGTTAAACTAAGCTTAGTAACTATAGAGCTAAACTTGCAAAACCATTCTCGATGAGCTTGTTTGAGACCATACCCTAAACGACCCAGACGATGATCGGTGACAAAGACATAATCAATCTTTATCTGGACCCTTAGGCTAATCTAGACATTGATAGGTAGGACATTTTCTTCTCTTGGAAATATATAGGAGAGGCTTATCTATAAATCAACTTCCTTTGATTTAGGTAAAACCACATACAAAACACATTGACATCAATTATATTCATACACGAACTAGCAAAATTTTCCTCAGTAGTACTATCCTCATTATACATTCTTGATATTTACCCCTCTAAGTTCACCCATTTCCTCTCCATTCAAACTCCCACACAAAATGAATTAAAATATTTGGAGTTTAAGGGATATCAAATCTTAAGAATATAAAAGGGTATCTACTCTGTGAATTATTCCGCGATGAGTAAAAATTAAAAATTATTCTTCCCGTTGGTTCCTTAGTAATGACTCATTAGTTGGATAGATGATGACTCTAATCTTCTTATTTCTTATCTATTTTGAGAATAGTCATAGTATCATATGTGAAAATATAGAGCACATGGTTATTGATCGGTGCAAAACTGCAAGTGCACAGTATCTTAGTTTTATAGTAAAGTGATATGAAGCGTATCGTCCTCAAGGATTGGTAACTTACTTCTAACAAGTACCAATACTATACTAATCTTGATTTTATTTAGAAAAATCTATTTTTGTTGTTTATAATTGCAAAATGAAATAAAATCAATTTAAAAGAAATAATCAAAGGAAAAGAAGTTGTTTTTCGAATATCAAATTAATAAGAGAAAGAACGTATAGGAAACTGATTTCACTTAATTCCTCACTATGCTTAACTCATCTAACTAATTAAAATTAATCCTCTCTATTTGTTAGCGAAATCTCCAACTTATCCAAAAGCCTCTTTCAATAGTCAGTTGGAAAATTCTTGTTCATCATTCTACACAAGAGTATGCAAATTAATAAAACAAGAAAGCATTAAGACCAGCGATTTTTTTTTTAGACTACACAAGTTCATATAAGTCTTTCGATTCCTATATTTACCTATGCTAAAATATCCAAGTTTTACCCTGTAATTTCTTCTTTTGACCGCAAATCACAAGATCAAGATCATCTAATTAATGGCCAGTCAATTAGAAGCTATACGTTCAAAATAAATCAGCCAAACATAGAAGATAATTACTGCAAATCATCATAGAAAAGCAAGCATAGTTGGAAATTAAATTCCTAGAATAAAGAAAGTTTAGTTCATACTAAAAATTAAATTTAACAGCAATGAATTGACCATAATTCAGTAAACTAGTGTGCGTTAAGCTATTGCTGCTGCTATGGAGGACTGCTGTACTCACCGCTGGTGTGGAGGGCTACTGTGCGATCAGCACTGGCTACCGAGCAAGAGGCGAGGTGGGTGTCAGTTATGAGGAAACAGTTGCTGGAGGCGGTGGCTACTAGTGCCAGATTAGGACAACTGCTACTGCCAGATGAGGAGGACTTGTGGTTGCGGGCTGCTGCTGTCGGATGAGGAGGAGACAATTGCCGGCTATCTCTCTGGGGTTGTATCTCTAGGTTTGCAGGCTGTCTCCTTTAATTAGGGTTTCTCCCTTTCCTTTATATAGGTTCCAAAGTCTTCAATTAAAATTTCATTTTTTAAACAAGAGAAAGAGTCCCTTGACGATAAGACACTAAAATTTGGATCTTTCCCTTCTTGTAAACCTGAAATAAATTAAATGACAACAATGAAGCCTAAAACCAACAAAAATTAATAAAATTATATTAAAGTTAAAAGTTAAGACGTGATAAAAATCAAAAATTATGCATGGCATCAAACACCCCCAAACTTAAAACTTTATTTGTCCTAAAATAAAAATAAAACGAACCCATTGAAAAATCTCATCACTCGCCAAGCCATGATCTGAATTTAGATTTCATTACAAGTATCTTACTCTTTTAATATTAAGGATAACAAGAAAATCAATAAAAAATTTAGCAATTTTTCAAGCAAGAGTTAATAGACTACTTCAACATAAAGCTAAGTTTTTAAGTGTGTGTGTGATATAGTCAATTTAACTCCAAACCACCTTCAAACTCAGATAAAAGTAGGACAACTGAAACCAGAGGAATTCTCTCAAAACTTAACTCCATAAGTTCAATTTTCAAAAATCCTCTCCACATATGTATTCAACACCAAAATCAGAGATCAAAAGGTTTTTAATCAGGTTGTAATGACAGTCCACGAGGTGAGAGCTAAAAAAGAAATGGATAAGGAAAATTAAAGCAAACTGGGAAAATACTTGGTTGAAAGAACAATAAAAAAGATATCCACAGGTTTCAAACCATAACTCTTTCTCGACTGCATTCTCATATTGGTGACATTATTGTTGTTGTGCTTAATGAAGCAATACCAAGTACACTTTTAACAAAATTTGAAGTGATCTGCACTCCATTTATTGAGTTTTCTCTATTTTATGTTTCCTTCCATGATGGATAAATCACCTTTGGGAAAAAAAAAAAAAAAAAAAAACCCCAGCAAAAATACTTATTTTCTTTCTTTTTTTTATACACTTGGATCAAACAGAGCATAATTTCCTTTGAACTAACTTTCTCTTTAAATGTGGATTCCCACCAAAGTATTTTCTCAAACTGTAAAAAGTGAATTCATGGTTTTTCAGGCTTAGAATGGGAATGGTTAATGTAGTTAAAAGAAAAAATAAAATCTTAAATAAAGTAAGGCTCAAGTGGGGTTGACTATGGAAGTACACCATGTAATGATGGTATGATAACTAGGACGGCTGGGAAAGCTTTTTGGTTATAAAAAAATTTCCTAGATCATTTCTCAAATATTTGGTATCAACTAGGATTTCACCTCAAGGATCCGTCAACAAATTCTAGAGTAAAGCAAGATTGAGCTCCCCCGACCTAGTTGATTATACCCATTCTCTTTGTCAGCAAAATAGAAATAAAGAAAAAAAATGACTCTGTGCTCAATTATATTCAAGGAAAAAGATTTAAATCAAAGTATCCACAAAACTCAGCCTGACATAAAAGAAATTTTCAAAAATTTTCTCAGTCTTATCCTCAATCACAAATTTCAGATTTATAGAGAATTCAATCATACTCAAATTCATGCTTGGTAAGAAAATTCAAAAATCCAAGACTTATAAAATCACAAGTAAAGTAAAATAACAAGCAATCAAGAGGACAAAAATGACTATAGGAGTTTACACCCCCACACTTAAACTTAACAATGTCCTCATTATGATTAAAAAGAGAGAAGGATTGAAGAAATGAAAGGAACTTCCCTGGTTTCATGGTGAATCCACCGTAGTATGCAATTCCTAGCTCTTTATTCTTGCTAATAAACCTGCATCAAAATCCAAATTATTCAAAATAAAAATAGTAAAAGAAAGTTCTATGGACTGCCTCCCAGAAGCGCTAGTTTTTTAAGTCTACAGCCAGACTTTTCAATTTTCCTCAATTATGGTCTCCAAGAGGAATAAGTGCATAGTTCCTCTCAACTTGTTCCCCATAATAGTGCTTCAATCTCTGACTATTAACTCTGAATATATTCTCTATCTTGTACTTCAAGTCTATTGCTCCAAAAGAGGAAACACCGTCAATTGTATAAGGACCTGTCCATCTTGATTTTAACTTACTTAAGAAGAGTTTGAGTCGTGAATTGAAGAGTAAAACTTGCTCTCTTGGGGCAAACTCATGCTTAAGAATCTGTTTGTCATGCCATTTTTTCGTCCATTCTTTGTAGATCTTCGCATTTTCATAAGCATCATTACGGAACTCATCCATCTCATCAATTGTAAGAGTCGATTTTCACTTACGATTTCTAAATCAAAATTAAACTTCTTTACAGCCCAATAAGCTCTATGCTCTAACTCAACAGGAAGATGACATGCTTTTCCAAATACTAATCGGTAAGGAGACATCCCGATAGGTGTTTTGAAAGCTGTACAGTATGCCCACAAGCATCATCTGTCTTCTTTGCCCAATCTTTCCTATTGGTGTTGACCGTCTTCTCGAGGATGTTCTTGATTTCTCAATTTGAAATTTCAGCTTAGCCATTAGTTTGAGGATGGTAGCCAAGTACTATCTTATGCTTCACACCATATTTAGAAATAAGGTTGGCAAACAACTTGTTGCAAAAGTGGAACCTCTCGTCACTAATAATAGCTCGTGGAGTGCCAAATCTTGTGAATATATTCTCATGCAGAAATTTGAGCATAACCTTTGCATCATTTGTTGTTATAGCAATTTCTTCCACCCATTTTGACACATAATCCACTGCTAACAAGATATAGACAAAGCCAAAAGAAGGAGGAAAATGACCCATAAAATCGATTCCCCAAACATCAAATAACTCAACCTATAAGATATTTTTCAATGGTAGCTCTTGACACCTTAAAATATTTTCCATACGTTGGCACCGATCACAAGTCTTCACCAAAGTATAATTATCACAAAAGATAGAAGGCCAAAAGAAACCACTTTGAAATACCTTAGCTGTTGTTCGTTTTGCTCCAAAATGTCCTCCATATGATGATGAATGGAAATGATGGAGAATGGCTTGCATCTCTTCTTCTGGTAGACATCTTCAGATGATTTGATCAGGGCATATTTTGAACAGCAAAATCTCATCCTAAAAATAATATTTCATATCATGTGGAAACTTCTTGCATTGGTGGTAAGTGAGATCTTGTGGTAGTACTTTACAGGCTAGGTAGTTTACAATATCAGCATACCAAGGAAGCTTGATCTCACATGCAAACAATTGCTCATCAGGGAATGCTTCTTGGATCTCTAAATTTGGTCTCACTTCCTCTTGCTCCTATCGAGAGAGATGATCAGTAACTAAATTTTCACTTTCCTTCTTATCTCGAACCTTCAAATCAAATTCTTAAAGAAGTAGGATCCAACGAATCAACCTAGGCTTAGCATCCTTCTTACCAAAAAAATAACGATTTGTTGCATGATCAGTGAACACTATCACTTTTATACCAATGAGGTAAGATTGAAATTTGTCATAAGCAAACACAACAGCAAGTATCTACTTCTCAATTGTTGTATAATTTAGTTGAGCATCATTTAAGGTTCGGTTTGCGTAATAGATGGCCCTCAAGAGTTTGTCTCGCTTTTGTCCTAATACTACTCCGACTGCACAGTCACTTGCATCACACATGACTTCAAAAGGTTGACTCCAATCAGGTATAGTCATAACTGATGTTGAAACCAGTTTCTCCTTGATTATATCAAAGGCCTGCAAACAAGCATTATCAAAGTCAAATGCAGAATTTTTTTCAAGAAGATTACATAAAGATTTAGAAAGATTAGAAAAATCTTTGATAAATCTTCTATAAAATCCCGCATGTCCCAGAAAGATTCTAATTCCCTTCACATTCTTTGAAGGTGGTAGTTTTTATATGGTTGCAATTTTAGCTCGATCAACCTCAATTCCTTTATATGACACTCGATGGCCAAACACGATCCCTTCTTAAACCATGAAATGGCACTTCTCTTAATTTAGGACTAGATTTTTGTCTTCACATCTTTGCAAAACAATAGCTAAATTATGCAAACAATGATCAAAAGATGTACCAAAAACAGAAAAATCATCCATAAAAATTTCTATTATCTCTTCTGCCATGTTAGAAAAAATAGCCATCATGTAACGTTGAAATGTTGCTGGGGCATTGTACAATCCAAATGGCATCCTCCTAAAAGAAAATGTGCCATAGGGGCATGTGAATGTAGTTTTCTCTTGATCTTCGAGGGCTATAGCAATTTGGTTATCCCTCGAATAACCATCTAAGAAGTAATAGTAGGAATACCCAGCCAATCGATCCAGCTTTTGATTAATAAAGGGTAGTGGAAAATGATCCTTCCTTGTTTTTTTGTTCAACTTGCTATTGGTATTTGTCTAAGGTTTAAGCATGGTTCAAACATGGTTAAAGTCTAAACCGAGATTGGAAGAATAAATTTCAGCATGTTAAAGGAGTGCACACAAGTGTGTGCATCATTTTTGGTGTGTGTGCACACCCCTATTCAGCAAGGCAAAAGAGTGCGCACAGCTGTGAGAGGGATAACATCAATGTGTGTTGCACCTCTCCCTCACCAGTGCCGCACCGCCCAGCAAGAAGGAAGTTTTGGTAGAGGAAAATGCCACATCTCTCTCTCACCAGTACTGCACCGCCCAGCAAGTGGTGAAAAGGGTGCTTTGCCTAGCGCCGCACCGCCCCCTGTTCAGTGCCGCAACGCTAGGCACACTGATGCACACATGGAAAGCTTATTTAAGCCTCTTGTTAGGTGCATGGATGCAAGGTTAAAACATATAGCATCACTTAGGATTGACGGAGGGCCATGATTGAGTGGTCATCAAGATCTAAGGGTGGAGAATGAGACTCAAGATTGATCAAGAAGTTGGTGCACTATATAAAGGGTCACCTAGCTTCATTCTCAACATAACATTGTGACATAATTTGAGATTAATTGTAAAGAGTGACAAGACACAATAAAAGAGAGAATTATGTGAGAGTGCAAAGACATAAAACATAAGAAGGACTCATTGTAGAGAGGCTGGTTGTAAAGAAGAGAGAGTAGTATAGATAGAGAGCATTGTAATAGTTCTTACCATCTTCTTTCTTCTCTTCTTGGTTCTTCAAGAACATGTGTTTCTTGGAGAGGGTTGCTGTAATTGTAAAGAACCATTGATTTAGTGCAAAGAGTTCAGAGGAACTCACGGGGACGTAGGCACATTGTCGAACCTTGATAACAAATCGTTTGTCTTCTTTTCTTTCTTGCTTTCAATCGTTGTATTTCTTTTTACAAGTCATACTAGACTTGGGTGTTTTGAAGATCACCACCTGGGCATCTTGTGAAGGTGATTTCCAATAGTGGTATCAGAGCTAGCACAGCCAGGTATTAGAGTAAGAACAAGAAGGTGATGAAGCCAAGACTCCAAGAATCAAAGATCAACTTCTTAGGTGATTCAAGAACGGAGTTAAGATCAAGATCAGATCGTGTTCTTGAGGGTGATTCAAGATTGGTGTTAAGATCCATCTTCAATCGTGTTCTTGAGGTTTAGAAGAAAGCATTTATGGGTATTGCATAAATCTGGGATCTTGTCCGCAAAGATGACTTCAAATTTCATTGTTGAGAAGTTTGATGGGAAGGGAGATTTTTCTTTATGGAAACGGAAGATCAAGGCGGTTCTAATGCAACAGAAAGTCGACTTGGCTATTGGAGAAGATGATACTTTTCCAGCAAGTGTCACGGAGGACCAGCTGACCAAGATGAAGAAGATGGCTTATAGCACCATTTTCTTGCACATGTCGGATAGTGTCACAAGGGAGTGCGAAGACTTAGAAGATCCTGCTGTTATATGGAAGAAACTAGATGAGTTGTTTCTTACCAAAACTCTCCTTAACAAGATTTATCTTCTTAAAAGAATCTTTGCTTTTAAAATGGATCTTGATAAAGAGTTGCAAGATAATCTTGATGTCTTTAACATACCAGTTCAAGATTTGACTAGTTGTAGTATTAAATTCCCGGATGAACAATTGGCTGTTATTTTGTTAAACTCTCTTCCTAGTTGCTTTGATAATTTGATTAATGCTACTAAGTATGGAAGGGATACTTTAACCAAGAAGATTGTGATCAATGCTATAAGGGCACATGACTTCAAAGCTAAGATGAAGGAGACATCAAGTGGAGATGGGCTGTTCATAAGAGGAAGGGCAGCAACTCGGAATGGCAGTAGCAACCATGACAACTACCGGGAGAAATTAAGAGGGAGGAAAGATCAAGGTGGCCAAGGGAGGAAAGATCAAGGTGGCCAAGGGATCTTCAGTAGTGATTAAGGCAGCAAGAAACGATGGACTCTATGAGATCATCAGAGGGACAAAAATAAATGATCAAGCAGCAAGCTTGATGGCTAAAATGGATAGGGCAGCCCTTTGGCACACTCTCTTAGGACATATGAGCGAAAAGGGCATGCAAGTTCTTAGCAAGGATGGTCTACTTGGAGGAGACAAAGTAGAGAAACTAGATTTCTGGGAGAGTTGCATTCTTAGGAAGCAACACCGGGTCAGCTTCAACACCGAAGTGCACAAGTCTAAGGGGATTCTTGACTACATTCATTCGGACCTTTGAGGACCAGCAAGAACACCAACACAGGAGGTAACTTTTACTTTCTATCTTTAATTGATGATTATTCAAGAACAGTGTGTGTTTCTTTACTTAGAAATAAATCAGATGCCTTGAATAAATTTGTTGTGTGGAAGAAGTTGCTAGAAACTCAAACGGGTAGGGTAGTTAAGGCTTTACGAACCGATAATGGCTTAGAATTTTGCAATAAGGATTTTGATAAATTATGTGAATTAAATGGCATTCTAAGGCATAGAACGGTTGTAAAAACACCTCAGCAAAATGGAGTTGCTGAGAGGATGGATAGAACCATTATGGAAAAGGTTAGGTGCATGTTAATAGGATCCGGTTTGCCAAAATATTTTTGGGGAGAAGCTGTGGCTACAACTGTATACTTGGTAAATAGATCACCCTCTAGAGCTTTAGAGCTCAAGACTCCCATGGAGATGTAGAGTGGGAAACCATCTGAATTAAGCAACCTTAGGACTTTTGGGTGTGCTGCATATGCACATCAAAATGATGATAAACTTAGTCCAAGGTCTCGAAAATGTGTATTTCTAGGATATGGTGATGGAGTTAAGGGATATAGGTTGTTGTCCTTAGACAAGAAGGGCATAAAACTCATAACAAGTAGGGATGTTATTTTTAATGAATCATTATTTCCCTACTTCGAGAAAACTAACCCTGCAGGGGCTAGTGAGCAAACCAGTCCAAAAGTTAAAGAGCATCGCATCAAGGAGAATTCAGTTCACATAGAGCAAAGGAGTCAAGAGGGTTCGGACCAGGTAGAGCCCTTGGATGAAGGCCAAGCTCAAGAAACTCAAGAAGAGACTAAACAAGAAGAGGTTGATGCAGCAAGTCATAATGACTACGAGCTCACAAGGGACTGGGGAAGGAGGGTGGTTAGACCACCTTTGAGATATGGGTTTGCAAATGCTAATGTAGCAGCTCCTTGGATAGAAGGAGAGGTTGAACTAGAAACTTACACGGATGCCATGGAGTGTAAGGATATTTCAAAGTGGCAGCTGGCTATGGAGGAAGAAATGGATTCTTTGATGAAGAACAACTATTGGGAGTTGGTGCCCAAACCAGAAAAATAGAGAGTTGTGGGTTATAGATGGCTCTACAAGATCACTGGTGGCGAAGGGGTTCACACCAAAAAAAGGCATAGATTTCACCGAAATCTTCTCACCGGTTGTGAAGTACAAGACGATATGGATAGTATTGGCATTGGTGGTCCAATTTGATTGGGAAATCGAGCAAATGGATGTGAAGACAACATTCTTACATGGAGAGCTCGATGAGACCATTTTAATGAGGTAATCCGAAGGCTATGAGGAAGGAAGGCAGGGAGAGTTGCTGTGCAAATTGAAGAAATATCTCCATGGCCTGAAGGAATCACCTCGACAATGGAATAAGAGGTTTGATTCCTTTATAATCAGCTTGGGTTTCATGAGAAGCTACTATGATTCGTGCTTGTACTATAAGGGGCAGAAGGTTGAGGAAGTGGTGATCATCCTTATCTATATTGATGACATATTGCTGGTTGGGAGCAACATGGAGAGGATAAGGAAATTGAAGGCTCAACTCTGTGACGAGTTTAAGATGAAGGATCTTGGCCATGCACAAAAGATCCTTGGGATGTGTATCATCCGGGAAAGGGAGAGAAACAGATTGAAGATCTCTCAAACTTCCTACATAGAGAAGATGATATCTAAATTCTCTATGGAAGATAGCAAACTAGCGAAGGTTCCCCTTGCTGGTCATTTCAAGTTCTCCAGCGATCAATGTCCGAGATCGGAGGTTGAGAAGAAGGAAAAGGAAAAAGTTCCTTACCGTAGTGCGGTTGGTTCTGCTATGTTCACCATGGTAAGCACTAGGCCTGACATTTCTCATGCAATGAGTGTCCTCAGTAGGTTTATAAGCAATCCCGGAAAGGAGCACTAGCTTGGGATGAAGTGGTTGCTGAGGTACTTGAAGGGAAGCCCAGAAGTAGGGCTAGTTTATAAGAAGAGGGGTAAGTCCACTACCTTGAGGGTTTTGCGGATTTGGACTATGGAGCAGACCGGGATAAAAGGAGATCGATTACCTCCTACTTCTTTAACTTAAACGAATGTTGTGTAAGTTGGAAGGCTTAGTTTCAGCAAGTGGTAGCACTCTCAACAACCGAGGCTGAGTACATAGCAGCTACGGAGGCCATTAAGGAAGCTATGTGGTGCAAAGGGTTGCTGGAAGAGTTGAAGGTACTAGAGGAGCAGGTTGTGGTGTTTTCGGATAGTCAAAGTGCATTACACTTGTGTAAGAATCTGATGTTCCATGAGAGGACAAAACACATGGATGTTCGGTATCATTTCATTCGGGAAAATGTTACGAAAGGATGCATCTATGTGGACAAGGTAGACACGGAAGAAAATCCTGCGGATTTAGGTACTAAAGTCCTACCTCTAAGTAAGTTCAATCATTGCCTTAGACTACATAGGATTGGAGTCGGATGATTGATGACTTAAGATGAGTTTGGATCCTAAAGCTCTCTGCACAATGATTCGGGTTTAAACGCTTAGACAAAGGTAGAGATTGTTGGTATTTGTCTAAGGTTTAAGAATGGTTCAAACATGGTTAAAGTCTAAACCAAGGTTGGAAGAATAAATTTCAGCATGTTAAAGGAGTGCACACAAATGTGTGCATCATTTTTGGTGTGTGTGCACAACCCTATTCAGCAAGGCAAAAGAGTGCGCATAGCTGTGAGAGGGATAGCATCAGTTTGCGCCACACATCTCCCTCACCGGTGCCGCACCGCCCAGCAAGTGGTGAAAAGGGTGCTTTGCCTAGCGCCGCACCGCCCCCTGTTTAGTGCCGCAGAGCTAGGCACACTGATGCACACATGGACAACTTGTTTAAGTCTCTTGTTAGGTGCGTGGATGCAAGGTTAAAATGTGTAGCATCACTTAGGATTGATGGAGGACCATGATTGAGTGGTCATCAAGATCTAAGGGTGGAGAATGACACTCAAGAATTATCAAGAAGTTAGTGCACTATATAAAGGGTCACCTAGCTTCATTCTCAATATAACATTGTGACATAATTTGAGATCAATTGTAAAGAGTGACAAGATACAATACAAGAGAGAATTGTGTGAGAGTGCAAATACACAAAACACAAGAAGGACTCATTGTAGAGAGGTTGGTTGTAAAGAAGAGAGAGTAGTATAGATAGAGAGCATTGTAATAGTTCTTACCATCTTCTTTCTTCTCTTCTTGGTTTCTTCAAGAACTTGGGTTTCTTGGAGAGGGTTTCTGTAATTGTTAAGAACCTTTGATTTAGTGCAGAGAGTTCAGAGGAACTCATGGGGACGTAGGCACATTGTCAAACCTCGATAACAAATCACTTGTCTTCTTTTCTTTCTTGCTTTCGATTGCTGTATTTATTTCTACAAGTCATTCTAGACTTGGGTGTTTAAAAGATCACCACCTGGGCATCTTGTGAAGGTGATTTCCAACACTTGCAATAATCCATACATACACACCAACTCGTGACTGTTCTTGTAGGAATAAACTCATTGTTGTCATTTCTCACCACTATCATTCCACCCTTTTTTGGTACAACCTGCACTAGACTTATCCATAAGCTGTCTGAGATAGTATAGATAATTCCAGCATTGAGAAGCTTCAAAATTTCAGCTCTCATGACCTCCTTCATTGCTAGATTTAATCTTTTTTGGTGCTCAATCGATGGTTTGTAAAGTTCCTCCGTTAAAATCTTGTGCATGCAAATGGAAGGGCTTATACCTTTTATGTCGAAAATAGTCCATCCAAGGGCTGTTCTATTGTCCCTTAACACACGCAACAACTTTTCCTCTTCTTCAAGTGTGAGTGATGCACCAACAATCACTGAAAATGTGTAACTATCACCCAAGAATGCATAGTGAAGATGCTCGGTAATTTCTTCAACTACGGAGTTGTAGTTTGCTGCATCTTTTCTCTGAAAATTTCAGAATCAGGCCTTGCTACAATCGGATCTAGTTTTCCCACTTCATTGCTAAGTGATGCATCCTACTATAAGGCTCCCAAGGCAAATACATAGTGGAGAAATTATTCACTAACAAGAGATAAATCAAATTCACAAATAGCAAAGTTGATAAAATTATAAGCTTGAGATGAAATGGTGATACAACGTTCTAGGTGATCAGCTAGTACATCTTCTTGAAAAGTTTCTTCTGCACATTGGTTAATGACATCTACCCAAAAGCAAGTGCTTGAATCTTTTGGAAATCTCATGGATTGGTAGATGTTGAACATAACCTCTTCCTTGTTTACTCTCAATGTTAATTCACCTTTTTGAAATTCAATTAGAGCTCTTCTAGTAGCCAAGAATAGTCGGCCAAGAATTAGTGGGACTTCTTGGTCTTCCTCCATATCTAACACCAACAAATTAATAGGAAAAATAAATTTATCCACCTTTGCCAATATGTTTTCTATGATTCAACATGGGTACTTGATGGATAGGTCTGCTAGTTGCAAAGAAATGGTTATTTATTTCATCTCTCCAAGTCCTAATTTTCTCCAAACAGAAAGTGGCACAAGATTAATGCTAGCACGAAGATTACATAAAATTTTGTCAAAAAATGAATTTCCAATAGTGCAAGGCAAAGTTAAACTCCCCAGATCTTTTAATTTTTTAGGTAATTTCTTTTGAAGAATGGCACTGCATTCTTCAGAAAGCTTTACTCTTTCGAACTCCTTCAACCTTCTCTTCTTAGAAATGATGTCCTTTAAGAAATTGACATAATTGGCATTTGTTCCAAAGAATCTGCAAAAGGAATATTTATGTGAATTTTCTTTAAAATATCCAAAAACTTAGAAAATTGCTTATCTAATTTTTGTTTCTGAAAACGTTGAGGGTAAGGAAGTTGAGTAGGGAGAATAGGAGGATCATCAGGAAATGAAATTTTTGCAGTCTTGTTAGTTTCTCTTATTGTATCATCCACAATCTCCTCTTCATCTACTTTATTCTGGCATTGGCCATTGGTTGGAGTTGTAGGGGTGGACTTGGTTTCCTTTGATGGTGACCTCTCAATTTCTCTTCCATTCCTAACTGTGGTGGCCTTACATTGTTCCTTTGGATTCACTTCTGTGTTGCTAGGAAATGTTCCTCTTTATTGAGCATTGATGGTTGTGGCTAGTTGCCTAATTTGCACTTCAAGATTCTTTATACTAGCTCCCATATTGCTACAATGAGTCTCAATGTTGTCTAACCATGGATCATTCTTTTTGAAACTTGCTTTTGTCTCCTCAACAAAGGAAATCATGGCATCCTCAAGTGACATCTTCTTCTCACTTGGTTTATTTACAAATCCTGGAGGAGGTTGCAGCACATTCTTTATGTTTCCATAAAACAAATTCTCAAGATTTCGAAGCCCTGGATGGTAGTAATTTAGCATAGAATTACCACGATAGTTGTAGTTTCGATTGTTAATGTATTGAACTTGTTCTTGATTTGATTCATTACTTAGAACTGTCATACTGGGGGCTGCAACATATTATGCACTTTGCGGTATTCCTTGTGTTGCCAAAGCTAAAATTTGATGAGACAGAGAAGCAACTTTAGTTGAAAGGGCTGCTAACGGATCTAATTCATGAATTCCAGCAACTTTTCTAAACATAGTTCTTTTAGTTGGCCATTGATCATACTTTGTGGCCATTTCTTCCAAAATAGAAGTAACACCTTCAGTTATCTTTGACATCAAAGTTCCACCAGATGCAGCATCAACTATGGTCTGAGTTTGCCCATTTAACCCATTGTAGAACATCTAAACTTGCAACCAATCTGGTAATTCGTGTTGAGGGTAGCATCGAATCAAATCTTTATACCTTTCCCAAGTTTTTATAGAGTGACTCGAATTTATTTTGCTTGAATTAACCAATCTCACTCCTGAATTGATTTGTTTTGGCAGGCGGGAAGAATTTAGCAAGAAACTTTTCAGCCATTTCTTGCCAGCTAGTGATACTTCCTGGTTGTAGAGTTTGTAGCCAACCTCTTGCCTTGTCCCTTAAGGAAAAAGGAAACAATCTTAGTCTAATGGTGTCTTTAGTAACACCATTAATCTTTACAATGTCACAAATCTCTAAGAATATCGCCCAATGAATATTTGGATCATCCAGTGGCGATCCACTAAACTGGGCTTGTTGCATTATGCTGATTAAGGTCGGTTTGAGCTCAAAATTTTTGGCATGAATGGGTTGATGTCTTATACCTGAGTATTTATCATTCACAACTGGCCGTACATAATCCTTTAAGGTGTGCAGTTGTGCACCATGTTATTCATCAGCCATGGCTAGTACTTGATTTTTTCTTCATGATCTAAAGGTTCTTTCAATCTCTCGATCAAAAGGGGTAATGTCACGATATCTAGCATGGTGCATGCAACGTCAAAAACACATATGTAGAACAAAACTAATAATAAACAAAATTCTAAATTAAAATCAAGATTACTTTGTATCGATACTGGAAAAATAAGAAGAAATTAATCCCAGGTAATGGCCCCAAAAACTTGATCGGTGCAAAACTGCAAGTACATAGTATCGTAGTTTTATAGTAAAGTGATATGAAGAGTATCATCCTTAGGGATTGGTAACTTACTTCTGACAAGTATGAAAATTAGATTAATCTCAATTTTATTTAGAAAAATCTTTTTGTTGTTGTTTGTAATTGCAAAATGAAATAAAATCAATTTAAAGGAAATAATCAAAAGAAAAGAAATTTGTTTTTCGAATATCAAATTAATAAGAGAAAGAACTTCTAAGAAACCGATTTCACTTAATTCCTCACTATGCTTAACTCATCTAACTAATTAAAATTAATCCTCTCTGTTTGTTAGTAAAATCTCTAACTTATCCAAAAGCCTCTTCTGATAGTCAATTGGAAATATTCTTATTCATCATTCTACACAAGAGTATGCAAATTAATAAAACAAGAAAGCATTTTGACCAGCGATTTTTTTTAGACAACACAAGTTCATATAGGTCTTTCGATTCCTATATTTACCTATGCTGAAATATCCAAGTTCTATCCTGTAATTCCTTCTTTCGACAACAAATCACAAGATCAAGATCATCTAATTAATGGCCAGTCAATTAGAAGCTATACATTCAAAATAAGTCAGCCAAACATAGAAGATAATTACTGCAAATTAGCATAGAAAAGCAAGCATAGTTTGAAATTAAATTACATCATTTTCCTAGAATAAAGAAAGTTTAGTTCATGCTGAAAATTAAATTTAACAGCAACGAATTCACCATAATTTCGTAAACCAGTGGGCATTCAGCTACTGTTGCTGCTGTGGAGGACTGCTGCAATCAGCACTAGTGTGGAGGGTTGTTGTGCGAATAGTGTTGGCTACCAAGCAGGAGTGCGAGGTAGGTGCCGACTATGAGGAAGCAGCTACTGTGCTGGATTAGGAAAACTGCTGCTGCCAGATGATGAGGATGGATGGTTATGGGCTACTGCTATCGGATGAGAAGGAGAGGGTTGCTAGCTATCTCTTTACGGCTGTGTCACTAGGGCTGCAGGTTGTCTCCTTTAATTAGGGTTTCTCCCTTTCCTTTATATAGGATCCAAAGTCTTCAATTAAAATTTCCTTTTTTTATAGGCTCCAAAGTCTTCAATTAAAATTTCCTTTTCTATAAGCTTCAAACTCTTCAAATAAAATTTCATTTTTCAAACAAGAGAAAGAGTTCCTTGATGATAGGACACTAAAATTTGGATCTTTCCCTTCTTGTAAACCTGAAATAAATTATATGACAACAATGAAGCCTAAAACCAACAAAAATTAATAAAATTAGATTAAAGAAAAAAGTTAAGACGTGATAAAAATCGAAAATTATGCATGGCATCAGTTATGCAATTCTAAAGAATAAAAATTGATAGTGAAACAATTAAACTATTTTCCATCATGGCTTGATTAAATTATATATAAAGATCCCTAAGAGAAAAAAAAAGATATTTAATGAATTATGCAATGGTATAGCCTTACTTGTTGTCATTATATCTTTTTACCATTATATGATTTTCCAATGGTTATGCTTGTGCACACACGTGCCTTCTTGTCTTTTGTGCGTATGCATGCGCATGCATGCATATGTGCGGATCTAACCATAACTGCAACTGTATTTTTGTTCATGTATATATGTGTTTATATTTTCCATTATGATTTAAGAAAAAATAACTATGCCATAATTTTATTAACTTTAATTTCATATTATATTGTATATTAAAATGATGTCTTAGACTTAACTATGAGCCCAATAATAGAAAACAATTTTGATTATTTAAGGTGGTCATCAAACATTTAGAAAAGTATATTAATGATGAAAGAACACCTAACGCATTACAACAACAACCTTGGGACAAAGCTTTATGTGAGGCTGCAATTTGTAAATCTAACTTAAGTTGAAATTATTTTTCTGATTTCCTTTTGAATGACATGTATATGTTCAAGCTCCATAGAGCTCCAACCCCAACTCAGGCTAGAGACCTTTAAAAAATAGAATATCAAAAGAAGTAACAGGAGTTCTTACTGTTGGCGAAGAAATAGTTCCACTAGAGTTATTAGAAAGTGCACATGCTAATATGGGTAACCCTTTAATAATCAAGTAGCAGAGAAGATTAGGAGCACCAGATAATCAAGATGTTGCTATAGGTCTAGTTCTTGTTAGAGCACAATATTATTAGGTTGCTAGAGGACCTCAAATTATAAATATTGTGGAACCGCCCAAGAACATTGAAACTTTGTCAAAAATGGGGCGTGATGACGATATTCTGGATTTTAAATCAATAGAATAATGGGGAATGAAAGAAGCCCTAAGTTAGAATCTTAAATGAAAATTTTCAAGATTACATGTTGATTTTGTGGCTTCCTTGAATCTTTTTTTATATTATTATTTCTTACCCTTGTACTGTGTTGTTCTCCATTCTAATCATAAATGTTTGTCAAACATTTACTAACAAATTAGTACTTTCAATGAACTTATCTATGATCTTATATAATTAGGAAGATGGGTCTAAAATGTCTAATACGTTAGTAGAACTTACTACTTATCATATCCACTTTCAATCTTTCATATTCATGTCTTCGCTTATTTTAAGTTTATAATCTCTATAATAACTACTTCTTAGATCAAATATTACATAGTTTATTCTTACATTTAGAAGATCATTCATAGCAACATCTCTAAGTTATTTAACTAGAATTTAACCAATAATTTATAAGTGATCACAAAAATCAATACAAAACTTCCAAGTTAATAAAATTTCTTAAGGAAAAATCTTCACTCATTTTTTTTCACCTTTCAACATCTTTACCAAGCAGCTAGACCACATAATAAAGTTCTCACACAAATACATGAACAATATATCAATCAAAGTCTTTTATCATATTAAAGTATTTATATCCATAATTCTTATTAAAAGCATCACCACGAAATTTCACAAACATAACAAAGTCATTCCAAATAACATCGACTCATGCAACACCGAATCACACAAACCAACTCGATTTTATCTTTAAGATTTCTTACTACAACACACTACAATACTAGCTACAGCTCCTAAATGGCATCCTCTTTAACCTTACAACCACCACATGCACCATGCTCATGCAACTAGAGTGTTCAAAACCTTAAACCTAAGCTCTGATACCAAAAATGTAACGACCCATCCCAAGTGGGCCTTACTTGAGATATAATCATCACCTTTGTCACAATCATAATTTATCACAACACAAGTTCAAACAGTACAACGTACATTCAATATTATACTACTTCAATTACAAGACTGGTTTTTTTAATGAATGAATCTCTAGAAAAATTTACAATTCAAACTCAAAAACAAAGCAGAGGACGTCGTTCCTGGACTACCTAGGATGAAGTCATTTTGCCATCTATCAGAAGAATCCTTTCCAAACCTGCAACCTATATTTGGGGAAAATAGAACAAATGAGGTGAGCTTTAAAAGCTCAGTGAGAATCACATTACTCATAGTAATCAATTTTTAACTTCATTTACCAATCCTTATTAATTTTACACTTATTAGGTGGAGTCTCTAAGTGAGTATCTTTGTTCAATGATCAATCACACACACACATATATATATATATACACACATTATTTGTATACATCGATTCAAGAAAAACAATCATGACAAAGGGAATTGCACACACCATACAATATTCATCCTATTCAGCATCACATGAAATGAAATATAATGTATCATCAAAATCGTAACAATCAACATCATATTAAATATAATGCAATTCAATGCAATGCATGATCACATCTAAACTCATTTCTTATTCAACCCACAGAGCCAAAGGCCCTACCATATATTTAACTCATCTTATTTCTTTAATTTCTTCACATTTCAAATTATTTCAGCACATATTTAATATCATAACAAAGACGTCTCCCCATGTACCAATATGTTAATCATCTCATCATAAATCCTCGAATCCCCTTCACACTTTTCGAGTGGGGTCCTACCATTCCAATATTATCCTCGGTCCCTTTTCACACTTTTTGGGTGGGTCTTGCCATTCTAATATTATCCTCAGATCCTCTTCACCCTTTCCGATTAGGGTTCTACCATTCCAATATTATCCTCAGTCCTCTTTCACCACATATGATTCACACAAACATTTAAATAATTAAACATGTTCAAAATGAAAGCATAATTTTCACACATCAATCATCACAATCTCAAACAATCCATTCCTATCACACAAAAAGGAAATCATTGTCATAAACAAACCAAATATAATTCTCACATATAGATTCACATATGCGTATGTCACACTCACCATAATCCATTATATCACTATAACAATGAAAAGAAAAAAAAATTCTCAATGCATCCACATCCATAACCATCCATTTTATTTCAATCACAATGCTTTCCAATAAAGAAACAAAATACCTTCCATGCATTCACACCATAACAATCATAATCACAATCCATTTAATCAGTCAAACTATTTAATTCAAATATATATAATTTCATCATATGCAAGCATATATTTGTACATATTTATATACATACGTATAATCACAACACACATTCATTATTTTAAAATTTTTACATTCCTACCATATTCAATCTATTTCCTTTCAAAGTTCTAACTTTTAATTTGCATGTTTAGACAATTTAAAACCCACTAGAAAATCCTGAAAATCATAAAACCTGAAACTAGTGGAAGTTGGAGACCCTACTGGTCTAGAAACCACTTTTGTGATGAAATAAGACTGGGCCACTTTAATGAGGCAACCAAACCTAAGGTCTCCACTTTAAAGTGGTGCCCTAACCCATAATATTTCCAAAGATCATTTTTTGTTGTTTTTTGGCTTCCAATGCTTGATTCACATGCTTGAATGATTCTAAAATTGTTTGTATGATTCATATGAATTATATAAACAACTTATAAATATGATTTTGAATTTTAAATCATAATTAACTTTCTTTAATGTCCATGAACTATAAACCCTAAAAAAATATGTTTTGATTACGATTTTGTGATTTAGGATGCTAGAGTATATTTAAGTTATTTCAAAACGTTATATGAAGATATAAGCATGTTAAAGTTTCTTTCTTTTGTTAAGTGATCACTCCATGGTGTTATTTTATGATGATATGCATGCTCACATGTCTCAATTTATGTTTTCAATGAACCATATAGCTGATAAATGAATTCTCCATGATTATGTGCTTCGATTCATATAAAATAGAAGTTGTTCGTGCCATGATGGGTGGTAAAGTTTTTGCTTTGATTGAAAATATATTATATCATGCCTTATTGAGTGAATAATTATTACTTGGATGAGGAAACATGTTTTTATTGATGAATTGATGCTTAATCACATGTTCTTGATTGAATCAAATACTTGAATGGATGGATTAATTGCCCTTTTGTTTACTTTGATCATAGATAAGTTTAATTGTCTATTTATATGGTTTATGAATGGATTTACTACATATTTATTGTCATGAGAATGGAGTCAATTTAATTTTTCTTTATTTAGTTTCCATGGATGGATTTATTAATTGCTACGATGGATTTATTTTATTTATATTGATAGTTTATTTATCCCTTTATTTATGTTTTCGCAATTTTGGGTATATAAGTCATTGTTGACACCTTTTAAATTATTACAGTTTCTATGTACTTTCAGATATTTATTTTATTTTTAGGAATGTAAGCCGTGGTTAACTACCTTTATCTTTCCTTCTTTTTAGGTTGTAAGTGTGGTCAGGCACCTTTATTTTTCTTGATACTTCCAAGTAATTTTGTACTTTATTGACTCCAATTTTTACTTGCTTTATAATTGTTATAGATAGATGCATGCTATTGTAAGCTCAAAATATTTTGTGTGACTCATCATTATTTCATATCATTACATGCATGAGAGATCATTGAAAAAACTAATTAATTTAAATTAATTAGAAGAAATCCAACAATATGCAAGACTATAGGTCTGGCTCATCGAGACTTTGGCGCACTTGTGCTGCTCATTCGTAACATTCCCATTGTGTACTAAATCTCTTGACTTGAATCTCTAATAAAAAAAATAAGTGGAAATGTGGTTTTTTGGTCCTTAAAAAAATGATGGCTCTTTGATGTGATTAACCACCAATGACCTTGTGTCATTAGAACTCCCCTCAGACCTTTGGATAATCCATTAAATAGAAGGTTCGTCCCTTCGAATTTTCCTTCGATTATCCCTTTTGGTATTGACCCTTAGAATATAAGGTGGAACAAAAAGTGAAATGCAAATTCAAGTATCATTAGCTTCAAGTATGAGTCATCTTGTTATTCATTATTTACGAATGCAGTATTGACATCCAACTTGTTACAACTAAAGATCTAATTCTACCATGATAGCCTTTTTCACTCCTATGGAGATAAACTCTTTATTGATGAATATATATGAACAAATTCTCTTTTCAACATGTTATTCTAGAGTACCAACCTCCTTGATCTTTTCTTAAGTACCCAATTTCATTTTATGTCTCTTGTTCATTGACAAGCTTAATTAATCTTTAAACTCCACTTTCTTTAATGAAGTTTAGTTCTTCAATTGTAACACTATATCATTTGATCAAATTAGGGCACTTTTATTGACATATTCATTGGATCATTTTGCATGAAGGTATTTTATCATTTATGTACGTTATTCATATTATAAATGTAATGATCCTCTAACATTTTAGATCGTTCTCTAGAAGGCTTACTCTTGCTAATTCGAGCATCTCTAGCTATCTTCAAATCCTTTTGAACTGTACTAAGTCTTCAAGGTTGTTCTTATTTTGGAGATGTTACTCGCGTTATTCTAATCATCTTTGAACTTGCCTAGCGTCTTTGCTCAAACTATTGTTTACTGGAATCTTGCTTTCTTCCGGCATCTCTTATTCTTCCTCATAACACTCCATGATAAGTTTTGACTTGGTTGATTAACTTGTAGAAAAAAATCTATACTTTTTATCAACCCATTGACTTGAAGGAAGAACCTTTACTCAGTTCCAAAATCCGAGTACTTTTCAAATTTACTCCACCTTACTCGCTAACTAGTATATAAGGGTTTTCTTTTAGGATCATCAAAATTCTTTAAATCTCCATACTTTTGTCGGAAGCATAAAATATATCATTGAGTTTATTTATAATCAAAAACACATTATTCTTTTGTCACCTTCTCTAAGCATATTCTCATGGTTAATGTAAGGGATTAATGTGGGTGACAAATTTATTATAATCAACTATCTGAACCCATTCATTAATGAAATCATCACATTATTCCATGAAATTCTTAAAAAATAATTTTTAATAAAACTTGAACCTAGTCATGTAGGAATGCACAACAAAAACTAATTTAGTAGCTACCAATCTAATCAGTTTGGGATGTTTTCTTCTCATGATACTTATCTATAAGTAAATAAATGCAAGTTTCAAACTTAATGTGACATATATATGGAAGTGCGATTCTTCAATAATTATTGCAGAATAATTTTAAATGTTTGCACAAGCCATAAGCATTATCTTCAATCATTTTGTTTCTTTCCTATAAGGTAGTAGTCGAATAATGTCTAAGTGTGTGAAAAACATCTCAATAAATTTAGATAGATTTTCTATGTCCATATATTGTATTTATTACTAGAAAAAATCTCTAACGTGAAAACAGTTGCTTTTATTGAATTTTTTTTTTTTTTTTTTTTGTAATGGAATACACAACCTTAGTCCAATTTCCCTTCAATTACCTTTGAACCTTAAATGTCTATACTTGTGAAGTAGCACATACTAAATTACACTTTATTTATTCTGTAATTAAGTCAATTTTAGTTTTCATTAAATATACTTAGAATTTTTTTGAATTAGAAATATTTAATAATGAGTACTAAGACTATTAACACCTGAAAAGTTGATTTAATATCATCACCATTTATAATTTCGATTTTTGCCTTAAAATATTTATCTATTAATTATAAAAAGAATATTTGAATCAATATATATGTTTATGTCAAGGTTCTAGGATTATTATGATATAAAAGGGAAAATTACATTAACCATCCTGTGTTTTGGTCCTTTTTTTATTACCTCCCTGTTGTTTGGTAAACGATAGAAACCTCATTTGACCGTGTTTGACCAGATTATTTATGTCAAGTCTTAACGGGAAAGATGAAAAAAAAAATCTCCTCATATATAAGGGCCAATTAAGAATAAAGGCAACATTTCTAGTGAAACTTCTATCTCGACATTTTCTCTCAACAAATATGAGCTTCACAAATCAGAATAATTTTTTTTTCATAACAAACCCTAAATTCCCCAAAACCACCACCATCAATAAGAGAAAGAATTTTTCCTTCAATTCCACCAACAGAAAATCACAGACCTCCTAGAAGACCCCAACGGTGGCCTCATCATCCTCTCCTCTCGCCTTTTCCTCCCTAGACTCATTTTCTCCCTCCTCCATCACCACTACCCTTCCTAAGTGTTGTTATTTGTCTAAGGTTCAAATAGGTCCAACCATGGTTTAAAAATGGGTAAAGTCCAAACCAAAGGTGGAGTATCAAAGTTCAGTAAGTTGGAAAACTGCACACATGTGTGTGCATCAATTTGGAGCAAGGGAAGGCCAAGTGCACTAGTGTGCGCACTTCTGCACACAATCAGGGAAGTGTGCGCATAGCAGCAGCATCAGCATGCGCCATAGCGTCCAGCAACCAGCACCATGGCGTCCAGAATGGTGTGCTGTAGGACTGCATCAGCGCCATGGCACCCAACAACCAGCACCATGGTGTCCAGAATGGTGTGCTGTAGGACCGCATCAACGCCATGGCGTCCAGAAGCCAGCACCATAGCGTCCAGAAGGTGTGCAAAGGTGCCCTGCCCAGCGCCATGGCACCCCATGTTGAGCGCCTAGGTGCTAGGAAAAGGGCTGCACATATGGATAGCCTATTTTAAGACCCTTTTAAGTGCATGAGTGCAAGGTTAAAATGCACAACACCACTTGGGAAGTGATGAAGGGCTATGATTAAGTGGATATCATGATCAAAGGGTGGAAATTGATTCACAAGAATGTCCAAGAAGTGAAAGGCTATAAAAGGGGTTCTCAAGCCTCATTTTTACAAGGTGAGAAACACACAAGTTTGTGACATTGTGAGATCAATTGTAATACAAGAGAGAATTATGTGAGAGATATAAACACAATAGGGACTCTTTGTAGTGAGGCTGGTTGTAAAGAAGAGAGAGTAGTATAGAGAGAGAGCATTGTAATCTACTTTCTTCTCTTCTTGGTTTCTTCAAGAACTTGAGCTTCTTGAAGGGGATTGCTGTAACTTGTAAGAACTATTTTAGATAGTGCAGAGAGTTCGGAGGAACTCATGGGGACTTAGACACATTACCGAACCTCGATAATAAATTGTTTGTCTTCTTTCTTTCCTTGATTTTCTGTTCATGTGTTCGATTGCTGAAATTCTTTCTATAAGTCATTCTAGACTTGGGTGTTTGGAAGATCACCACCTAGGCATCTTGTCAAGGTGATTTCAAACAGTGGTATCAGAGCTGCACAGCTTGTTAGAGGAGAAAGAAGTAGAAGATGACGGAGCCAAAACTCCAAGAAAATAAAGATCAACTTCTTGGGTGATTCAAGAATGGTGTAAAGATCAAGATTCGATCATGTTCTTGAAGTTTGATTCAAGAATGGTGTTAACATCCATCTTTGATCTATGTTCCTGAGGTTAAAGAAAGCATTTTTGGGTAGTGCATAAATCTGGAATCTTGTCCGCAAAAGATGGCTTCAAATTTCTGTGTAGAGAAGTTTGGTGGAAAGGGAGACTTTGCCCTTTGGAAGCAGAAGATCAAGGCGGTTCTAATGCAATAGAAAGTTGACTTGGCTATTGGAGAAGATGATACTTTTCCAGCAAGTGTCATGGAGGACCAGCGGACCGAGATGAAGAAGATGGCTTACAACACCATTTTCTTGCACATGTCGGATAGTGTCACAAGGGAGTGTGGAGACTCAGAGAATTCGGCTGTCATATGGAAGAAACTAGATGAGTTGTTTCTTACCAAAACTCTCTCTAACAAGATTTATCTTCTTAAAAGAATCTTTGCTTTTAAAATGGATCCTAGTAAAGAGTTGCAAGATAATCTTAATGTCTTTAATAAGCTAGTTCAAGATTTGAATAGCTGTAGCATTATTTTTCCGGATGAACAATTGGCTGTCATTTTGTTAAATTCTCTTCCTGATTGCTTTGATAATTTGATTAATGCAATTGAGTATGGAAGGGATACTTTGACAAAGGAGATTGTGATCAATGCCATAAGGGCACATGATTTCAAGGCCAAGATGAAGGAGACATCAAGTGGAGATGGGCTGTTCGTAAGAGGAAGGCCAGCAACTCAGAACGGTAGTAGCAACCATGGCAACTACTGGGAGAAATAAAGAGGTAGAGGGAAAAACCATGGGAGATCTCATTCCAAGACAAGACTTGGAGGAGGAAGGAGATGCTTCTACTGCAACAAGGAGGGCCATTTCAAGAAAGATCGCAAGAAGAGGATATGGGATGAGAGGAGAAGCCATACCAACAATGGAGAGGCTTTGGTTTCCAAAGGAGGACAGCAAGATGATGTGCTTGTTGTGTGCTCAAATGTGAGCAGGAGGCAAGGCAGCGGAAAGTGGATTCTTGATTTCGGGTGCACTTATGATATGTGCCCTCACAAGGAATGGTTCAAGAATTTCAAGGAGATCAATGATGGAAAAGTCTTCTTGGGGAATGACAATTCTTGCCAAGGGAGAGGGATTGGAGACATCTAATTGAGGATGTTTGATGGAGTCCAATTAAGTATCTTCCAGATTTGAAGAGAAATTTGATCTCATTGGGGCATCTGGATTCCATGGGGTATACATGCAAAGTAGAGGGAGGAAAGATCAAAGTGGCTGAGGGATCTTTGGTAGTGATCAAGGCAGCAAGAAACGATGGACTCTATGAGATGATCGGAGAGACAGAAATCAATGATCAAGCAGCAAGCTTGATGGCTGAGATGGATAAGGTAGGCCTTTGGCACAGTCGCTTGGGTCACATGAGCGAAAAGGGCCTGCACGTGCTTAGTAAGGAAGGTATACTTGGTGGTGACATAGTAGAAAAACTGGATTTCTGTGAGAGTTGTATTCTTGGGAAGCAACACCAGGTCAGCTTCAACACCTGAGTGCACAAGTCCAATGGGATTCTTGACTACATTCATTCGGACCTTTGGGGACTAGCTAGGACACCAATACAGGAAGGTAACTTTTACTTTCTGTCTTTAATTGATGATTATTCAAGAAGAGTGTGGGTTTATTTGCTTAGGAATAAATCTGATGCCTTGAATAAATTTGTTGTGTGGAAGAAGTTGTTGGAAACCCAAACGGGTAGGGTAGTTAAGGCTTTACGAACCAATAATGGCTTAGAATTTTGCAATAATGATTTTGATAAATTCTGTGAATGAAATGGCATTCTAAGGCATAGGACGGTTGTAAAAACACCCTAGCAAAATGGAGTTCCTGAAAGAATGAATAGAACTCTTATGGAGAAGGTTAGGTGTATGTTAATAGGATCCGGGTTACCAAAATATTTTTAGAGAGAAGCTGTGGCTACAGCTGCGTACTTGATAAATAGATCACCCTCTAGAGCTTTAGAGCTCAAGATTCCCGTGGAGAGGTGGAGTGGAAAACCCCTTGAATTAAACAACCTTAGGACTTTTGGTTGTACTGCATATGCACATCAAAAGAAGGATAAACTTAGCCCTAGATCTAGAAAATGTGTATTTCTAGGATATAGTGATGGGGTTAAGGGATATAGGTTGTGGTCCTTAGAAAATAAGGGCATGAAACTGATCATAAGTAGGGATGTTATCTTTAATGAATTATTATTTCCCTATTTGGAGAAATCTAACCCTGCAGGGGCTAGTGAGCAAACCAAATCGGAAGTTGTAGAGCATCGCATCAAGGAGAACTCAGTTCAAGTAGAGCAGAGGAGGCAAGAGGGTTCAGACCAGGTAGAGCCCTTGAATGAAGGCCAAGCTCATGAAACTTAAGAAGGAGAGGCTGAACAAGAAGAGGTTGATGCAGTAAATGACCACCAGCTCACAAGAGACCGGGAAAGGTGAGTGGTTAGACCATCCTTGAGATATGGGTTTGCAGATGCTAATGTAGCAGCTCCTTGGATAGAAAGAGAGGTTGAACCAAAAACTTACACGGATGCCATAGAGTGTAAGGATTCATCAAAGTGGCAGCTGGCTATGGAGGAAGAAATGGACTCTTTGATGAAGAATAACTTCTGGGAATTGGTGCAAATTCCAGGAAAGCAGAAAGTTGTAGAATGTAAGTGCGCTTACAAGATCAAAGAAGGGTACCCTCCAGGGGATGAAGTTCAGAACAAAGCTAGGATGGTGGCAAATGGGTTCACAAGAAGAGAAAGCATAGGTGTCACAGAAACTTTCTCACTTGGACACAAGGTGGAGAAGATGGTGAGTATCCTCACTTATGTCATTGATGGGCTATTGGTTTGGAACAACAAGAAGAGAATGAAAAGGTTTACATCTCAACTCAGTGAGGAGTTCGAGAGGAAGGATCTCAGCCTGACACAAAAGATCCTTGGGATGTGTAGAATCCAAGAAAAGGAGAGAAACCGGTTGAGGGTTTCTTGGGCAATGGGTGTTCTCAGCAAATTTGTGAGTAATCCTAGAAAGAAGCATTAGCTTGGGATGAAGAGGTTGTTGAGGTATTTGAAGGCTCAGTGGCAGCCAGTGGTAGCACTCATAACAACCGGGGCAGAATACATAGCGGTTATGGAAGCCATAAAGGAGGCTATGGGGTGCAAAGGGTTGTTGAACGAGTGGGAGGTTCTAAAAGAGCAGGTTGTGGTGTCTTTGGATAGCGAAAGTATGTGGTACTTGTGGAGGAATCTAGTGTTCCATGAGAGGACAAAGCATATGAATGTTTGGTATCATTACATTCCGAAAAATGGTACGAAAGGATGCATTCATGTTGACAAGAAGACCACGGAAGAAAATCCTGCGGACTTGGGTACTAAAGTTCTACCTCTAAGTAAGTTCAATCATTGCCTCGAATTACTTAGGATTGGAGTTGGGTAATTGGTGACTTAAGATGAGTTTGGATCCCGAAGCTTTCTACACAATAGTTCAAGTTTTTTGAACACTTAGACAAAGGTAGAGATTGTTATTATTTGTCTAAGATTCAAACAGGTCAACAATCAGGGAAGTGTGCGCACAGCAGCAGCATCAGCATGCGCCATGGTGCCTAGCAACCAGCACCATGGCATCTAGAATGGTGTGCTATAGGACCGCATCAGTGCCATGGTGCCCATAAGCCAGCACCATAGCGTCCAGAAGGTGTGCAAAGGTGCCCTGCCCAGCGCCATGGCGCCCCCTGTTGAGCGCCTAGGCGCTAGGCAAAGGGCTGCACACATGGGCAGCCTGTTTTAAGACTCTTTTAAGTGTGTGAGTACAAGGTTTAAACACACAATACCACTTGGAAAGTGATGAAGGGCTATGATTAAGTGGAGATCATGATCAAAGGGTAGAAATTGATTCACAAGAATGTCTAAGAAGTGAAAGGCTATAAAAGGGGTTCTTAAGCCTCATCTTTACAAGATGAGAAGCACACAAGTTTGTGACATTGTGAGATCAATTGTAATACAAGAGAGAATTGTGTGAGAGACATAAACACAAGAGGGACTCTTTGTAGTGAGGCTGGTTGTAAAGAAGAGAGAGTAGTATAGAGAGAGAGCATTGTAATCTTCTTTCTTCTCTTCTTAGTTTCTTCAAGAACTTGAGCTTCTTGAAGGGGATTGCTGTAACTTGTAAGAACCATTTGAGATAGTACAGAGAGTTCGGAGGAACTCGCGGGGACGTAGGCACATTGCCGAACCTCGATAACAAATTGCTTGTCTTCTTTCTTTCTTTGATTTTCTGTTCTCGTGTTCGATTGCTGAAATTCTTTCTACAAGTCGTTCTAGACTTGGGTGTTTGGAAGATCACCACTTGGGCATCTTGTCAAGGTGATTTCCAACACAAAGGAACCTTCCTCCTCCTCTCCCCTCATTTCCACTCTCCCTCCCTCAAATCCCAAATCCTCCACTATCTCTTCCTTCACTTCTACGAATCCCAATCCCTTCTTTCTTCCGAACTTAATGTCGACCTCCTAATCCACCATCACCACTCCCTTTACTCTTCCAAAAAATACTTCTTCATTAGCTCTCACATCCTCATCACCAATCACCTCACCCTAACGCTTCCCCATTCTTTTCTTTTCGATCTCGCATCATCGTTGTTGACCTCTTCACCCAAAAGCTTCCCCCTTCCTCTTTCGTTGATCTCGTATCCCCATCGTCAATCTTCATTTTGCTAAGACTGAGAGGACCATGATGTGTTTGTCCATCAAGAGAGTCCTCCTCTGGCCCAGGTTTCAGGTTAATGTCTCTGATGTATGGACGCTTGCTTGAAGGAGATGAGAAAGGCCAATAAAGTTGACGTGGAGGATCTGGCAGTGGAGAATTGATTGTTCAAGTCATTTGATGAGATTGTTAGGTGGCAATTGGATCCCATTTGGCATAATCAGACGAAATTTTGAGTCATTTCCAAAAATTCTTGAACAAATAAAGCAAAGAACCTATAAATTGTACAAACGAAATAGCATATGAAATTGTGGGATCTTTTAAAAAATTATTAAACAAATAAAGCAAAAGAATGAGGAATTTTACAAATAAATTACCAAACGATGACAACATATAGGAACCCTTGATAGAGCCATTGATGAATTAGTGAGATTGAGTTGTTGTTAAATGAGTGAGCTTGAGTGTGTTCAGATGGAGGTAATGAATGGGTGGTGAAGGAGTATCAGATTAAACAAAACAAAACAACGATATAGTAGAGAGTTCAAGAAGAGAAATTGATGAGAGTCATAAAATGCATCTTATCAGTACTTAATTGTTAGCATTTTAGGGTTGATCTAGGTTTTAATTGCACTTTTATACGTTAACAACTGTAAAGTATCATTCTTGGATCATTGATCTATTTCGGTGCATTTTCAAGTACTTTAAGCTCAAAAGAGGAGGAAAAGTTATCATTGCTTGAAGCACAAAGACTCGAGACATACTGGAGTGAAGGAATGCTTCCGAAAGGACAAGATGGAGGGCTTAAAAGAGCAACAACTGCTGCCCGCACTGGAAAGGAGTTTCACTAAATTGCCCGTACAGATCAATCATCTTTGAAAATTAAACTGTATTGATACAAGAAGAACCAGGAGATGAGCCATATATGTTTAGAAAGGTCCGGAAGTCTATTTTCTGGAGAATTTTACGGTTCGTCAAACGGATTTTTCTAGAGAAAGTTATGGCAGTTTTAGTAGACAAAGGTCAGGCTGTGCGGGCTGTGCGGGATTTCAGCGTGATTTTGGGCTTAAATCCCACATCCCACATCGGTTGGAAAACATATTTCCATATCTCACATCCCACATCGGATGGAAAACACATTGCACTCTTGGTATTTGCCTATATAAGACCCACTCCACTTTAGCTTTGGAAATGAAATCGGGGATGAATCCAGAGGGCCTTTAGGAGCAATCCAAAGGGCCTTTAGGAGGAACCCGAAGTTTAAAGTTTGAAGGTCGGGAGAGATGATCGTCAGGAGGCCGGAGGCAACTCGAGGATGCATGAGCCCCATGGCCGGCTAGTCTCCAAGCAAGGCGAAGGGATGAATCCCTAGGTGTAGTTGTTCTTATTTTTCCTTTATTTGATTTGGTTGTAGTTGGAATTATTTTCGTTAAATATTGTTATGTTTTATTCTTTAATTTAATTTGTAGATTTATTATAACTCCGATGGTTGCATGCTTCTTTTCTATATAAGTTCAGTCAGGCTTTTCTTATGTGTAACTGTTTGGGTGTGATTGAGTCCGGTAGATCTCTTTTATAGATTTATCCATTGTTGCGGTATCGTCGTTTAGATATATCATCGTCTCTTGATAATTTATAAGTTAGGTCATGTGTGCTTGAAAGTAAAGAAGATTTCATAACAATTACATTAGGATTTATAAATCGCTTTAATTGAATATTTTTTGATTGCCTGTTTGGGATGTGAAACTTGCAATCGAGATAAAAACAACTGAATCAAGTTAGGATTGGAGCAACGAACCTAGGGAGGATTTTCGGAACCTTATCATTTCTATTTTAAACTTATTTACACAATTACCCTTTCTCTCAAACAACTCAGATTCTTTTAATCCTTTATCGTTTGTGTTGAGGTTTACACCTTCTGTTCTACTTAACTTGTTTCCCTGTGGAATCGACACCCCAAAACTATATTACAATAACCGCGTTATGTTCTGGGCGTAATCAGAAATCAAAGAGAGTTGAAGAAGAAGAGAAATTAAAGAGAGCTTGAGTGTACTGGAACTTGGGTTTTCAAGAAGAATGGTATTATTTGGTTTTGAAAAATAATTAATGAGGTGGACAACCTCTTTGACCAAAATCTAACGGGTTGACTCATAAAAGATGTAATAGAGGGAGCTTTTTGTTTAAAAAAATGTCAAAGTTGAATAAGATAAGGGAGGGTTCTCTTTATTTCCAAAAAATAGGGAGGCAGGTTAATGTAATTTTCCCTAAAAACATGCACCAAAAATTAATAGGGCCCAAAGAACATAAAAGTTCAACCAAAAAATTCTTGGATGGGCAGTCAAAAACATTGATCTCCATCTTCATGGCAACGTTCTAGTTACCAATCCGTACAAAAGACAATCAACGACAAAGACATTAGTGATCTTCATCTAGACGCTCCGGCTAAATGCATGTTGGGCAATAGAAAATTCCGATCACGAGGCCAAATTATGGGTTATGTGGAACAATCAAACTCTTTCCCTCTGAGTCGATGATTTTGTCTCATCTACGGTCGGCGTTACTTCTCGTGTCCTTTTTGGTAGCTACCGAAATTGTGGTCAACATTTGTAGTAAGATCTACTCAAATTTGTTTCTTAGTGGTGTGAGACAACTACTGACTTCCTCAATTTTTACGACATCAAAGTCATGATATATTTTTCAATATTGATTAATCCAATCTAGCATTGAACAACTAATAATTTTTATTTTAAAAATCATGACTGTTGAAGAGCGTAGCTTCACATTGCACTCGGTGCAATCCAGATTGTTGCTATTTGTCTAAGGTTTAAACATGTCTAAACATGGTTCAAAGATGATTAAAGTCTAAACCAAGGTTGTAGTTTTAAAATACAGCAAGTTAAAAGACTGCATACATGTGTGTTCATCACTTTGGAGCAAGGTAAGGGTAAGCACCCTAGTGTGTGCACTTCAGCACACAAGTAAGAAAATGTGTGCGCACCAGTGTGCGCACTGCTTGTGAAGGGTAGCATCAGTGTGCACCATGCCACTCCTTCACCAGCACTGCACTGCATAGAATGGAGACCCCCTGACCCACACCAGCGCCACGCCACTCCCCACCAGCGCCTCGCCGTCCAGAATGGGCTGCAAGTGTGCTCTGCCCAGTGCCACGCCGCCCCCTGTTGAGCGCCTAGGTGCTAGGCACACCAAAGCACACATGGACAACATGCTTTAACCTCCTCAAAGGTGCATGGGTTCAAGGTTAAAATGCACAGAACCACTTAGGATTGATGGAGGGCCATGTTTAAGTGGCAATCAAGATCTAAGGGTGGAGATTGACTTACAAGAATGGACAAGAAGTGGGTGCACTATATAAGGGGTTACCTAGCTTCATTTTCCATGTACAACAAGAGAGAACAACATAAGTTTATGACATACTTTGAGATCAATTGTAATACAAGAAAGAATTGTGTGAGAGTGAAAAAGATCAAACATAAGAGGGACTCATTGTAGTGAGGTTGGTTGTAAAGAGAGAGAAGTCTAGATTAGATAGAGAGCATTGTTAGTTCTTATCTTCTTCCTTTCTTCTCTTCTTGGTTTCTTCAATAACTTGAGCTTCTTGAAGAGGGTTGCTGTATTTGTAAAGGACCCTTGATCTAGTGCAGAGAGTTCGGAGGAACTCACAGGGACGTAGGCACATTGCCGAATCTCGATAACAAATTGCTTGTCTTCTTTCTTTCTTTGATTTTCTGTTCCTGTTTTCGATTCCAAATCTTTACAAGTCATTCTAGACTTGGGGTGTTTGGAAGATCACCACCTGGGCATCTTGTCAAGGTGATTTCCAATAGTGGTATCAAAGCTTGGTTAGAGGGTATCGGAGCAAGAACAAGAAGGTGACGGAGCCAAGACTCCAAGAATCAAAGATCAACTTCTTGGGTGATTCAAGAACAGTGTAAAGATCAAGATCTGATCGTGTTCTTGTGGTAGATTCAAGAACAGTGTTAAGATCCATCTTTGATCTATGTTCTTGAGGTTGAATAAAGCATTTGTGGGTAGTGCATAAATTAGGGACCTTGTCCGCATAAGATGGCTTCAAATTTCTGCGTTGAGAAGTTTGATGGAAAGAGAGACTATGCCCTTTGGAAGCGGAAGATTAAGGCTGTTCTAATGCAACAGAAAGTGGACTTGGCTATTGGAGAAGATGATGCTTTTCCAGCAAGTATCATAGAGGACCAGCGGACTGAGATGAAGAAGATGGCTTACAACACCATTTTCTTGCACATGTCGGATAGCGTCACAAGGGAGTGCAGAGACTCGGAAGATCCGGCTGTCATATGGAAGAGACTAGATGAGTTGTTTCTTACCAAAACTCTCCCTAACAAGATTTATCTTCTTAAAATAATCTTTGATTTTAAAATGGATCCTAGTAAAGAGTTGCAAGATAATCTTGATGTCTTTAATAAGCTAGTTCAAGATTTGAATAGCTGCAGCATTACATGTTCGTATGAACAATTGGTTGTTATCTTGTTAAAATCTCTTCCTGATTGCTTTGATAATTTGATTAATGCTATTGAGTATGGAAAGGATACTTTAACAAAGGATATTGTGATCAATGCCATAAGGGCACATGATTTCAAAGCCAAGATGAAGGAGACATCAAGTGGAGATGGGCTGTTTGTAAGCGGAAGGCCAGCAACTCGGAATGGTAGTAGCAACCATGGCAACTACCTAAAGAAATCAAGAGGTAGAGGGCAGAACCATGGGAGATCTCATTCCAAGACAAGACTTGGAGGAGGAAGGAGATGCTTCTACTACAACAAAGAGGGCCATTTCAAGAAAGATTGCAAGAAGAGGATTTAGGATGAGAGGAGAAGCCATACCAATAATGAAGAGGCTTCAGTTGCAAAAGGAGATAGCAAGATGATGTGCTTGTTGTGTGCTCAACTGTGAGCAGGAGGCAAGGCAGCAGAAAATGGATTCTTGATTCCGGGTGCACTTTTCATATGTGCCCTCACAAGGAATGGTTCAAGAATTTCAAGGAGATCAATGATGGAAGGGTCTTCTTGATGAATGACAATTCTTGCCAAGTGAGAGGGATTGGACACATCCAATTGAGGATGTTTGATGGAGTCACAAAGCTGCTGCAAAATGTGAGGTATCTTCCAAATTTAAAGAGAAATTTGATCTCATTGGGGCAACTGGATTCCATGGGTTATACATACAAAGTAGAGGGAGCAAAGATCAAGGTGGCTAAGGGATCTTTGGTAGTGATCAAGGCAGCAAGAAACGATGGACTCTATGAGATGATCGGAGAGACAGAAATCAATGATCAGGCAGCAAGCTTGATGGTTGAGATGGATAAGGCAGCCCTTTGGCACACTCACTTGGGACACATGAGCGAAAAGGGCCTACAAGTTCTTAGCATGGATGGTCTACTTGGAGGAGACAAAGTAGAGAAACTGGATTTCTGTGAGAGTTGCATTCTTGGGAAGCAACACTGGGTCAGCTTCAACACTGGAGTGCACAAGTCTAAGGAGATTCTTGACTACATTCATTCGGACCTTTGGGGACCAGTAAGAACACCAATACAGGGAGGTAACTTTTACTTTTTGTCTTTAATTGATGATTATTCAAGAAGAGTGTGAGTATATTTGCTTAGAAATGAATCGGATGCCTTAAATAAATTTGTTGTGTGGAAGAAGTTGCTAGAAACTCAAACAGGTAGGGTAGTTATGGCATTATGAACCGATAATGGCTTAGAATTTTGCAATAAGGATTTTGATAAATTCTGTGAATTAAATGGCATTCTAAGGCATAGAACAGTTGTAAAAACACCTCAACAAAATGGAGTTGCTGAAAGAATAAATAGAACCCTTATGGAAAAGGTTAGGTGCATGCTAATAGGATCCGGTTTACCAAAATATTTTTGGAGGGAAGCTGTGGCTACAGCTGCATACTTAGTGAATAGATCACCCTCTAGAGATTTAGAGCTCAAGACTCCCATGGAGATGTGGAGTGGAAAACTCCCTGAATTAAACAACCTTAGGACTTTTGGATGTGTTGCATATGCACATCAAAAGGAGGATAAACTTAGCCCTAGATATAGAAAATGTGTATTTCTAGGATATGGTGATGGGGTTATGGGATATAGGTTGTGGTCCTTAGAAAAGAAGGGCATGAAACTGATTATAAGTAGGGATGTTATTTTTGATGAATTATTATTTCCCTACTTAGAGAAAACTAACCCTGCTGGGGCTAGTAAGCAAACCAGTCCGAAAGTTGTGGAGCATCACATCAAGGAGAACTTGGTTCAGGTAGGGCAAAGGAGGTAAAAGGGTTCGGACCAGGTAGAGCCATTGGATGAAGGCTAAGCTCAAGAAACTCAAGAAGAGGCTAGACAAGAAGAGGTTGATGCAGCAAGTCGGAATGACTACCAGCTCACAAGAGACTGGGGAAGGAGGGTGGTTAGACCACCTTTGAGATATGGGTTTGCGGATGCTAATGTAGCAGCTCCTTGGATAGAAGGAGAGGTTGAACCAGAAACTTACACGGATGCCATGGAGTGTAAGGATTCGTCAAAGTGGCAGCTGGTTATGGAGGAAGAAATGGATTCTTTGATGAAGAACAACTCTTGGGAGTTGGTGCCCAAACCAGAAAAACAGAAAGTTGTGGGTTGTAGATGGCTCTACAAGATCAAAGAAGGGAATACTCCAGGAGATGAAGTCTGGTATAAAGCTAGGCTGGTGGTGAAGGGGTTCACATAAAAAAAGGGCATAGATTTCATCGAAATCTTCCCACCGGTTTTGAAATATAAGACGATATGGATAGTATTTGCATTAGTGGTCCAATTTGATTGGGAAATCGAGCAAATGGATGTGAAGACAGCGTTCTTACATGGAGAGCTTGATGAGACCATTTTCATGAGGCAACCCGAAGGCTATGAGGAAGGAAGGCAGGGAGAGTTGGTGTGCAAATTGAAGAAATCTCTCTATGGCCTGAAGCAATCACCTCGACAATTGAATAAGAGGTTTGATTCCTTTATAATCAGCTTGGGTTTCATGAGAGGCTACTATGATTCGTGCTTGCACTATAAGGGGCAGAAGGCTGAGGAAGTGGTGATCATCCTTATCTATATTGATGACATATTGCTGGTTGGGAGTACCATGGAGAGGATAAAGAAATTGAAGGCTCAACTCAGTGAGGAGTTTGCGATAAAGGATGTTGGCAATGCACAATAGATCCTTGGAATGTGTATCATCCGGGAAAGGGAGAGAATCAAATTGAAGATATCTCAAACTTCCTATATAGAGAAGATGATATCTAAATTATCTATGGAAGATAGCAAACCAATAAAGGTTCCCCTTGCTGGTCATTTCAAGTTCTCCAGCGATCAATGTCCAAGATCGGAGGCGGAGAAGAAGGAAATAGAGAAAGTCCCTTACTTTAGTGCAGTTGGTTCTGTTATGTTCACCATAGTAAGCAGTAGACCTGACATTGCTCATGCAATGAGTGTTCTCAGTAGGTTTATGAGTAATCCCAGAAAGGAGCATTGGCTTGGGATGAAGTGGTTGCTGAGGTACTTGAAGGGAAGCCCAGAAGTAGGGCTGGCTTATGAGAAGAGAGGTAAGTCCATCTGCCTTGAGGGTTTTACGGATTTTAACTATGGAGCAGACCGGGATAGAAAGAGATCGATTACCTTCTACTTCTTCAACTTAAATGGATGTTGTGTAAGTTGGAAAGCTTAGTTGCAGCCAGTGGTAGCACTCTCAACAACCGAGGCTGAGTACATAGCGGTTATGGAGGCCATTAAGGAAGCTATGTGGTGCAAAGGGTTGCTGGAAGAGTTGAAGGTACTGGAGGAGTAGGTTGTGGTGTTTTCGGATAGTCAAAGTGCATTGCGCTTGTGTGAGAATCTAGTGTTCCATGAGAGGACAAAGCACATGGATGTTCGGTATCATTTCATTCGGGAAAATGCTATGAAAGGATGCATCCATGTGGACAAGGTACCCACGGAAGAAAATCCTGCGGATTTGGGTACTAAAGTTCTACCTCTAAGTAAGTTCAATCATTACCTTAGAATACTTAGGATTGGATTTGGTTAATTGATGACTCAAGATGAGTTTGGATCCCGAAGTTCTCTGCAAAAATGATTCGGGTTTAAACACTTAGACAAAGGTAGAGATTGTTGGTATTTATCTAAGGTTTAAACATGTCTAAACAAGGTTCAAAGAAGGTTAAAGTCTAAACCAAGGTTGGACTATTAAAATAAAGCAAGTTAAAAGACTGCACACATGTGTGTGCATCACTTTAGAGCAAGGTAAGGGTAGGCACACTAGTGTTCGCACTTCAGCACACAAGCAGGAAATGTGTGCGCACCAATGTGCGCACTGCTGGTGAAGGGCAGCATCAGTGTGCGCCATATCGCTCCTTCACCAGTGCCACACCACACAAAATGGATACCCCCTGACCCATGCCAGTGCCATGTCGCTCCCCACGAGCGCCTTGCCATCCAGAATGGGCTGCAAGTGTGCTCTGCCCAGCGCCACGCCGCCCCCTGTTGAGCGCCTAGGCGCTAGGCACACCAAAGCACACATGGATAGCAAGCTTTAACCTCCTCTTAGGTGCATAGGTGCAAGGTTAAAATGCACAGCACCAGTTAGGATTGATGGAGGGCCATGGTTAAGTGGCAATCAAGATCTAAGGGTGGAGATTGACTCACAAGAATGGACAAGAAGTGGGTGCACTATATAAGGGGTTACCTAGCTTCATTTTCCATATACAACAAAAGAGAACAACACAAGTTTGTGACATACTTTGAGATCAATTTTAATACAAGAGAGAATTGTGTGAGAGCGAAAAAGATCAAACACAAGAGGGACTCAATGTAATGAGGCTTGTTGTAAAGAGAGAGAAGTCTAGATTAGATAGAGAGTATTGTTAGTTCTTATCTTCTTCCTTTCTTCTCTTCTTGGTTTCTTCAAGAACTTGAGCTTCTTGTAGAGGGTTGCTGTATTTGTAAAGAACCATTGATTTAGTGTAGAGAGTTCAGAGGAACTCACGGGGACGTTGGCACATTGCCGAACCTCGATAACAAATTGCTTTTCTTCTTTCTTTCTTTGATTTTCTATTCTTGTTTTCGATTCCAAATCTTTACAAGTCATTTTAGACTTGGGGTGTTTGGAAGATCACCACCTGGGCATCTTATCAAGGTGATTTCCAACACAGATTTTGTTTGTGTCTCCGACGACAATGGTGTTGTCGATGAACACCAATGATTGGTTCTACTTAAATTTTTAGAAAGAAATAAATCAAAAGTTGTTATGATTTGTTTGTATTGTAATGTTTTTCTCTATCAATGGTGAAGTCCTTTTGCATTTTATGGATGTAGACTGAGGTTCCAACCCAAGAGGGGGGATGAATTAGGCTTTTAAAAACTTTTGCTAATTACTTGCAAGTTTATAAAAATAGTTAAATGCACAAGCATACAAACATGTAATGTGCTTTAAGTAAAAGATTTTAAGGAAGAGAAAGTGCAAACTCAGTTTATAGTGGTTCGGCAATATCGGATTCATTTCGACCCTATATCCACTCTCTTCAAGGAACCTCCTTGAAGTGATCCACTAAAACTTTTAGTCGTACAACTTCACGGGTGTTGTACAAACCTTACAACCAACCCCTTCCTCTCGAAAGTTAATCTCTTTATAATAAATGTGAGTTGTTGTAAAGTAAATGGTAAAGAGATAGCAATGAATGCTTTTACAAATGATCAATATCTCTCTTTCAAGAAAAAGCTTGATGAATTGCTCAACAATAAATTTTTCAATGCTTTTGAGTATTAATGAGCAAACTATACATTGAATGTGTATTCTTCTTATTTTAAATGCTCATTGAACTGGGTTTATATAGCCTTGAATTAATATGGTCGTTAGACACTGACTTGGTAGGTTTGGTGCATTAAATGCTCAAGTCTAACATCTCAAACGGTCATATTTTTTGAATTACTAGTCGACTGGGTCTTAGTACCAGTTGATTGGGCCAAGTGAAAAAGTTCACTTTTAGGCTGTGGGAGAGTACCAGTCGACTAGGTCTTAAGCATCAGTCGACTGGGGACATTCTGTCCGATATCCCAGTCGACTGGTATAAGGAGCTTGTCGACTAGGTTGCCCTTTAACCCAGTTTTTCATGTTAAAAAATATTTTTGACTTAGAAGAGTGTGAATAAATAGTTTTGTCAAAATGCTTTTATAAAAAAAGCCATAAGACAAGCTACTTACTTGAACTTAAGAGATTTACAGTTTGTTTCAATACCTTAATGCCTATACTATATCTTCTATCTTGACTTGGTGTCTGATATGAGTAGAGTTCATGCATCTTGATTCTTTGCTGAATGCATTTCTTGTTTAAACACTTAGATAAAACTGTTAGTACAATTAGAATAAGGTTTTGTCATTATTAAAATTTAGATAAGGGTCAACAATAGAGTTTCAATATTTTTTCTAAAAGTGTTCTTGTATTTTTTTTCTTCAAGCAACCATATTGGTTTTTTTGGTTCTTTAAGTAGTAACATTAGTCAAATGAATCGTTCTTTAAAGAAGAAGAGCCAAGCTTAGATACTACTCTTTGTCCCAGATGATTAATGGTTTATGTCGTGAGACTGTTTATCTAACAAAAAAAAAAAAACTCATACAAACTGATCAATTTTCTCTTTACATTAGAATTGCAGAGAGATTGAAGTGAAGTAATCTTCAAATGTAATTGTCCTATTTATAGTGCACCATTAGGAGCATAAGTGATTCCTCATATGGTTGTCTCTCTTCCAAAAGACATAACTCCTTATGGAAGTACATGTCTTTTATTGGAGAAGGTTACATCCATTTGGTGTGATCTAGTGTGGACATACCTATAGCTTTATGGTGTGCCCAATAATAAGTATAGGGAAACAAAAAACCGTACCTTAAATCAATGACATAAACAAAGAAAGAAATCTAGAAAAAAAATGGGTCAAGTGTAAGATCTCCCAGTCTAGCCACCATCAATAGTAGTCAAATTAATCACCCTATGATGATAGACATCTTCCTTGAGAAAAAGTTGACTTTAGTTCAAGTAACTTTAACAAAACGTAATTGTTACTTAGTTCAAAATAAGTTAACAGCCTAATAATCAATATATATGGCCAAAGTCTTAAAGTTTACTTTCATAGTTTGGTGATTGATAGATGATTTAGAAAATTTCAATGTTAAACTTACTCCCATAAATCCCTTCTAATACCATTGTTAAAAGATGTTATTTCTATAAAGAATTGTTGAAGGAGTCAATGTTTACACCTAAATTTTCATATCAAAAGATTACCACATAAGTGCCACATAGGCGAAACAATGGGTCTAAGTGTATGGTGTTTCTTTATTTGAAAAATACTCTATTTCAAGTAATTTTTTGCATTGCAGAGCAATATACGGGTAAGAATTGCTCTTTTGGAATTTTGGTCCCACCTTATTTTTTCAACATTTCCATTATATACTTCTTCTGTGAATCCAAGTATTTAACATTGGACACTTATTATTTTAAGTTATATATTTAATATTTTCAAATCTAATGTCTAGATTTTCCCATAATTACTCTTTATCTTTCCATTAAATTCTGTATCTCAGAAAATACGCCTAATTTGACCAGTTTTTTGTATAAATATACAATTTGTTCTATGTTATGTCCTTCCAACAAAGATTTACCTTCCAAACCTTGAAACCCTAGAAACATCATTTTTTGGTGGTTTCTTTAGATGAATAACATTATTTCAATTATTAGTGAAAGGTGAGGAGGAGGAGAAAAAGAAGATGAAGATTTTGAAGGTGACTATTTAAGTGAAGATCATTTGACATATTGGTTTAACGATCTACCAGAAGAAATTTTCAAGGTGAGATATCCACAAACTTTTAGTCAAAATCTCATTTAAATTTTATATCAATCTATAACAGTTTTTCCCGAGAGAGTTAAGTTATTACGACAAAACGGTTTAGGAGTCTTTGCTCATGTGAGATGTCTCTACTTTCAAGATCATATTTTCAATAGATCAATTAAGGGAAATAAATAGTATTGATCCACTAGATCTTTTATAATTCAGCAAAATCCAATTGTGTATGAGCAAATCATGCTCAAATCCTATTGAATATGCATTGTTGTGTTTGTGGGGATGTTGTTTATTTTAGGTCGTAGTGCCACATCCCTTGTGAGGCACAAAGGCCCTGTCTTTTGGGGTATGATGGGGCAACCACAAATTGGTTTTCAAAATAAATTTTTTATTATTCCTAAAGTGAAAATTAAATTTCACATCCTTGTGGTTTGGTCAGTTTTATGTTAGGTATGTTTTTTTTGTTACACTTTTCCCTTTAATATGATTGCCCTTAACTTCAGGGGTGCACCGTTAACCATTAGATTCTAAGAGGTATACCATTAACCATTAGCTTTTGAGGGGTACACCGTTACTTGACTATGTGTGCATGGCACATGATGAGTGAATTGTTGAAAATATCCACGATGTATAAAAAATATTATAGTATAAACAGGGACGGAAACCTCCATATGAGCCATCGAGGCCCTGACCTTGTCACCCCATTCGGGTCAATTCTATATATAAAAAAAGAATGTGGTAAGCCTGGGAAGAATGATTTTAGGTGTTCTTAGCGTAGTTATAGTTTATAACTCCATAGCTGTTTATCATAAATAGTTTAAAAAATCATACACTAAACCATAAACCTTTCTACTGCTAGGCCAAACGGAACCTTATGATAAGATTAAATTATATTTTTTAGAGGTCTTTTTACTTTGAGTGTGTTCCATCCAAATAGGTCATTTACAATTTTGTCTTGAAAACAAATTTTCATAGATATGATTAACCAAAAATGAAGAAAAATGGGTTGTTAGGAATTGTTAATGAAAAAAGCTTATATAACGTAACAAGAGCACAACATATATAATTTGGATAGGTTTTTCTTAGTAAATTAAGAGATTTTCTTTTTTAATTATTATTATTATTATATTTTCCTTTGAAAAATATTATTATATATAGCATTTTAATGAAGGTAATCATAGTGATTTGTTGTGCAAAAGGATTTTCCTCCCCTCTTAATATGTGTTACTTGGTGACTATCTTTTATAACATCAGGTTCAGTCAAACATTTTCATATATATTTCTCATCCTTTAAAAATGAGAGGTAAAATACCATCTAATCTAGGTGTTGATAAGTAGGACATTTCCTTCTCTTCAAAATATATAGGAGATGTTGATCCATCAATCATCTTCCTTTGATTTGGGTAAAACCACCTACAAAACACATTGATACCAATTATATTCATACAAGAACTAGCAAAATTTTGCTCTATAGTACTATCCTGACCGCACATTCTTGATATTTACCCCTCAGTTCTCCCATTTCATCTCCATTCAAACTCCCACACAAGATGAATTAAAATATTTGGAGTTTAAGGGATATCAAATCTTAAGAATATAAAAGAGCACTTACTCTGCAAAATATTAGTAGAAAATAAAAATTATTTTACTTATTGGTTCCTTAGTCATGACTCATTAGTTGGATGATGATGACTCTTATCTTCTTATTTCTTATCTATTTTGAGAATAGTCATAGGATTGAATGTGAAAACACATAGCACATAGTTATGCAAATCTAAAGAATAAAGTTTGCTAGTGAAAGAGTTAAACAATTTTCCATCACGACTTCATTAAATTATATATGAAGATCTCTAAGAGAGAAAAAAACAGATATTTAATGAACCATGCAATCGTATAGCCTTACTCATTGTCATTATATCTTTTTACCATTATATGATTATCCAGTGGTTATGCTTATGTACGCACATGCGTTCTTGTCTTTTGTGTGTATGCACATGCATACATGCGTACGTGCACATCTAACCATAATTGCAACTATATTTTTGTTCATGTATATAGAAAAACATATTGATGAGGAAAGAACACCTCATGCATTACAACAACAACTTGGGGATGAAGCCGATGTGAGGCAGCAATTTACAAATCTAACTTAAGTTGAAATTCTTTTTCTGATTTCCTTTTGAATGACATGTTTATATCCAG